>CAWUFW010007089.1:0-380000 GCA_963921515.1 Calotriton arnoldi | reverse complement strand
CACACTTCGAATCACACAAGGCACAGGGTGTAGTGTGCTACCTGCATGGATAAGCGCGTCAGTGCGCAACATAGGGGTAGTAAGTGCTATACAAGCGCTATAATACAGTACAGTAAAATACTGCAGTGGCCTAAACCTGAGAGGCTAAAACAACAAGCATTTGCAATGCAATAGGTCTCGCAGTTACACGGGTTTAAGCTATTGGCTTTATAAATGACAATGCCTTTTATTTATGTTTTTAAAACGAAAACAAAAATAAAAGGCATTGTTATTTGCAATGTCAATAGCTCAAACTCACAAATGCTTGTTAGTACATCTGTGAGCCAGGGCCACTTGGCCACTGTCTGTTACTTACCGCCCAGTTATTACATCAGTTAAGAGGCTGACATCACGGTAAGCGAATTAGCTCTGCGTCCTTTTAGGGCTGCTAGATGAGTATACACCGACTCCAGGACACTACGCTAGCCCTCTTGGTATTTCTTTTGACAAATCAGTGCACTTTGGGAATTGTAGTTTTTGTTTGAACAACTGAACCAACGCACGTAAAATGAAAGTGTAAATATTCCAGAGGTCAAAAGGTAAAGAAAAGTGCTCTGAGGAATCAGCAAATCTTCTAGGTCACAGGAATAATGGGAGACTAAAGTAAAGGTCGCCGTATACTGAGGAAAAACAACGAAAGGGCCCCCAAGGGCCAAACTGGGTTCAAAATGTAGCAGAACTCGCAGTTGCCAGGCATAGTAAAAAAGAGCAACTGCCACTTTAAGGTAGAGATGGCAACCATGACCTAAGGCACTTTCTTATTGGGTCTCGCACTAGTGCAGAAATAACTGCCCTTAGATCCAGCAGTGCCACGGCATTAAAGTGGTTTATTAAAAGGGCGGGTAAATAGCTGCTGTTAACGTTTACTGGCACTGTAGGTTGAAGGGGGACAGCCCAGCAACAAGTGCCACCTAGCAGGTGCCTCCCGTGAGTGAATCAATCTTGTAAACACATGCGCTCTCCACGTCCACCAGCCCAAGGTGAGAGCCTGTACACAAACTGTTGTGCGCGCCACATCCTCCCAGTGTGCCCCGCAGGCCCCTTGCTCCCACCCTGACCCCCTGCTCTGTGTAAGTGGCTGCCAAAGTGGAATGAAAACAGCCCATCTCAATTGTTCCCAGGGGACCCAGGGTTGCCCTCGAGGCCACTCCTCAACCTCTCCTCCTCTTCCTCGCTTCATCGTCTGCCAAGCTCTAAACAACCCGGCTTGAAACAAAGAGAATACACACCAACCAGTGCACATAGCTGTTGGAAAACGAGGCAGTATTTGTGAGGACTGCACAAATAACATGACTACATTTGTCCTTCACTGGGAACCAAACACCCAATTGTAGCGCCTGACTCTCAGAGGGTAGCGTTGCAGAGCAGTCTGAGGCTTACTCAAGGGAGGTGGTGTGGGCTAGTAATCGCCATTTGCAGGTGCGCAGAAATAACACTCAATAATTGATTGTCCAGTCTGTACTTTGCTTTATAAAAGTAAGAGTACATTTATTAAACACACACATTACTCAATACTATGCACCAATTTACAAATATACATAAGCTGTTGGAATTACTTTGTGACATTGCATAACATTTCCACCCCTCCCAAAGGGGGGTGGGGTCTAGTACCACCACTCCCATGTATGCACATCATCTTTCCCCCTAATGCAGTGTGTTGAACATAACCTGGAGCGAGGGCCCTGCGCACTGGCACCATCCCAGTGGCGACCCACCCCATTATCTCAACGAGCATTAAAAATTGGTACACCTCCCCTGGTGACACATAACCCTGACTGAGCATCTCATATTGTCCATACAGTATGCACCCTTACATCTTCAGGGCTAACAGTGTGGGTTGTTCTTCACCTAAGCACAGCAGCAAGAATACATGTTTAAGCATCACCTTAGAATGACAGTACTCCTCACATTTGTTGGACATTAGAATGCGTTGCAATTACAGCCCCTAAAGGCATCACAGATGAAATCACAGGATTACGCAAATACAGCCAAACACCCTAGCAGGAATGTCTGGCAACATAACTCCACTTTGTTTATGACATCACCTTACACAGGTACTTCACATAACACATGTGACTTCCAGTCCCCCTAAAAGGAATAACATTAGTAAATGCACTACGGGTGTAATTACACATCTTCACCTCCAGGGGATGCCCTTCTCCAGACATACCCAGCTCAGCCCTTCACTCCTTGATGTACTTGTCAAACCTCCTCCAGCTGTAGAACAAACGTTCCAGCCCAAGAGGAATTAAAATGCTGGATGAGCCCTTCAGGGGTTATTCTTCTCAAGTCCACATGAGACTTAGGGTGGGACTTTTCTTCTTCGTGCTGGGGGAGGCTGCGTTGCTCCTGCAGCTCCTGCAGCTCCCCCTGCACCTCTGCGCCCGTGTGGTGGTCCCCGTTCTCCTGGGGCCACCAACAAGCTGCAAAAACGCTGATTTTTCCTTGCAGGCCGTTCCTGGCCTGCAAGGCATTATGGGGCGCTTCTCGTGGGGAGAGCCGCGCTGCCCCCGGTGGCCTCCTGCCACGTCTCCCAGCTTCGATGGGGAGCCCGGTCCCATCCGGACCCCCAGGTGAGTGTAAGCGGCTCGGGGAGCCCACCCCCAGCCGCTCTGCCGCTTTTCGGGGGCCCGGTCCCACCCGGGTCCCGCAGTGCCGTGCCTCTTGGTTCCGGGGTCCCGGTCCTACCCGGGACCCCCGCCTGCCTTCTTGGTTGGGGGGTAGCCTAGGGAGCCCACCCCTGGCTGCCCCCGCTGGATCCCCGTGAGGCCAGCACCCTCGTTTGCTGCCGCGGGAGCCGGCACAGCAGTTCTGGTCTGCCCGCTCCGGCGGGCAGACACGGAGGCCAGCGCTGCTTCCGCTGGCCTCGGTGGAGTGCAGCGGCACTCCCCCCTCCTCCTTTCACCACTTTGGGGCCCGGGGATGGGGTCCCGGTTCCCTGGATCATTTTCACGGGGGCGCGATGGCGCCCCCCGGCCTGTGTTCGCCCGGCGGGGGCCGCCAGGACACGCCATCATCGGGGCCTGGGGATGGGGTCCTGGGCCCCTTGTCCCCTCTTCACAGGGAGCGCGCTGGCGCTCCCCGACGGATGCTTCTTTGCCGGGGGCCAGGGTGGGCTCCTGGCCCCAGTGGGATTTGTTCACGGGGAGCACGACAGCGCTCCCCGGCTTTGCTTCGGGCCTGGGGATGGGGTCCCGGGCTCCGAAAGACCTCCTCGCGGGGGGCACGACGGCGCCCCCTGCCCTCCGCTGTCGCTGGGAGCCAGGGTGGGCTCCTGGCCCCCCGTTCTGGGGGACACTTCACGGGGAGCACAGCGGTGCTCCCCGACTTTACTTCGTGTTGGGGGCAGCCCCCAGGACCTGACCCACCCTGGGGGCATCTTATGGACCGGCGGCGGAGCCCCACGCGCTTTGTCGTCGGTCAGCCAAAGGTCGCCTACCTTCTGGGGGCCATATCTCGGCCCTCAGGGGTCAGATCTTCCTGCTTTTGGCCTCTTCTTGCTCCTAGTGGCACTCCCCAGCCACTAGGAGCACTCTCCTTTGCCCTCTTTGTCTCCAAGAGGGTGGATTCAGCAGGGAGCTGTCTTCACTGGCTCCCTGCGCCAGCCTTTCACCTGGCTCTCCTCCTGGGCCTCTCTTCTCCCTGCGCAGAGGCCCCTGCTTTTGCGCACTGGTCCTGGTCTCCTTTCCTGGCGCTGTTCAGGATTCTGGTGCAGTCAGGGGGTTCCTCCTTCCAACTGCCCATGGCGCCAGGCTCCAGCACCCTCTGCCTCAGCAGACCACACCCCAGAGAGATCCTCTTCCTGTGCAAGTTCTTTTAAGAAGTTGGGGAGGGGGCTGGCAGGAAGTCTCTGTTGGCCCTATCACACAGCGACACATCACTTCTCTGCCCCTGCTCCCTCCTTCCTGCCCAGGCCTCTGGGTTGGTTCAAGATGGCGGCGTCCAGGGTCTCCTGCCACATGGTCTCTGAAAGCCCCTTCCCCCCAGAGCTGCCTTCCTCTTCGTGCAGCTTGGTGCCTGGCACCCAGTGACAGCTGCTGATGGATTAGCCTGCAGCTCCACCCATCTTCTCTCCTTGGAGGGAAGATCTTCGCTCTGGGAAGAAAGGTCATTAATCTAACCTGCCAGGGCCAGACCCCAGCCAGGTCCTGGTTATGAGCTGACTCAGAGAAATATGACATTTCTGGATGACCCAAAAGCAGTACAAATATGACTTTGGACTCTGCAGAATACTTCTTCTCACACCGTTACAGTGGACTTTAGTGTGTGTCTGGAATTTGTAGGCCTTAGGAAAGTAAAACTAGCCCATGTGCTCCCTATCCCCATAAGAGAATAATGGAATACACACTGTAAAGCACACTGACTTTCCCTGGCATGTTTCTTCCCACCGTATAAAGCCCATTCCATGTCACCACCCCATTCTGCATAAGTCCTGCCACACCAGTCTATCTGCACCTGCTCCTTGGCTGCGCACGCTAGGAATCTCCCCTGCGCAGTCCCTACACGTGTGCACACGCATGTACACATGTGTGTGCATGTAACCAGCCCGGTGTCCCTTACTCCAGCTGCTGCGCAGTGGCCTGGTCAAGCCAGGGGGACACCAGTAAAATCCCCATGCAGTCTTGTTCATGGTGAGTTCACTGTGGGTGAGTCCCAACTTATGAGGCTCCCCCACAGTAAAAGCTCAACGATTAGGTGCTCAAAAAGCAAAAAATACGGGCAGCCCATAGTGTCAGAACCACCTTCTAACAGTAGCGCAACGCAACATGTAGTCTCTTCATACACAAACCTAACCAACTACACAACCAGTTCAAACACAAACTCACCAACCACACACAACACCAAACATAGCACAAGCAAACACTCACCAACCACTAAGAACTAACCTGCCACATAAAACCCTTCACAATTACCAGGACAGACACTGAAGTACCCAACTGCCACCATAAATAGCATCGGCACACAAACTCTACTGGCCCGTACAACTACCACAAACACAGAACTGAAAACACATGTCCACTACACACCTCGCACTCAGATGTACCATCATCAAACATACCACAGGCCTACATCCAACTCACACAAACCCCCACATCGCAGAGTGACCATACACCCATCTAAAGACACACTGGCATGCACCAAATCCAAGACCAACACAATCACGATACACATAGAGCCTGCATACACCCTTACACTTTTGAGATCTCAGGCACCAAACATACAAGTACACTCAACATACCAGACATCAAATACTACCCGCCACACATACTCAGCTCTGTTAACATACAAAGGTGTGTGTGCGCGCACATACATGCCCAAATCCATTCAATAAACATTATCAAGAACAGACACATAACACACCATAGACACAAATGAAACACCTGCATAGACCCCCTACAGACAGCGCCATGGACATGCCCCTTCTCCCACACACACATATATACCACAGGAATAAACACTGACATACATCTAAACCCATGCACCACAGGACCACAGCTAAAAACCTGGCACCCACATACACATTATCTGTCACACACAACACCTCCAACACACACAAGCGTTCCCATCATTCATGCACATGTGCACAATAGCTCGACCTCACATGCAAAAACATAGCCAACACCTTCACTGTGCATACACATAGAACAGACAGGACACACATTCGCACACACACTCATGCCACAGCCACACTACTGATAAAAATAGTCAGGGCCACTGTAATTATGCGACAGGGAAGGGTCGAATTATGTGGCAAGGTTGAGTAAATTATGTGGCAATAACAGACAAATTATGCAGCATTATGCAGCACATTTTGTGATAGGGAAAATCGCTACGGCACATTTGCATAATTCCTATGGACCTGAATATAGCCGCCATGGACAATGCATACAAAACATATGATTACCTATCTGCAACTCACATAGAAAGAGAGTCAAACCACAGGCTCCCGGAAACAAGCACATTCTCTGCAAGCACACTGACTGCAAGAACTGACTGGTATGTATTATGCACGTCTAAGAGCAGCCTCTCAAACACACGCAGTGCACAGTCCTGGCACACATAAACACCCCTCAGCTTTACACTCACATACAGGCAGCACAATAACACCATAGGCCTGTAAACTCACATATATACACCGCCCTCATCCCATGGAGCGTGCTTATTGTCGCAGCCAAGAATGCTTTTCGCATCACCATGGTTTAAAATGCAAATGCTCCTGCATTCACGGATTGCACACACCCGCCCCCACCCTTCCTAACCCCCCACCCCTGCACACACTGCCATGCAGCGCCCCCGCACTTGTGTTCATGCACTGCCATGCAGCGCCCCCCTTACCCCCAGTGTTCACTGTTCTGTATCACACGCCTCTAGGCGCTCGCTGCAGCCTGGCAGTTTCAGGAGTGAGTGAACGCGGGTCTCCTCCGAGAGGTTCACGGGCCCCCAGACGTCCCGGGGCCCCAAGTGCCGCCTCACGTCGGTCTTCAGTAACAGCCAGAACAGAACTGGTCGGTGCAAAAGTCATTGTGCAAAGGAAATATGTGGAAGTGTGAGGTTTGCAGCTCTCTGTTATGTTATGTTATGTTAAAGTGACTTGTTAAGCGCACGTACACCGAGCGGTTTCTTCGCGCTGAGCTGGGACAGTTTCAAACACTAGACAGTAGGTTTAATTGTAAGCCTGGGAGAATAGCCATGTTTTAAGTACTGAACTGGGTGTAAGAGGTGGCCAAGCGCAGTTCAAGAGGGAGAGGGTTCCAAAATTGAGGTGCCAGGGTCGAGAATCTAAGGCCCCCATGTTTCTTCCGTTTAAAGGAGCTGGATTTCAACAGGTTCTTATTAGAAGAACGTAAATCGCGGGAAGGAGCATATCGCTGTATCTTTGAGGCGATAAAGGCCGGGCCGTGTCCAGAGAGGGCTTTATAGATGGTACAGCCTAACTTGAAGAGGCAGCGTTGGGTCACAGGGAGCCAATGGAGGCTCTTCAACAATGGTTTCACATGGTGGTGCTTAAGCTGACCATGAATAAGCCTGGCCGCTTGGTTCTGCACCAATTGTAGCCGATGTAAATGGTATACTGGGATGCCAGTATACAAGGAATTTGCGTAATCAATACGCGAAATTACCAGGGCAAGGACAACTTGGGTCAAGGCTTCGGTGGTCAGAAATCTACTGTTTTCCGGATTCTCCGCAGATGGAAAAAACAAGCGGAGACCACTGAGCTGATCTGGGCCTTCATAGTAAGATCATTGCTGATCACGATTCCCAGGCTTTTGACCGAGCTGGCTGGGAGTGGGGGGCACCCCAGTAGTGGAGGCCAGAAATTTGAATTCCAAGGATTAGCTGGGCCACCGGTAAGAATCAGCTCGGTTTTGTCGGGATTTAATTTGAGCTGGTTGACGTTCATCCAGTTGCTAATAAAATTCATGGTAGATTGAAAGCTCGCAACTGATGATGGGGATGAGTCGCTATTAAACACTAGCTGAAGGTCATCAGCATAGTTAAAAGTTACGACCTCTCACTTTCGAAGGTCCAGAATCAAGGGTAAAATATACAGGTTAAAAAGAAGGGGTGAAAGGGAGGAGCCCTGCGGAACTCCGCATGTCAGTCTTCTTTTTTCAGCAGAGAAATTAGCAAGGCGGACTGCTTGGAAGCAGTTGCTGAGGAAAGAGGTAATCCACTTCAGCGCCAGACCCTGGATCCCGGCACATCCGACACGGTCGATCAGAAGATGGTGGTCAACCGTGTCAAAGGCGGCCGACAAATCCAGGAGCACCAAGGCTTGAGTGGTGCTCTGGTCGGCCCCCCTTCTTAATTCATCGAGGACTGCCAAGATGACTGGCTCAGTGGAGTGTGCTGGTCTAAAACCTGCTTGATGTGAATCCAGGTAATGAGATTGCTCTACAAAGGCGCTGAGACAGTTAGCGACGTGGGCTTCTAAAATTTTTCCCAAATATGGCAGCAAAGATATGGGGCGATAGTTGCTAGGTATCGAGGGGTCGGCACACGGTTTCTTTAGGATAGGAACAACTTCCGCGCTTTTAAATAGATTAGGAACAATACCTTGGGCAAGGGAGTTATTTAGAAGCGATAATGGGGGGTCTGGGCAGTGCAGAAAAACTTCCCGAAGTAATTTGGGGGGAAAACTGTCCGTAGGGGAACCGGAACAGATCTTTTTAAGTAGGGCAAAGAAAGCATCTCGGGTGATAAAAGGAATTTGATCAACGTGAGAGGGGTTGGTGTGTGAGCACGGAGGGTCCGAAGGTGGGATAGACTTGGGGATACAGGCCTTAATGATGGCAATTTTCTCAATGAAAAATGTGTTAAGGGAGTCGCATAAGAATTGTGATGGGGTGGGTTTAGCAGTGACACGATCTGGTTTGACAAGTTCATCCACTATGGAGAAGATGTCCTTAGCTTTGTTGGTTGATTTTAATATTTTAGAGAAGTAATCTGCTTTGGTCTGGAGGATAGCGCTTTTGTACTCACTAAGTAAGGACACGAAAATAGCCTTTTCATCGGGGCAGTAATCGGGTCTCCACTTGCGTTCAGCTTGTCGCAGAGCCAGTTTCTTTGTCTTTAGGTCGTCAGACTCACTGTGAGCAGCAGCCACTCCCGAAGGGAGCCTGGACTCTGACCCCCAGGGGCCCCGGCGCTAGATGGTTTCCACTGTGCACTCACTGTGAGCAGGGGCCACTCCTGGAGGGGACCCTGGACTTTGAGCCCCGTGACCCCCGTCACCCACAGGACTCTCCAGGTATGTCTGCCCTTTCAGGGGCCCTCGAAACCCCCTTGTATGTTTGACCTTTCAGGGGCCCCTGCCTCCTCCCCCCCCTCACCCGTTTGACTCCAGGCCCCGGGACCCCCAAGCCCACCTAGGTATGTCCTTTCAGGGGCCCCGGCGCTAGAGTCCTTCCACTGTGCAGTGACAGTGAGCTGGCCCGCCCGAAGGAAGCAGATTAAGAGCTCTCCGTGGTGGGAAGAATGCGGCCATTCTCGCGCTGATCTGAGGGAATCAAAATGAAAGCAAAGCCACACACTGCCTAAAAAAGAGTAAATATGCTCTTTCTTCATGACAACAAGCAGTGATTTTTATGTTTTCGTCACTCCGCAGGCACTGCGTAACCACCACACGACGAGTTGTGGGGACACAAGCCGCGCAATGAGTGGAGTTCGGTGAGAAAGCTGCAGGCCCTGGAGGGTCGCTCTGGCAAGAACCAGCCGACTGGACGCGCCATGTGGGCGCCATCAACAATCTATGTTCCTGTTTCCTTTACTCTTTTCTACCCTCCTGCCGTCCGCAGGTCCGATTCCTAGCAGGGCCAGTTCGGCGTTTCATCCTCCTGAAGTCTCTAAATAAAGAAGCATTGGTGATAGTAATAGCAGGCAATGACAGCACCACACGGACCCATGACGCGTGCCACCCTGTGCCGGTGCTGAATTTATATTTGGCATCGGGTATTATTGTTGCAGTTATTAATGCGCTCCAGCGCCTCGAGGGGAAATGAAGCACTGTATAAATGAAACAACAGTACAATTCTATTATCATTATAAGCTGCTCGTGACTTTTAGTTCATAACAAGGGCCACGTTCCCTGTGTGTTCTCTCACTAGACTTTATGTTTTAAACGGATACATTTGCATTGTCTTGTAGCATTTACATTGCACCTCGTACCCTTTATGAGGCCCGAAGCGTTTTAGGGTATAGGAGTAAGGGTGGGGTAATCAGGTGACTCAAATCATCAGAGCACAATTTATCCAGTTCAACCTTTCCATTTGACAAGTCATTGCATTCTGGGAATTGAAGTCCTGTTTGGGGTTACTTGCACCACCACTTGTGCAATCTCTTATTAACAACAACGTTTATTCTAAGGCGTGCAAACAATAAATCGAGCTCCATTTTTGGGGGTAATATTATTAATAGCTAATAATTGAGAGTGGCCTGCACTACAGAAACGGTAATGTTATCACAGGAAGCAGGATTAGGAAGATCAAAGCAAAGTACCAGTCCAGGCGTTGCGTCTGCCTGCTGGCTGCCTCAATGAAAAGCGTGCACAGTGTGTGACTAATTTAGAAGAAACACCGGCCGGGCCTTTCACTGGCTGCTGGCAGTCTGTCTGCCTGTGAAAGGCCCGGCCACTGTTCCTTCTAAATTAGTCATGCACGCTTTCACTTTAATTCAAGCTGCAGGCAGCCATCGGGTCAGGTCACTCGGCTGTGTTCATTAATTACATTACACAATACTTACTTATTCAGTCAGTGGCACAGTGCTCGCCTCTACCACCTCAATCCCATACAAGCTCGATATGTTCTCTTGCGCTGGCCTCCAACTCATGACTGCAGAAAAACAGCGTGGCAATAAAGAACATCCCAAACAACAAACTGGAAAATTCTGGATTGACCCCTCCCCCCTCCCCCTGACCCCAGCACACCAATCACTTCTGAACAACAACTGTTACTGGGTGGTCTCTCAAGTCTCGAGGAAGAGGCAGAGGAGGCCACTGCCACACCCCAATACTTTACCGAAGCTGGACTGGCCTGCCCCCAGCCATTGGAATTAATGGGGAGCTTCTGACTCCTCCCTGGGCTAAACAAAATTCGCCCAAATGAAAATGTGTATTCTGGCAGTGATACACAGATCCTGCCCACCTGTGTAACGTCACAGCTCTGCTTTCTGGCTTCAGGTCGAAGAAATCTTCGCCCAGCCAAAAGCATGCACTGTTACACACAGCAGAGAGCCAAGAGCCAATGCCATCATCCCCCACCCCCTCAAAGAAAAACCCAGATTTACCCATGTTTGTTCTGTGAGCAGCCAGCACAATTTATTGCTAGCTGCTCGGTGTTCCAGATCATATTTTTTTAATCCCCCAAGGGTGGCAGGGCGGCGCCCATCTCGCCCATGAACACCAGCCACCCCTGCTTATAATGCGCATGTACCACTGTATACAGTGAACTTATTGCCGTATACCGTGGCACAATATATAACTGAGGGTCCTATTACGATGTCGGTCATAGTGGGATGGAATTTGCCCGACTATTAGTCAGCAGTTCCACCCGCAGTGTTAGGATGCGACCACCCTATTGGTGGTCGGAAACAAACATTTTTCTATTATAGCTTGTGTGGGGCTGCAAAAGGGCCACAGCACAAGCTGCAATAGAAAAATAGATGTTTTCAAACATCCCTGCACCGTGTGCACATGGTGCAGGGGTATTTAGGGGTAGAAAGCGAAAGACACACAATTGATGGACGGAATGCAGAACAAATCAAAAGATTCACCCCAGTCAAGAGATCTGGGTTAAATCCATCATTCTTTTGCTCACCATGCCACCCCAGTTTAGACCTGGCCATATGCAAATCCGTCTTGACTCTATGCCTCATGGGAACAGTCCAGCCCGAACTGCCAAGCCAGGTCCTCCCTGGACCGTAAACAAGCATCCTAGGACCGGTTTCGGGGTTTCATCCCTCATCAGCCAGGATAGCTTGAATCCAGTGGCACAGGGAGCCCGGGACCCACGTCTGGGCATACCCGGCGCACTTAGGGCGAGAAAGCAAAAGACACACAATTGATGGACGGAATGCAGAACAAATCACAACATTCACCCCCAGTCAAGGGATCTGGGTTAAATCCATCATTCTTTTGCTCACCATGCCACCCCAGTTTAGACCTGGCCATATGCAAATCAGTCTTGACCCTGTGCCTCATGGGAACAGTCCAGCCCGAACTGCCAAGCCAGGTCCTCCCTGGACTGGAAACAAGCATTCTAGGACCGGTTTCAGGGTTTCACCCCTCATCAGCCAGGATGGCTTGAATCCAGTGGCACAGTGAGCCCGGGACCCACGTCTGGGCATACCCGGCGCACTTAGGGCGAGAAAGCAAAAGACACACAATTAATGGACGGAATGCAGAACAAATCAAAACATTCACCCCCAGTCAAGAGATCTGGGTTAAATCCATCATTCTTTTGCTCACCATGCCACCCCAGTTTAGACCTGGCCATATGCAAATCAGTCTTGACCAGGCCTGGACGTAGTCCGCAGAGTTTTGCTACGCGGAACTCCGTGAAGTTGCAAAAAAAAACTCCGCGAAGTTCCGCGAGTGGCGGAGTGCAGTGCGAACTGCAATTTGTGCTGGTATTCCTGTCGCTCGGGTAGAAATTCTACCCGAGCGGCAGCTCGCGAACTTACTGTACGCGATCGTGAACCTACCGTTCGCGATTGCAAGCGGGGAAAGAACTCCGCTGCACATCGCGAAGCGGTGTTTTTTGCACTCCACGAGCTCCGCGGAGTGTGGAGTGCAGAAAACTCTGCAAACTCCGCGAACGGAGCGAAGTTCACTGCCCAGGCCTAGTCTTGACCCTGTGCCTCATGGGGACAGTCCAGCACGAACTGCCAAGCCAGGTCCTCCCTGGACCTAAAACGAGCATCCTAGGACCGGTTTCGGGGTTTCACCCCTCATCAGCCAGGATAGCTTGAATCCAGTGGCACAGTGAGCCCGGGACCCACGTCTGGGCATACCCGGTGCACTTAGGGTGAGAGAGCAAAAGAAACACAATTGATGGATGGAATGCAGAACAAATCAAAACATTCACCCCCAGTCAAGAGATCTGGGTTAAATCCATAATTCTTTTGCTCTCCATACCACCCCAGTTTAGACCTGGCCATATGCAAATCGGTCTTGACCCTGTGCCTCATGGGAACAGTCCAGCCCGAACTGCCAAGCCAGGTCCTCGATGGACCGGAAACAAGCATCCTAGGACCAGTTCTGGGGTTTCACCCCTCATCAGCCAGGATAGCTTGAATCCAGAGGCATAGTGAGCCCAGGACCCACGTCTGGGCATACCCGGCGCACTTAGGGCAAGAAAGCAAAAGACAAACAATTGATGGACGGAATGCAGAACAAATCAAAACATTCACCCGCAGTCAAGAGATCTGGCTTAAATCCATCATTCTTTTGCTCACCATGCCACCCCAATTTAGACCTGGCCATATGCAAATCAGTCTTGACCCTGTACCTCATGGGAACAGTCCAGCCCGAACTGCCAAGCCAGGTCCCCCCTGGACCGGAAACAAGCATCCTAGGACCGGTTTCAGGGTTTCACCCCTCATCAGCCAGGATAGCTTGATTCCAGTGGCACAGTGAGCCCGGGACCCACGTCTGGGCATACCCGGCGCACTTAGGGCGAGAAAGCAAAAGACACACAATTGATGGACGGAATGCAGAACAAATCAAAACATTCACCCCCAGTCAAGAGATCTGGGTTAAATCCATCATTCTTTTGCTCACTATGCCACCCCAGTTTAGACCTGGCCATATGCAAATCAGTCTTGACCCTGTGCCTCATGGGAACAGTCCAGCCCGAACTGCCAAGCCAGGTCCTCCCTGAACCAGAAACAAGCATCCTAGGACCGGTTTCGGGGATTCACCCCTCATCAGCCAGGATAGCTTGAATCCAGTGGCACAGTGAGCCCGGGGGACCCACGTCTGGGCATACCCAGCGCACTTAGGGCGAGAAAGCAAAAGACACACAATTGATGGACATAATGCAGAACAAATCAAAACATTCACCCCCAGTCAAGAGATCTGGGTTACATCCATCATTCTTTTGCTCACCATGCCAGTGCCACCCCAGTTTAGACCTGGCCATATGCAAATCAGTCTTGACCCTGTGCCTCATGGGAACAGTCCAGCCCGAACTGCCAAGCCAGGTCCTCCCTGGACCGGAAACAAGCATCCTAGGACCGGTTTCGGGGTTTCACCCCTCATCAGCCAGGATAGCTTGAATCCAGTGGCACAGTGAGCCCGGGACGCACGTCTGGGCATACCCGGCGCACTTAGGGCGAGAAAGCAAAATACACACAATTGATGGACGGAATGCAGAACAAATCAAAACATTCACCCCCAGTCAAGAGATCTGGGTTAATTCCATCATTCTTTTGCTCACCATGCCACCCCAGTTTAGACCTGGCCATATGCAAATCAGTCTTGACCCTGTGCCTCATGGAAACAGTCCAGCCTGAACTGCGAAGCCAGGTCCTCCCTAGACCGGAAACAAGCATCCTAGGACCGGTTTTGGGGTTTCACCCCTCTCAGCCAGGATAGCTTGATCCAGTGGCACTGTGAGCCCGGACCCACGTCAGGGCATACCCGGTGCACTTAGGGCGAGAAAGCAAAAGACACACAATTGATGCACAGAATGCAGAACAAATCAAAACATTCACCCCCAGTCAAGAGATCTGGGTTAAATCCATCATTCTTTTGCTCACCATGCCACCCCAGTTTAGACCTGCCCGTATGCAAATCAGTCTTGACCCTGTGCCTCATGGGAACAGTCCAGCCCGAACTGTCAAGCCAGGTCCTCCCTGGACCAGGAACAAGCATCCTAGGACAGGTTTCGGGGTTTCACCCCTCATCAGGCAGGATAGCTTGAATCCAGTGGCACAGTGAGCCCGGGACCCACGTCTTGGCATACCTGGCGCACTTAGGGCGAGAAAGCAAAAGACACACAATTGATGTATTTAGGGGGGCACAGGCCCCATAGCGGAGGGCCAGAGGGGACCCTGCTAGGGGCCCCAAAAGTCACCTTCCGCCTGCCATTTCATGGCGGGCTGACCACCATGAAAGGGCAGGCGGAATGCGACATCATGATTCTGACGGTGGAGCCAAGGCTGGGTCTGCTGCTGCCATTTTGGGATTACAATTCCACCCCCCACCCCAACAGGCTCTATGATCCCATTGGAATTGGAGCAGAATTCACCCTTGGGTTTCCTTCTGGCTGCCAGTATCATAATACGTCGTTCGGCAGAAACCTATGATATCAGGCGGAAAGCCTCCGACAGGCTGTTGGATGGCTTTCCGGCCGACATCTTAATGAGGGCCAAAGTATTTAAAAACGTATAACTTTAACACTACTTACACTATTCAAACATGCTACCAAAAATTACCATTAACACACAAATAATCTGTTTTAACTACAGCACTCCACTGTATGCCACTACACTCTATGTTGCTCCACTATATGCTACTCCACTCTACGCTAATCCACTGTACGCCACTCCACTCTACCGGACTCCACTCTACACCACTACACTGTATGCCACTCCATTTTATGACACTCCAGTGAATGCTACTACACTGTACACCTCTCATCTCTATGCTGCTACACTTTATGTAATTCCACTGTCCGCAACTCCACTCTACGACAATATACTCTGCAATATTCCACTCTATGCCAATCCACTCTACGCTATTCCACTGTACGACACTCCACTGTACACAACTCTACTCAATGCTATTTAACTATATGTGGAGAAGTGTGGCTCAATGGTTAGAGCGGCAGACCCTGATGCAGAGATCTGGCCCGGGACCAGGGTTCAATTCCCGCCTCGGCGGGTCTTGGGCTCAATTTCCTCAGACCTGATAATTCTCGCCTCGGTGCTTATTCTAATCATGGGTCCCACTCTGCAACTCTGGGCAATAGCTTGCTTAATCTCCACAACGGCCCCACCAGCGCTGGGATGCCTGGCTTCACCTTGGGGGTGCCCAGGAGTGGACATTTCACAGGGAATAGCCAGGAAGGGTTCCACAGCGGTATGCGTATAGCGCCAGGACGCCCCATAGCTGGGGCAGCAGTGCGCTTTACAAGTACGAATTTACATTTACATTTACATTTACATATGCCACTCTACATCATTAAACTGTATGCCAGTAGCACTCTATGGGGCACCTGCATCAAGCCTTTTTCCATTCGCAAACGGGCCGATTCGCAGAATCGCCCCGTTTGCGAATGGAAAAAGGTCTTTTTAGATGCATGTACCTTTTGTCATTCGCAATTTAGGTAATCACAATTTTTTGCGATTACCTAAATTGCGAATGCATTTAGGGAATCACAATTTGCGAATCCCTATTTGCTGATGCATGCAGCCTTTACTAAATGCGAACTGTGCATTTAGGAAACGCTAATTACCATCAACTTCAAGTTGATGGTAATTTGTGCATGCTTTGAAAAATGCACAAAAAGCATTTTTCAAAGTGCCATGTAGCACACACATGCTCTTGGGGCATGTGTGTGCTTCACATGTGCACACTTACCTTTTTTTGTGGTGTGCATCAGGGGGGCCTTAGGCCCCCGGGTACCTTTGGATTTGCATTCGCAATTTGCGATTACCAATTTGGTAATCGCAATTTGCGAATGCATTACCATTCATTCCTATGGGCCTGTGGGCCCATAAGAATGAATGGAGTCACATTAGCTAATAGCGATGCATGCAGCCTTTACTAAATGCGAACTGTGCATTTAGGAAACGCTAATTACCATCAACTTCAAGTTGATGGTAATTTGTGCATGCTTTGAAAAATGCACAAAAAGCATTTTTCAAAGTGCCATGTAGCACACACATGCCCTTAGGGCATGTGTGTGCTTCACATGTGCACACTTACCTTTTTTTGGGGGGGGCATCAGGGGGGCCTTAGGCCCCCGGGTACCTTTGGATTTGCATTCGCAATTTGCGATTACCAATTTGGTAATCGCAATTTGTGAATGCATTACCATTCATTCCTATGGGCCTGTAGGCCCATAAGAATGAATGGAGTCACATTAGCTAATAGCGATTCGCAATTTCCGAATCGCTATTAGCTAATGTTAAGGAATCGCAAATTTTATTGCGATTCCTATATGCAAAGGCATTTGTGATTACCAAATAGCGATTCGTTAAAAATCGCTATTTGGTAATCACAAAGGAGGAGTTTAATGCATGTGCCCCAATGCTATTCCACCCAACACCACTCCACTGTATGCTACTCCACTGTATGCCACTCCATTCTATGCCACTCCATGCCACTCCACAGTATGGTATTACACTTTATGCCACTACTGTTACCCCATTATACTCTATCCCACTCCACTCTACAACAGTCCACTTTATGGTATTCCACTCTACAACACTATACACCACTGCACTGTACACCACTCCACTCTACCCCACTCTACTCTGTACTACTCCACTGTATGCAACTCCACTCTACACCTCTCCACTCTATGCCACTACAGTCTACCCCACTCCAGTGTACGATATTCCACCTTATGCCATCGCAGTATACACCACTCCACTCTACGCTATTCCACTGTACGCCACTATACTGCACCTCACTCCAGTCTACACTAGTCCTCTCTACAATGTTCCACTCTACTCCACTCCACTCTACTCTATGCACTGCACTGTACAGTACTCTACTCTACGCTATTCCACTGTACGCCACTCCACTGTATGGCACTGCAGTGTACACCACTTCACTGTACGCTATTCTAGTGTTTGCTGCTCAACGGTATGAAACTCCAATCTACGCTACTCCACTGCATGCCAAGCCACTCTACATTATTCTACTGTATGCAACTCCACCCTAATATACACTATTCCACTTTATGCCACTCCACTGTATACCACTCCAATCTACTCCATTCTACTTTACCCCACTCCACTGTACGCCACTACACTGTACTCCACTCCATGAAAATCAACTGCGCAATCTTTGCAGCGTACATCACTCCATTCTACGCTACTCCACTCTACACTACTTCATTCTACCCAACTACACTCTACCATATTCCACTGTACGATGCTCCATTCTACAGCACTGTCCTCTACACTGTACCACTATATGCTACTCCACTCTACACCACCATACTATACTCCAGTAACACTCAACGTTATTCCACTTTACACTGCTGCACTGTGCGTTACTCCACTGTATGCTACTCCACTCCACGCCATTCCACTCTTCGCTATTCCACTGAATGCCACACCACTCTACAACACTCCACTCTACACCACTGCACAGTACTATGCTACACTGTACATCAGTACAGTCTACCCAACTACACTCTACTCCACTCTATGGTATTCCACTCTACTCCAGTCTATGCTATTCAACTGTATGCCAGTACACTGTACCTCACCCCACTCTACACCCCTCTACTGTATGCTACTCTACTGTACTCCACTCCACTCTCTGCTATTCCACTCTACGCCACCCCACTCCACTTTACGGTACACTATTCCATTGTATGCCACTCCAGTGTACTCCACTCTACTTTATGCTATTCCTCTGCACGCTACTACACTCTAACATACTCCACTCTACCCCATTGTACTGTACACCACTACACTGTACGCTACTCCACAGTATGCTGCCCGACTCTACGACACTCTAGTCTATGCCACTCCATTGTATGCCACTACACTGTATGCCTAACCACTCAACACTAATCCACTGTACACAACTCCACTGTACGGCACTCCACTCTATTCTCTTCCACTCTATGCCACTCCACTCTACTCCTCTCCACTGTATGCCACTCTAACACACAGTATCCCACTGTACTCCGCTGTATGCCACTCTATTCTACCACACTCCACTTTACACCACTTCACTCTGTGCCACTCCAGTCTATGCCACTGCACTCTACGCTAGTCCACTCCATGCTAGTCAACTCCAGGCTACTCCACAATACACAACTCCACTCCTACCACTACATTCTAGGCTATTCCACTCTACTCTACCCCACTCCACTATACGCCACTCCACTAGACACCACTCCACTCCACGCCACTACACTCTACGACACTCCACTGTACGACACTCCAATATACACTATTCCACTCTACGCCACTCCACACTATTGCACTGTATGCCACTACACTGCACCTCACTCCACTCTACGCTGGTCCACTCTATGCCACTGCATTCTACGCTACTCCACTGTATGCTATTACACTCTACCACACTACACTCTATGCCTTTCCACGCTATGCTATGCTATTCTACAGTACGCTAGGCCAGTCTACAACACTTTACTCCATTGTACACTACGTCACTCTACTCTACTCTATTACACTCCACTGTACTGTAGAACACGCTATTCCACTCTATGCTGCACCACTCGATTGGATTACAATACACTCTTATCCACTGCACTACACTTTAGCCCACTCTATGGCACTGTACAACACTCCACTCTACACCGCCCCAATATACCACACTGCACTCCACTTTATGCAACCCCATTCTAAAAGACCCTACTACACTCTATGCTACTATACAACACTGTACTCCACTCTATTCCCCTACACCACATTGTACAACCCTCTACTCCATTCTATGCCCCTACACACCAGTGTACAACACCCTTCTCCACTCTACAGCACTTTCCAACATTCTAAAACACACCACTTCACTGTACTGTACAAGACACCACTCCAATTTATAACAATTTACTCATCACTACACTAGGACCAGGCGTCATTTTTAATTCTGCTTGCGGAATTGGAGGAATTTGGTGATTCTGTGTTACTCTTTTAACGCAGAGATCTGCCCAAATTCCGCCAATCGCCATGTGGTGGAATATTTTTCTCATTCGAGCAACTTGATGACAATGGGAACAACAAGAGGCTCCAGCAAGCAAGCTGGTGAGCACGAGTGAGATTTGGCATCCACTAGCGAGATTTCTGGTTGCTAGGAAGCCTTCCAGCGTGAATTTCTAACATGAGCAGTCGCTGTAAGAGGGTTGATTCTCAAATATATTTTCTGCTTCATAAGCAGCAAAATGAACTCAAAATAGCTTTTCGAGTAGGTATTCCATATAAATTGATGTTTCAGATAGATTTTTTAGCGTAAAATTGATTTTTTTTATTTTACTTTTTTTTTTCAACATGAAGGATGTGCCATTTGAGACTTCAACTTCATCTTCCTGTCCAGAAGGCTCCTCCAACTGCTTTGTCTATCCCTTGGTTACTTTTCACTTGGATTTTGAGGGTTAAGGGTCACTCTCTTCTTTGTCTGCAATCCCGGGTGCATATACCATTAGATTTGAAGGGTTTTTTGTGAGAAATCAAGTAAGTTAAAGAACTTTTGGATATGTTTGTTATTTGATGGAGGGCATGCACTAGTATTTTGTTATACTTTTTTGTTTTTTCTTAATTTTTTTTATTTGATTTTGGGTGAACTGGAGTTGCAGTATGGTCCTATTTTGCATTTACATTTTTTGATTTTTTTTCTAAGGGAAAAGGTTGGCACATATTTGGGAAGGCTGTGGGCCTGGCTTTAAAGTACTTTTTCTCCATTTTCTTGTGTGTTGTTTGTGAAATTTGCCCTGTTTTGCTTATTTTACTGTCTTGGGCCTAGTGTGCCATAGGGCCACAGCCAGCCGGCACTAGACATTGGGTGTATATTAGAAAACATTTTCTGAGCTCTTTATTTTTTTACAACATCAAAAGATTCAAGGATAACCTTCGATTAAATGCAAAATGTGCTTTTTTATTTTAATTTTTTACTTCAAAATGTTAAAGTGTATTTTGGTGGAGTAATTTATGATGCCTTTGAATGCTTGCGGTTCGGGAATTTTTTAAGTTGACCTAATTTTCGGTTTTAGCATTGCTGAATAAATAGTAGTATTTTCTTGTTTGTTTACCATGTCTGCTTTCTTTGGTGGCTATGTGGCCATTTTTTGTGTGACCAGTGTCTACGTGTGTGTGTGTTTGCCATAGGCCACCATTTTTTCTTTGTTCTAGGCCTACTATGCTCTCCATGTCATGCAGCAAGGCAGCCATTTAGTGTAGCCAGTGTGATTTTTCCCTAGGCCTTAATGTGTTCTTTGTTGTCAATTTCTTTTTTACACTTGGTACACTTTTTTAGGAACATTTCGTGAAGATTTGTCAAACGGCACCAAAGATATAAGTAAGTCAAACAATACCTTTCCTACAGAAAATAGGTCCTTACTATACCTGCCTACTGGTGACCACCCTATATATATATTGTATTGTATTGTATTGTAATTGCATTTATATAGCGCTTACTACCCCTGACGAGGCGTCGAAGCGCTTTTCGGCGAGTAGCACGCTACTCCGGGACCCATAGAGGATTAGTGTTGAATTAGTATAGTGAAACATGCAAGTACATTTTAAGTGATGGATAGGTTAGGCAGTTATTTGGATTTGGAATGATAGCAGAAGGATAGAGGAGGAAAAAAAGGTTTGTATTTATATAGCGCTGGTTACCCCTGATGGGGTGTTGAAGCATGCTACTCTGGAAGCCCATCAAGGATTAGTGGTGAATTAATATGGTGAAAATATGAAAGTAGTTTCAGTGGTGGATATTAGTCAGTTTTTTGGAGTGAGAAGGATAGCGGAGGGATAAAAGGGAAAAAGGTTTGCATTCATATAGCACTTGTTACCCCTGATGAGTGTTGAAGCGCTTTTCTGGCGAGTAGCACGCCACTCCGGAACCCATTAAGGATTAGTGTTGAACATTAGTCTAGTAAAAAATGAAGTAACTTTGATTAGTGGACATGTTATTCAGTTATTTGGGTAGAGAATGGTAGGTGGCGGGATAGAAGAGGGAAAGAGGTTTGTATTTATATAGCGCTTGCTACCCCTGATGGGGTTTTGAAGCGCAAGTAGCACGCTACTCTGGAACCCAGAAGTATTAGTGTTGAATTATTATGGTGAAACATGAAAGTAATTTTAGTGGTGGATATGTTAGTCAGTTATTTGGATTGAGAAGTGTTGGGGAGGGTAGAAAGGGAAAAAGGTTTGCATTTATATAGCGCTTGTAACCCTGATGGGGTGTTGAGACGCTTTATTGGCGAGTAGCACGCTACTCTGGAACCCATAAAGGATTAGTATAGTTGAAAATTGAATATGTTAGACTGTTAATTCTGATTGAAAAGGATAGTGGAGGGATAAAAGAGTGAAGGATTTTTTTATTTTTTTTATAGGTCTTAGCAGTAGGAGGGGGAGAAGGGGGTTTGAGGGGAGGAGTCAGGGAAGAGTTTAGAAAGGTTTGTTTTAGGGCATCGGTATAGTAAAAGAGGTGTCCGATGATGCAAGGAGGGTAGAGTAGGCGAGAGTCTAGAAAGGGTTATTTTGGTGGTCATAGTAGTGGTATGGGGTTTGGGATAAATGAGTGTGGATGTAGAGGATATATTGATAGATGTATAGGATGAGAGATAGGGTAGTGCATTGGAAAGAGTAGTAGAAAGAAGTTTGAGATGAGTCAGAAGGTTGGGCTAGAAGATATATTGAGATAAGTATAGGCTGAGAACTAGGGTAGTGCCTTGGAAATGCTAAATTAGAAGAAAGTGATAAATATATAGATCCATAAATACATTGAAAGTATATAGATACATAAAGGAGGTAAGTATATGCAGATTAAAGATATGGATAGAGGCACAGGATGAGAAATAGGGTAGTGCATTGGATATGCTTTTTCAGGAGAAAAGTTACAGAGACACACAGTTCCAAGTACATGGAAGGTACATAGATGCACAATGGAAGTTAGTACATGTAGACCAAAGATGATATTTATTTATTATTATTATTATTTTTTTTTTTCTCTCAACAACATAATTATTGTACATGTTTATACAAAGCAATACACAAAGATAGGTACATGTCTATAGTGAAAACAAATGCTTATATACAGAGGGATATGCTGTAAATTTCTGTTTGCGTATGGTGCTTATGTGGGGAAAAGCCAATTCTTGAGTAGTTTTCTGAAGATAAGGTGGCTGTCGGTGGATCTTATGTTGGGGGGTAAAGAGTTCCATAGTTTGGCTGCTTGAACAGAGAAGGATGTGCCACCCATGGTTTTTTTCTTGTATCTTGGGATTTTGAGGCGAGATGCTCCTTTAGAGCAGAGGTTCCTCTGTTGAATGTGTTTGGTGATTTTATTCCTGATGAAGAGTGGTCCCATTCCATGTATTGCTTTGTGGGTGATACAAAGCAGCTTGAACGTGGATCTTCTGGCACCCGGTAACCAATGCAGGGCTTTCAAGGCAGGGGATATGTGGTCTCGCGGTTTGATATGTAAGAGTAGTCTGGCAGCCGAGTTCTGAATCCGTTGTAGTCTTTTCATGGTCGTCAAAGGTGATCCGTGGTAGAGGCTATTGGCGTAATCGAGTTTGGACAGGACAAGGGAGATGGTAGCTTGGACCTTGTGCGGAAATCCCAAATGAGGAAAATTCGTCGCAGCGTTTTTATAGTGACAAAGCTTGATCTTGCTAGATTGTCCACTTGGGCATTCATCGACAGCTTGGAGTCCATGGTCATTCCTAGGTTTCTTACTTCCTTCAATACTTTAGGTGGTGATCCCAGTTCATTAGGCCATGCAGCAAGCGGGTTGTAATGTTTCCAATCGCCACACATGAGTATTTCCGTTTTTGAAGTATTCAATTTGAGATGGCTCCAAGTCATCCACTGATCCACGGCTCTGAGACAGCTGAAAATTGGTGATTTTCCAATGTCTTTGGGGCATTCCAGTTGAAGGAGTATTTGCGTGTCATCTGCATAGTTATAGCACGTGAGGTGAAATTTATTGATCAGTACTGGTAATGACTTCATGTAGATGTTGAAAAGCATGGGTGAGATGATAGAGCCTTGAGGGACCCCTGCTTTTGTGGAGTACGGTTTGGACGAGAAAGGTGGGGTATGGATGACATTAGTTCTGTTTTGAAGGTAGGACGCGATCCAGTCTAGAGCAGTTCCCTCTATGCCGGATTCATAGAGTCTTTGTTTCAGAGTGTCATGGTCAACCGTGTCAAAGGCAGCTGAGAGGTCCAAGAGGAGTAGCGCAGCAACTCCGTTGCGGTCAACTGTATTTTTTAGGTCATCCCAAGAAATGCTGCCCATCCTCCCATTAAGCAACACCCAGCCCATATGTTGTATGACAGAACCACACATGCCATCACCATGCATGCCTTTATATGTGATTTTTACAATGTATGCGTCTTTATCACACATGCCTTTACCACGCATGCCTTTTTTTAATTAAAAGGGATTGGGGGTCAAGTGGCCTCCCTCCCTGAGCCTTGTTAGGCCCCTGTGGACCCCATCTCCCAGGGCCGTTGATGTTCATTAAAGGGGAGGGGTGCCATGTGGCACCCTACCCAAGCCTTATCATTATTCTCGAATGACTTTCGAAGGTATCATGATGTGAAAATGATTGTGCCGTATATGGCTGAAATACATAATCGCCAAGCTTCAGAGTGAGGTGACTCCCGATTTCGTTACACGCATGAACTTTGGCAGGTGCTTTTTAGATGAAATATATCTTGAGTCTCCACGAGTTGGAATGATTGACCGTAGGACCGAAGTTTACTGCGTCTGTTTGCCTTCACTACATGTTTGAATTTTAGGAGGAATATACTGACTGGAGTCAGTTAGAAAATTGCCATAAGGAACTATGCTTTGTATTCCTTGGATTGCTGTCTTTGGTTTGGAAACTGTGTGTTTTGAGTAAACCAGTGTACAGATGAAACTGCCCTATGAAGTTTTTCGTCAAGGTGAAATGCTTTGGCTGCACTTTTGTTATTTGGATGAAGAACTTGAATAAAGATAATTCCCACATATGACAAGGACCTATTAGTCGTGCTTTAAATTGATTATCTATGTCCACGTTTGGTTGTTGCCTCTCTTCTTTAGTATAAAATGTTTTCAATGTATGGCTAATGAGCAGATGGGCATTAGAGGTGGGCAATTGGGTTGTGGCGATACAGTGATTACTCCAGGTGGTGCAGCATTGAGTTCCCTGGCTGACAGAGTTTGTTTACCAAGCCATATTGGGCCCTGGGGATCCCATTCTCCATGGCCACTAATAAAATAAAGGGGGGGCAAGCAACCGTTATTGGTCACGAGATCCCATCCTCCGGGGCCCCCATTACATAAAGGTGGGTGCCCTGGTGCTCACTCACGGCCCCCACCATATATTTGTTGGGAGCAACGGGGGAGCCCCAAGGCCTCCGCGGCCCCAGCGGGAGTGGGCATTTCTCCTGCCTGAAGGCGGCAGCTAGTCTTCTCCCAGCTGGCTGAGAGCAGACTTTGAGACTTATTATGACACCAGCGTCCTGCTCCCGCACTGCCAAAGCCATAATTAGACCACCTCCCGGATTTCAACTGGAATCTAGGTCGGGCAGTCCTGCGGTGAGTGGCCCATGGCGGTGCCTGGTTAAAGACTCATAGGAGAGCCATAACAGGCACTGCAAGGGGAACGCCATTGCAGGTTCCTGCAGGGCATGGACTGTCAAGTTCATGCCCTGCACGAACTGGGTGTGCATGTAGACAGGGGGACACAACATATGCCCATCTGCATGCATCCCCTGGTGCTGAGGCAACAGGGGGCCCTGTAGAGCCCTCTTTGTTTTCTCTCCACCACACTTTTTGTGTAGGAGAAGAAACTCGTAATATGCCTGGTGGGGCCGCAGCGGTCCCACCAAGGAAATTGCTGCCTCAAGACCGCTGCAACACTGCCAGGGATCTCTGATCCTTGATGGTTGCGGATGTGCCAATTCTGTCCAACCGCCCAAGTCCTAATGGGGCAGTCGGACTGCCGGTGCAGCGGTGCCCACATCGCCACCATGGCATAATAAGGCCCTTTGTGTTTTCTCCTGGGTGGTGGGACTTTTGAAAATGCTCCCGCCAGGCGGGAGCAAACACAGGTTTCCCTGCCTCAGCCGGTGCATGCAGGGAAACTGCTGTGTACCAGGGATGGGCTAGCCAGGACATAGCATGTGAGCTAGCTTCGGAGGAATGGGACATCAGGGTCATAGAAGGCTCAGGGCGTGCCTCTCCTCCCTTTTACAAAGTTTAGCTCGCTGAGGTGATGGGGTCCCCAGGACCTTTGGAGGCTCGCGGAGGGGGTCATGTGCCCCCTTCTCCTCTAAAAAACATGAGGCCCCAAGGAAATGTACCCCCTCCCCAAAACGATAAAAAAACATCATCCCCCCTGGGTTTAAAAAAGGGGGGTTAAAATAGAAGCACAGGAGACCACATTTCTTTTTTGTAAAACATTTTTCCATGGATCATCTGCGAATTCGTGGCAGAATTTTTAGAAAAAGTTTTTGGGGGCTCACCACCAGGTGGCTGCAGCCGATCAGATCTCACTTTGAGATCTTTCGGCTCTGTGGATCCTCTGCGGTGTGAAATATACAATTATTTTAACATTAATTTCTCCAAAACTACTGAACGGATTTACACCAAAACACAAAAAGCATTCTGGCAAGTCCAAGATCTAGCTTTGTATCCAATTTGGTGTAAATCCGTTCAGCAGTTTGAGCTGTAGCAGTGCCTAATGTTCCTGTAGAAAAACAAATGGAGAAAACGCATTTTGGGACCCTCCCTTTTTTCTCTGCCCCCTTGATGGATCACCCCAAAACTTTTCATACACAAACTGCAAACTAGTCAAAAAGTAGCACTCTTTTGAAAAGTTTTGTGGAGCTTCGTCAAATGGGGCCAAAGTTATTAGGAACGCAAACTACACAGGGATGACCGCCACTGGGTAATATACATATATCTTCATATCAGCTTGGGTGGAGCCAGCCTCGATGAGCCTGATTAAGAGTGGAACATCTCAGACTGTCAGTGCAGGAGTGAATGAATAGGATTTTTAAAGCATATAAGGTTGCCTAAAGACATCATTACACTAGAATACATTACGATATACCAGGGAATTCAGCAGTGACTGTTGTCCATCTAGTGAAGGTGAAAATGGAGAGAAATCCATACAGTTGCCACAGTTTTTGAAGATGCTCATCCTAGCGATCAGGCTCTTGCCATTTGTGGCAATGTACTGGACTGGAGAGAGAGCTTAGGTAAATATCTAGATGACGAAGTTTGAAGAAATGTAGGACAAGACTTATAGAGGGCTTGAAGACAGAGAACCTTAAATTGAACTCATTGAAACCGGAAGCAAGTGAATCCTGCTTTCAAATTTCTGATGGTTGTGGATGAGCAGTACCTTTGCCATACTCTGAAACCCCTACAACCTGCTTATGGAAGAGGTCCAGAGACTTAGATAACATGAATTAACATTGTCTGGTCTGGGAATAATGGTAGCAATATCCACAAGTGCTTTCATTTGAAAGAAATAAGAGGAAAGTAGAGCAATGGTCTGCGAGGATAGATTAAAGTCTTTATTAAGCCAAAAAAACAAGATTTTTGATTTGTTGACCGGTATAGGTACATTTCCCAGTTTGGAAGACCAAAGTGCAGAAGACCTGAAGGATCATTACCTAACAACAATATTTCAGTTTTGACAAATTCATTCCCCCAAAATCACCCTTCATCCAATGCAAGATGGCTGAGGGGCATCCTGTCATTGTTTCTTGGAATTCAAAGAAATATTTGTTAAGTCTCAAGATAGGCTGGGCACCACCAGCATAGAAGGTAACACTGAATGCAAAGACCTTTAGGTGTTAGCAAGTGAGGGAAGGTAAACATTAGCTTATCATATGTTATTTTTCTTCTGTATTGTTTATATGCAATATATAAATAAAAACATGACAACTCTGATCAATATTCACGACTGGGCACAGCAGCATTAGTTCTGCTTCACCAACCCATGTTATTTTCTCTCCCCCACCCATACCAGGGCCATCTGTGGTTAGATGGGGCCAACATCTTGCATAATGATGGCAGTTATCGTCACATTGATAGGATGACGAGCACCCATCCCAGGTGTAATGCTAGCCCTGTCCCAAAGGTAATATATTGTGGGCATTCATAATACGATGGTAGACAAACATAAGTCAATGCCAACACTGGCAAGAAGGTGGAAATCCATGCATCTTGTGGACATTCATAGCCCATCCCTGGCCTAATGCTGGCCCTCATACAAATCTGACAATTCTTGGCATATTGTGGTCGCCTATTGCACTATAGAGCCCCTACAGTGGCATATTGTCATCCCCAGCTGCATATTGTGGTCGCCTATGGCATGACCAAGTCCACCACTGTCTTGATGCTGCCCCTGGCTTAATGTGGAAATTCTTGGCATGTCATTGTTATCAATGTCAATATGAAATTTAATTCACCCCTGACATTATACTATCAGAAATCCTTGGCATATGATGTTTATGCCTGGAATGTGATGTTTCTACATAAACATGTAAGGATGAATCTTCATCTGAATGGTATAAAACTCAAAACGTCTTAAAACTGACATACTACCTTAGTGACCACAAACCCCTATAAACCCCAATCGCTCAGGTCTTTGAAGGTCTATTAAGCGATCTTTTCTTGCTGATTTATTATAGTATCCAACAATTTGAAAGTGAATAAAGCTGCTTCTCTCCTAATGCTGCCCTCCTGAGCCAGAACAAGCAACACAAAGAAACGCTGCCCCAGTACATCACTAGAGGCTCTGCCAAATCTTCTGACTCTTTGGGGCATATTCTCAAGGACACATCGCCTAGTTAGTGGCACTTTATCGCAGCCAAAGTGGCGATAAATGTATCGCACCATTCACAAGCTGGTGTTAACAGCCCATAACACCATTTTACCCGCGATAGCAGCCGCAAAAAACATCGCCACAGATGACCCCCGCAACTATCGCTAATGAGATGCAGAGTAGGCGTACCCGTGCAAAAAGCTGCGAAAACACCACTCCGCAACATTCTCAACGACCAGCCAGATTGGCGATAAGACCACAAAACAGGCGATAAGGCCCGTTAGCAGCAGGAAACTAACACCTGCTCTGACCTGGTGCAAAGTCGGACCACAGCCTGCACCACAAAATGGAGCCCAGCCCAGAGCCACACCTGAAGGGCAACAGATGCCATGGAGCCACTGATCATGCAGCTCGGAGCCCCAACAGGGCCACAACACCCACCGCCACCACCCCCAGGACCCCCCCCCACCCGGGTCCCCCCCCGGCCAAAGACATGCCACATCAACTACACAGAATCATGTACCAAATAATCTGCCTGATGTTGCACAATCACATTTGGTGGCATGCATGTGTCGTCACAAAAATGAGCATCACACATCCACCTTCGATGTAACAAATGAAAATGTATTCAAAGAAACACAGAACAGAAATGAAGACACATGGCGGCTCCCCTCCGGACAATCCATAGGTCACAGCCTGCAAGACAAAAATCATGATGAGAAGGTGTGTCTTGCGCACATCAAAGGACAGAGAGATAGTGAAGGAGAGAGAGAGAGAAAGAGAGGGAGCGAGAGAAAGACGGACAGAGAGAGGGAGCGAGAGAAAGACGGACAGAGAGAGGGAGCGAGAGAAAGACGGACAGAGAGGGGGAGCGAGAGAAAGACGGACAGAGAGAGGGAGCAAGAGAAAGACGGACAGAGAGGGTGAGCGAGAGAAAGATGGCCAGAGAGGGGGAGCGAGAGAAAGACGGACAGAGAGAGGGAGCGAGAGAAAGACGGACAGAGGGGAAGCGAGAGAAAGACGGACAGAGAGGGGGAGCGAGAGAAAGACGGACAGAGAGGGGGAGCGAGAGAAAGACGGACAGAGAGCGGGAGCGAGAGAAAGACAGACAGAGAGGGGGAGCGAGTCACAGATAACAGAAGAGATGGACAGGGAGAGAGAGTGCCGACAATGCGCACCCAGGCCACAGTGCCCACCTGCTGCCACAGGTGTGTCTCCAACCAAGTGCCTGTATGTAGTGCAGTTCACCAGGTCACACATCTGAAACAGATCCGTCATCTGAAACAGAGTCCAGACACATGAATGGCAAAGTGCATACAATTGCACAAGACATCATCGCCTCTCCGCCCCTGCGCACCCAGGCAGATGTACTCCAGCCCCTCCCGCCGCCCAGCGGTGCATGCCCGCCCCTGCGCACCCAGGCCTCACTGCTCACCTTCTGTCCTTGGCGTGTAGTAATGATGGCCCACCACGTGCCGCTGCAAGCCACATGCCCAGGTCCCGCGGACATGGCACCCTCCACATCATGCAGCCCCGCTCCGCAGGCCACCAGGTCTCACATATGATTCTGGGTCTTGATTTCGCCATGGCAGAGGACATACCAGTGCACTGGGCATCATCGCAGGCTGCACACCCGCTCAGCCCTTGAGGTGCCACTAACTCTGTGATCCGGGATGCGATGCCACTTGGCGGTAGGCCCGCACTGCCCGCTGGCTCTGGCCTACACTGCAGCCAGCAGGGCACACAAATCTTGAGCAGTCCGGACGGCCGGGACGGGGCCTCATCGCAGGCTGCACACCCGCTCAGCACGTAAGGTGCCCCTACCTCAGTGCACCCAAAGTCACCGTCCCGTGGCGGTGTGCCTGTGCCGGCCGCAATGTTTCCAGTGCCACCAAGTCTCTGTCCCAAAGTCATGGACCCTGTATGATTGGGTATCGTGTTGCGGACGCCATCATGTCACCTCTGGTCCTGGGGAATGTGATGTTGCAGGGCCCGAGGCCCTCATGCCTACATTAACACCACACGGATGCACCCAGATAGAGAGTGGAAATGGCTTCAAGCAAGTGAGCCCGGCCCTTTTCATTGGCAGGGTCACATGTCCCGTGACGCGTGTGCTGGATGGGTGTGGTGTGGGTGTAAACCAGCCGTGAGGGAGTGGCTGTGGCATGCTGACAGCTACACATGTGAGCAGCAGATCACTACAGGAAAGACAGGGGACATGTAGCGTTGCCGTCCCCCCCTGTGAGCGTAAGCGGATGGGCTGGCCTGGCATATGCCAGTCCAGCATAAGGGTTTGTATATGACCCCGGGGCCCTGGGCGTGGTTCCGTACTGGGCTGGACAAGGAAGTAACTCATGCGTGTGTCCCTGATGTTGTGTCAGCGCCACCCGGACCGCATTGGGCAATGTGTCACCCTGTGACCCCTGTTCTACGACATGAGCCACATGGACGTAAGAGGAGTCCAGTGAGCCTACATTCATCCATACTTCCACACTTGAAAGACCATAGACATGACACATCTGTGTGAATATGAATGTTTAATGCACATTCAGTGGAGTGTTGCATCTGGAGCAGTACAGGGCCATGCAAACCCCACATGACGATATTGTCCCGTGGAGGGCCAGCCAGGGTCCTTCAGGGAATGACAAGTCCAAAGGAAGAGTTCAGTCCGCAGTCTGATTGCTGTGTCAATGGCGATCAAACAGCATATGGCAGTCCATGTCGAGGTCCAAGGTGAGTGTCGCAGAGTGCATCGGGGGACAGTGGAAGGTGATGATGCAGAGGGCAGTACCAAGCTGGAGCCATACCTATGGATGAGATGCATGCTGCTGCGTCCTTCTTACCACGAGGGCAGAGTAATCCGCATCTTCGTTCTCTGCTGTTTCATGTGCCTCACGTGTGGGTGGTGGTGTTCTGTCTCCAGCACTGTGTGGCAGTGACACATCAGTGGGCGGAGGTGGAAGGTCTGCCGCACTGTGTGGCACTGAGACTTCAGGGGGCGGAGATGTGGATGGAGTGGTGGCAGCAGCATGCATCCGCGCCAGGCCTTGTGGCAACAATGCCATGAGGAGGGTCCTGAGGTCATTGAGGAACCCAGCTACCTCTCGCTCGTGTGCAGCCGTGGCAGCCGCTCGTTCCGCATTCGCCCGCTCCATGGTCTCCATTAACCTCCGCTTGTTTCCCAACTCCCGTGTGACATCGCTAGAGCCACTCGGACTGGACAGTTGTACTATTCTCTGAGTCAGGGCTCCAGCGATGTCAGCCATGGTCCGTTGGAGAGCATGGAGCAGACTGTGGGTATCCGTTAGGGACCGTGAGTGGACCCTGATGGGACTGAGACACCCACGTATGGCATCTAGTTTGTCTGCCATGCGGTCGAAGCCCACCCGCACCTGTTCAGCCAGATTCTCCTGGCACCCCAAAACACGGCGTTGGAAGGCCATGTGTTCTCCGTGGGGATCCTGGGAGGCAGCAGTGGTGGTGGGTGCTGCCTGCTGTGTGGTCTCTGCAGGGGGTAGGGTCTCCTCGTAGCAGCTGGGCTGCCCAGCTCCTGGAAGTGGGCTGCGTAGGCTGTCCACGAGCAGTTGGAGGGCGTCAGAGTCGAAGCTGTGGTCGTCCTCTTCGTCTCCAGAGAAGAGAGGGTTGGGCTGCTCTGCAGGAGGTGTTGATTCTCCCTCTGCAATGTGAAGGGGAGATGCAGTTTAACAATGTGTCCACATGCATGTTGTCGCATTGTACATGTTTACATACAGACAGCATGACTGGGTACATTGTGGCTGTTTGGGAGGAGCTGCCTATTTGATGGGGGACAGTGGACATTTCGACAACAGACGTGTGTGTGTTTGTACTTGTACATTATCAACGCACATTTCCCTGCAATGCCAATTGTGATTGGCCAGTGTCTGCACCCAAGCGGCACCAGTTGTGTCCTGTGTTCTGTTGTAGGTGTTTTGCGGATTGTGTCACATCGTTGTCAATGTAGATGTGCTCTGCATGTGATGTGTGTGCTGCATTTTGGGGAGTCGCCCCTGCAGCTCAGATTTTGCTGCCCCTTATTCCTTTCATGAGGTGTGCCTTTGACTTCTGTGCTTGTACAGTGCTGACATGTTGCATACTTGGGCACATTGGTCTCTTGGTGGGAGTTGGTGGTCTGGGGCATGGTTTGTCCGCAGATGTGTTCAACTTAATTGTGCATGTGTGCCATTGTGCCCATCTCCCCCCGTCCCCCCAGGCCCTGGTCGTTACTCACCCTGTTGCTGTTGTGTCGGGTCGTGTTGAGCAGTGTCCGGGCCCACAACTCCTGCCACCGTCTCCCCACTGATGACTGTGGACACCATTTCCTCCATGTCGTCCAGCTCCTCCTGTGGCGCTGGGCTCCCACCTCAAGTCTGCATTGCTGCCTTCAGGTTGTTGGCGAGTTTCAGCTTGGTTTTGCGCTTGACATCATTCCAGCGCCTCTTGACCTCGTCCATTGTCCTCTTCAGCACGATGGACTGCCATATTGTATTTTTTGTTGCCGATGACACAGTGGAGGTGACGAACAGTTGTTGATGGTGTTCTGTCACCTCCGTTATCAGGATCCTGTTTTCCTGAGGACTGAACTTCGTCTTCCTCTTCTTCTTGTCCTTGCCCTTCCCTGACCCCGAAGTCCCAGGATGGTCCTCCAGGGGGCTTGTGGGGTTCTGGTTCTCCTCCGTACTTGCTCCGGCAACGTCCATTGTGCTTCGCTGTTGTTTGGCATTTGTTTGTCTGTTTTTTTTCTACTTTTATGGTGATTGTTCCCTGTCGCGTGTGGATTGCAGGCCTGTAGCTGGGTTTCGCTGATTTTCGTATCGCGATTGGCCTCATTGCAGCTTTTTTTGCATTAGTGTTTTGCATTTTTGCGGCATGGCGTTGATTTTAACGCAGTCAGTTGACGCGTTATCTGGGGACTATCGTATGGTACCACTGTGTTGTGAATACTTGGTTAACAAGGCGTTAATTTCCCGCGATTGACTGCATTGTGCATAGTTGCGTTAAGCTAAATTTGCGGTGGTTATCACACGTTCTTGGGAATATGCCCCTTTGTTTGCTGTGAACACAGGTCAGTGCTTTTCTAAAAGATGATTGATTTATTTGGCTTGCATGTGTTTAATAACGCTTCGTTTCGCTATCTCTTGCAGGGAAATCTCACTCTCTGCATTCGATTCAGTTCATGTGAGCTGCTTCAGTTATTATTAAGCCTTTGGGCTTGGAGGTCAGCGTTCAAGTCTCCAAATGACTTGCTTGGGAAATGCATTTTTCTAAATAAACAGAACATATTCATTCATAGAGTTGCAAATTATTGGAAGGATTTCAAAGGACAAGACTCGGGGTGCTGACTTTTGGTTGCTTCTGTCCCCGTTCAAAAATAAATTATAGTTATCCTTAAAGCTCGTGTCTTCTGACAATGGACCTTCAGTGGTTAAAGCTATTATGGATACATTGACCCAGACTGCTGGTGGTAGCAAGTTGCACCCCCAACAGCTAAACCCGGTATCTGCTGGGGTTGTTCCTGTTGGCGGGGTGTAAAATAAATTTGGCAAAATAAAGTATGAAATCTTGAATATATATGGGGTCCTCTGAGCAAGTTTTGAACACTGGTGATTCATTTGATTGCGGTGGTTCAAATCAGCATTTTGATGGTGACCAGGGTTCTTGGAGTACATCCTCTAACTCATAACTGGCAAATAAGGCGAGTAAAAGATCATTTAAAGCAATCATTTATCCTTTTGACCACGATCTGGATGATTTCTATTTTGGTATGGACAATACATATTATGATTATAATAATCCGGAATGTGACGACCCTAAAAAAAGTAGACTTCAGGAAAAATAAAATATTAGTCTAGATATTATGTTGTTTTCCCTATGTTCGATCTGGATCTTATTCAGTACTCCAACTCTTCTCAGTGGGACCCACCAGCACATAATTTGAGCCGGTGATTGCCAGTGCTCTGCACTGGCACCTAATTCCCAAAAGCAGCACTTTTGGCAGTCCACCACATGGTGGCACTGTTTGTCTATTTTTGAGTTGAACATATTAGGAGAGTGCCTAATAATTCAATATACCCTAAACATGAATAATAATCACTGACCAGGCCATTCTTATTGTTTTGGCTTGCCTGAAATAGTAGGAGTGTAATGGTTAGTAGTTGCATTGTTACTGGCCTCTTTTCTTCACGTACAAATTAAGCACTGGACTCCATCTTCCCATGTAGGGTACTCAGGTAGGTCTGTACAAAAGATCATCCTTAGGTCAGTCTGTCAGTCATTTAAACTTTATTCGGCTAGTAAAACTGCCATAAAAGTGCAATAAAAATTATCATACATGATAAAATACAATTCGAATAAAATACAATCAATAAAACCCTTCATAATATCAGCTCGATAATACCTCACAAAAATAAATAAACAATCATATGCCCTGTACCGTGTCTTACACAATATGTTTCCTTAAGTAAATAGCTTTTAGAATAAAAAGGGCAACATCAAAACACACAAAAGGATCATTTAGTGCAGATACATCTGTGCATCGTTATGATTCCTTATATTCTGTGCAACAAAAAGAGGTTTCAGATGTTGGCATCACAATTCCTTATAAAACTTTCAAAACAGGAGAAGTGCTGTGTGCTTTGTTTACTCGTTCTGTCACAAGAGCAAGGAATCTGATCAGAAGGTCAAGATTTCATCTTCGGAAGTGCAACCAAATGGTGAGCCATGTCACTTTTAAATCTAGTTAGGACATACCGATGTTGAGTGTTGTTAACATACATCAGCCCTCCCTTTCCTTTGAAGACATGTAAAAAGTAATGGTTGTTTTCCTCATCTCATCCCATAATCTAATTTCAGACCTATGTTGTAAAAAAGTAGCCTTGATGAGATTCTTAGTTAATGATAAGACCTGGGATGGCTCCACCCCTACTGACAAACTAAATATGGAACTAAACACAGAGGGGCATATTTACAAGCCCCTTGCGCCACTTTTGCGCCGCCGTTGCGTCACGCATGTGACGCAGCGGCGACGCAAACCATGCGCCGCGTTGCGCTATATTTGACAACGTGACGCATCTAGGGAGATGCGTCACGTAGTAAACCCCTGCGCCACATGAAACCTGCGTCAGGTTTCATGTGGGCGTACCGGCGCAGGGGGGCGTTCCGGCGCAGGTACGCCTCGGAAAAGTGACGTAGTGAAATCTACAAGATTTCACGCAGTCACTTTTCCGGCAGCTGTGCGTCGAATCCTTATGCCTGCTTCAAGCAGGCGTAAGGATTGACGCACCATGTTAGGGATAGGGAAGGTTGGAACAGTGCTGGAGTTGCGTCGCGCTTGCGACACAACTTCAGCACTGCGCCAACCTTCCGCTCGGCAGATGCGTCACGCATCTGCTTATCCTTGCGCCACGATGCGCCGCATTGTAAATGCAGCGCATCGTACGTGGCGCAAGGGTAAACTTGCGTGACGCATTTTCCCTGGCGCATCCCTGCTGATATGCAGGGATGCGCCAGGGAACGTAAATATGCCCCTGTATCTATATAATCCAATTTTAGACAATCCAGTATAATCGATTTTGTAAAGCTAGTTTCTTCTTTTGATCATATCGAGAGCCAGAGCAGCTGTTTTAAGAAACAATTTTCTTCAACTTGAAATGAATTACTAAAAGAATAACCCCACAGTCCGGCCCCAAATGTGGCAATAGACACTCCTGTGGCCCTGTACACCTCAATAATTTTCTTAATGGGGTGCTGACCCGTTGTAGTTGAAAACATAAGAATCCCCTCACAATTTCGGCTCATTTTAGAGACTGCTGTTTGATATCTGTTGCATCCATGAGCCATTACTCGCAAACAGGACCCCCAAATAGCAGAATCTATTCACTCTATTAATTAGGGAGCCTTCGATGTAAAAAGGGTCTTTATTTAATTATTTATTTAGTTATTAATTTTTTTATATTATTTTTCTTAGGATCCAAAGTATGTTACATAAATTCAAAACCATATCAGACATTTTCCAACCAAAGATACCGTGATTATAAATACATATCTCATAATCTCGTATGCCCGGGTTAAATTAAAAAAGTAGAAAATGGTAAAAACCCACCGCAATACATAGCTACAAACAGAGCGAGTAAAATACCAATTAATACAGATGCCATAATAATAAACAAATAAAGGTTCTTAAAGTGCCATAGATGCATATTGTGGAGATGTTGACAAAGCGGCATGATTAAAGCATTCAATGAATCCAACCCCAGCTTTTCAAACAAAGAACCGTCCCCAAAGTTTTTCAAATCTCCTTAGCCCCCCCGTTTAGTTTTTGTATAGTTGCTCGCTGTTTCTAACTAGGCCCATTGTTCGTAACCAGTCTCTCATTGTGGGAGTTTACTGAGTTCGCCATTTTTGAAGTAGAAGGAACCGAGCTACGGCTGTTGCTATATACACTAACTTTATCCATTTATTAGATAGACCGAGTGCTGGATCATACCCTAAAACTTTCAGCCAGATGGGTTGGGGTTCGACTGACCTGCCATTCAGTCTCGAGTTACCGGAATATTTCATTTCAGAATCCCTGAACGGATGAACAGTGACTGATTACGTGCCCCCAATTGGTGACCGACCCATCATAGCATCGAAAACAGTGGCCTGGGAGACTGGGGCTGATTTGTGTTAAAAAAAACACGGAGGTCTGTATAACAACCATTTGCTGAAGAAAAGCATTCAGCACCAATTGGCCCCCCTCAGCACACTAAAATTCAATATATTAACTTCCTCCCACATCTTAATTGTCAATTCCAAACCTTCATATTTTCCCCATTTTTTATAGCTTTTTGGGTAAGGTCGGAACCTCATTAACCTGGCCTTTCATATACACCATCCTCAACTAATGAGGAGACCACCTTTCTACTACCCAGAACCTGATCTAGTTCTAAGCTAGGGAAAGATTATTCAACATTCTAAACGAGCCCAGAAGGAGAAAATCACATTGAATTAACTGACGGATTCCGCTATCCTAGACATCTCTCGCCAGGAGAAAGTCCGATAGTTTTCTGAACCCCTCCTTCATCCATCTTTGGACAATTTTGGTTGCAAGATTACTGACGGGTTCAATAGCAATTTCGGCCAGGGGTGTCGCTACGTTAATATACGAAATGGAATATCTCCGGTAAAGGTCTCCACACTTCCGTAGAAAGCAGCTCAGGCTCTTATATTGAACTTTTTTAGGTGACTTTACAGACTTTAACATAATTATTTATTTATTTATTATTTGAAAAAAGTTTTATATAGCACTAACATGGCCTGAGAGGGTATCAGAGTGCTTTACAGAGATTGCGGAGCACACGTGAGGAGACAAGTGAGGCAAAACAGCAAAATGGTCATAACATATACAGGCAAGCAGCTCCGAAGTAATGGAGGGGATCAGTAACGTAAATACAAAATAGCATAAGTAAGCAAAGGAACATGAGTGTAGAATACAGCAAAATGATCAGGAATGATAAAGGTTGTAAAGAACCCCATTAGGCTAGGAGGTCTTAACAGAGCCAGTTTGACAAGACAGTAGGCAGAAAAGTATTCATCAGTAAAGCTTTCACTTCCTTCTTGAAGGACACTGTTGAAGTATTCAATCTGGTTTCCGTAGGCAGTGATACTCTTTAAAGATCAGCTGCATAAAATAATTCGTAAAAATACCCTTGTGAAGCTTTGAATTAAACCTGGACATATACTGTGCAAAGTAAACAAAATAGTAATCTTTAAGATTAGGAAGCGCCAACCCACCATGTTCCCGCCATTCATATAAAGTGCTTAATGCTATTCTGTCATTTTTTTGGGCCAAATAAATGATGTAAACATAGACTCTACAGATTTATAAAAGGAGGCAGTTAAAACACATTGGATAGCCAAAGACAGAAAATTAAACAATGGAAGAAGCAACATTTGAATCAGGGAAACTCTCCCTAGAATAGACAGTGGGAGAGAATTCCACCGTGAAAATAAATCTTGTACTTTTAAAAGGACAGGAGAAAAATTAAGATCATATAGGTCCTCAATCCTTGATGAATACCTGATACCCAGATATCGCTTTGGCTGCGGGTTAACACATGAAACAATATTGGGTACAAAATGTCTGGATTGCACCAGCACAATATTATTTCTGTTTTCTACTTGTTAATTCTATACCCTCCTAATTTCTCATATTGTGCAAAGATTTTGAAAACCTTTTCCTGGGCATCCTTACTGCTGCCCAGAATTAACAACTTATCATCTCATATAATTTTATCGTCCCCATCTGAGGCAAAGGGGACAGATGCAGCCATTTTTTCTGATTGCTATTGCTAATGGCTCAATAAAGAAGGCGAAAAGAATGGGGGCTAGCGGGCACCCCTGCCGGGTTCCACGCAAGACTTGTATTTGCCCCACTTCTATTGCATTAATAATAATACTAGCTTCTGCATTGCGGTACATCTTATATATCAACCCCGTGATCTGGGAAGGGATACCAAATCTAGTTAAAATGCTGAATAAAGTTTCCCAGACCAAGAGGTTGAATGCTTTCTCTGCATCTAGTAGAAGCATCAGAGCTGGTATATCGTTCACTGCAAAATAGTCCAGAGCTTCCACCAGATAGTGTGTTTTTATCCCTAACTGTCACCTGGCTACAAAAACATTCTGATCTGAATGGATTAACTCTGAAGCTATTAAATTAAATCTATTGGCCAATAGTTTCATAATGATTTTATAGTCAGTATTTAATAGTGTAATTGGACAATATGAGTTTGGATCCTCAGTGTCCTTTCCTTTCTTTAAAAAACTCACAGCGTTCCCCTTAAAAAAAGAAGATGGTATAGGACCCACTTGCAGCATTGAGCTGGCAATCAGTAAAAAGTAATTAGCTAAAACATCTACAAAGGATCTAATAAATTCTGGCGGAAATCCATCCGGCCCACTGGCTTTACAATTCGGGAGATTCTTGATGACCTCGATCAGTTCTTCTTTAGAGAAGGGCCATGAGATATTAACCCCCTCTTCTCTAGTTAATCTTGGAATATTGCAATCCTCTAAGAACCTTCCCAGGGAGTCGGTATCTACTCACTGATTTTGTGTGTAGATTTGTTTATAGTAATCCACCTATGTATGCGATTTCTCCATGGCGAACATGGCCACTGTTGCATGCCGCCGAACACTCCTAAAACTTTCTCCAGGGCCAAGACCTAAAGATATCTTTTGCTTTACCCCCACAAAAGAGATCCAGTGTGCAGTGATGCACATGTAATCAGTCGCATGACAGCTGGTCCATATGTCTGTCATCAAGTGGATGGTGTAAACAACACTTTGTTGCAAAGCTTGTCCATCCAACTGCAGCACATCGTGATGCAGCACTGGAACAGCAACTCTGGCAAAATAGGTCCTACTTGGTACCTTCCATTTTGGGCAGATAGCAGCCACAAATTCTAAGAATCCCACTCCTTCCATAAAAGAAAAAGGGAGGAGGTCCAGCGCTAACATTTTTGCCAGTTTCCCATTGTATAAACGTGCGATTGGGTGGTATCGCTTGTAGGGCCCCTCCTTCCTAAACATGCCTGTAATAGTAGCCTGGATTTTCTTCTTTTCTTGGGGCACTGACACGTGTGTTTTGAGAAGTAGATGCTAGTGGTAGACTCAATGTGCGTCATGGTGGTGGGGCAGTCACTTTAGGCTATGGTGTCTTCCTCTCACTCTGAATCTTCTTGTGCCATTGTGAAGTCGCTGAGGTGGGTGAATCTGCTGGCATACAGCTGGGGACAGGGCTGCTTTGTGTGAAGATGTCTTCCTCTTCTTCGTTGTCATCCCCTTTCACCATGATTCTACTTGTAGCTGATGTTTCCCGGCTCGCCCCACCACCACGTTCAGCAATTTTTTTAAGGTGCTCCTCCCACTTGATTGTGTGGTGTTTTTTCATATGGGTCATGTGGCCTCCAGTACCATAATGTACCAGGCTTACCTCAATGAACATTTGTATGGCAAATGGTGCATAATGCAATGTGCTCCCCCTCTTTCCTAACTGTAAAAAAGTCCCAAACTGGGGAGGAGTACTTTTTTATTGTGCCAATGCCTGAAGAAGAACTGGAGATAGGTCGGTATGCCGTTGATTGTCTCTCTGCTTCTCCTAAGGCAGGGGTTGGTGCAGGTCTCAGCTGGGGCTTTGCAAATATGGGAACTGGTGGCAGTGCTACGTATGCCACATCCTTCGGAGCTGGTTGAATAACATTGTCAGATTCCTCTGTGTCACTTTCCACTATGACTATCTTGTCATCATCATTCTCCATGTCACCCCCTTCCATAAGTCTAAGTCTTTCAGAAACTTTTCTTTTCCCTTGCCTCTCCTGTTGTCTCGTGGTCCCTGTCGAGGTCCACTCCATGTCCCTATCACCATCATCAGAAGTGGTGCTTGGAAAAGATGGTGCAGTAGTACCCTTCCTTTTCCTTGCTGGAGATCTGGGAGCCAATGTTCTAAAAAAGGAGGTTCAACTTCCTGTTCTGCTCCGACATCAGGCAAATGTACTATTGCTGGCTGCTGTCCACTTTCCTTTGTTTCCTAAAATGATTGTGTACTACTTTGCGAAAGGGACAAATCCAATTCAGCATCACTACTCATCAGTGTCGACATGACTGCACTGGCTGCCTCACTGACAGACGTGGTCTTGGGCTTAGGTTGGGGGGTGGTGCTGTTGATGCAGGATTTCTGCTCTCAGCTTGCTCGCCAGAGGCTGTGGCGGCAGGTACAACTTTGTCGAAAAAGGTTGCGGTCGGCACACCAGTGGTGGAAATCTGCTTCTTCTCCTCCCCACTAGCCACTTTCTTGGCAGCACCTTTCTTTTGGGCAATCTTGAAGTTGTCAATTGGCAGTGGCACTTAGCTTCACAAGCTGAAGAGATGACCGTGTTGCGTAGTCAGTCACGAGTCATGTCGTGCATAGGCCTTCTGTCTGACAGTACTGTGGGTAATGTCTCTTCTCTTGTGCATCTAAAAGTATACAAGCAAGAAGAACATCAGTGAAACGTGGCATTGTTGCAGTTCAAGTAGTAGCACAAACAATCAATATAATTTAGTGTGGTTACTCTAGTTATTCTAAATAATTAGCAATACAGTCTATCCATTCGTAAAACCACACCAACATAAACTTTCATTGTGTGCAGTACACTCAGGAAGGATCAGAAAGAGGAACAACAACATACAGATGTAACTTTTTGCTTTATGTGCATCACGTTGGGATGTGGCACTCAGGGAGGTGCAGGCAACAATGGAATAATCTTTAGACAATGAATGCTGTTGTGCAGTGCACCTATAGAAGTCATGACAGATGTTTGGAAATAGTAAAAAAATGATTGAGATCAAAATTTAAAAAAAATGTAATTAAAAAAATAAAAATAACAATTTTGTTTGAAAAAATAGAGTTTTAAAAAACTAAAATTAAAAAAATGTAAATAAAAAATATAAAACTAAAAAAATTAAATAAAAATTAATTTTTAAAAAAAAGTTTAAAAAAAATTCAAACAAAAATATAAAATGTCAATTAAAAAAATTACAATAATATATATATTTTCAAAAATATATATATTTTTTTAAATGGCAATAACATTTTTACATTTGTAAAAAAAACAAAAAAAAATGTAAATTAAAAAATAACATTACAAAAATCGAAATAAAAATATTAAAGATAAGTGAAAATATCCGCAAGCATTAATTTATTAAACTGCTATCATTGTCAACCATCCATGCAAGCCTATGGCAAAGGGCCACACTGGCTGGATGCACAAAATGGCTGCCAGCCAGTGCTACATGGTCATCAAAAACAACTAACACTGAGCAAGGAGACATCGCCAGAACCAAAGAAGACATGCAGGCCTACGGCAAAGCACACCGGCTGGCTACACAAAATGGTCACCAGCCACATGGTCAGAACAACAGCAACCAGCAAGAAGGCATGGCCACAAACAGAGAAGACATGCAGACCTATTTGGAAAGCACACTGGCTGGCTACACAAAATGGCCGCCAGCCACATGGTCACAACAACAAGCAGGAGACCTGGAAAACAAAGCACACATGCAGGCCTATGGACACTAACTATACAAAACGGCCCCTGGCCATATGGCATGTGGACCAAGAAAGGCAAGTGGTGGCCTATGGCAAACACACACACTGTCCAGACAAATGAGGCATGGTAACACAGAGAACACAACATTAATTTAGCAATGACAAAACTGAACATTAACAGGGCTAAAAATGTTTTCAACAACACACATCCTTCAAAGCCGTTACCCCATCTATACACTGTTTGCAGGGAAAAAAAGTAAAATACCACAAAAAAAACACATTTTATTTTTCAGTCCAATGCCACCCGTGGCCTAAATTATGTTTCAATTCAACAGACACCACAGAAACAGTTGTTTCATGTAGGCCTGGGCGGTAAATTCCGTTCCGCTCGCGGAATTTGCGGAATTTGGGTAATTTCGCGTTCCGAGGAGAACACGGAATTACCAAAAATTCCGCGATCCGCGGCTTCGCGGAATTTTTTGCTTGTTCGCGCTTTCAAAATGCGTGTTCGCGAGATATTTCTCCCCGAGCACGCAAACAGCGTTCGCGAACAGGAAAAAAGCATCGCGAACGGGCGGAACAAGCAATTCCGCGTGTTCGCGGAACTTTAGCCTGCTCGCGGAGATTTTTTACCGTTTCACGGAGCTTTGCGTAGTGCGACTACGCAAGTTCCACCCACCCCTAGTTTCATGCACCCATGAATAGTGCAGGGCTGGAAGGCCTATTGGCAGACGAGGCCATATAGTGAATTAAATCAATATTGCAAATTTATTCTAAAAAACATGGAGAAAATGTAGTAAACTGTGCAACATTTTCCTTCACCAAAGAAGAAAACTGAATGCAAAAAAATAATTAGGCCCCTACTAAAACAGCAGGCCACCCACCACTATAAATGATAAAAATCAAATAAAAGTACAAATAAATCCTGGTACATGTCCTCAATCAAACAAACAATATCCTTATACACCATTTTTTAAACGTACTTGTCATATCTCATAAACAAAGTCCTTAAATCCAATGGTATATATGCAGCAGACAAGGAGAGTGATCCTTCAGCTCCAAATCCCAATGAAAAGTGACCAGGAGAGGGACAGAGCATTGAGAGGAGCCTGCTGGACAGGAACAGGAAGTTAGAGTCTCTGGGGCACTTCCTTCCTGTTTGAAAAAAAAACGTTTAAGTTAATTAAATGTGTCATTCAGATGTAGGCCAATTTTGCCGTGTTTTGTGAAATTAAGCCTGGGCGTTAAACTCCGCTCAGCTCGCGGAGTTTGGGGAATTTAGGGACTCCTCGCTCCGCAGAGGGGCGTGGAATTTCTAAATTCCGCCATCCAGGAGCAAAGTGGAGATTTTTACGGCGTTCGTCTTAACCTGGACATGGTGCGTTGGCGGGCTTATCAAGGTCACGCAACACATTTCCCCTGGATTTCCAGAATATTAAACGTACTGGGGATTCTATTTTATGAGTCAGTCCATTATTGGGACAACCATTTTTCATACATCGGTCCGGAAGGGACTCTAGAAATAACTTGGACCTATTTTCTTATCCTTGAAAAAGTCCAGGAGGACGAAACAAGTGTCGGCTGCGTTGTTTTGGACACACAATGTATGAAAACATATCTTCAAATAAAAACGTTGTGGAAGAATCTGACTCTTGTGGACTGGATCTGATCATTTCATCATAACTTTATCAAGAAGAGGCTTGCCATTATAAACTGGACTGTGTGTGCCAGAGTGCATTATTTTTCAACTTCCAGAGAGGGCAGTCCTGTCTCACAGCAGCCAACAACACCATCAACCAGAACACCGGCAACAGAAGGACCGGACCCAACCTCTGCATTGTATTGGTTTCAATTGGCAAGGCTCAAGTCCAGTGCAGAGGTGATGGCAAAACATGATAAGCAAAGTGGCAGCACCAATGATCATCCACAGGATGTTCCAGGAGTTTCTGGATGAAACAAAAGAGGTCTATGTGTATCAAAATCTATTGATGTATTGGTATGGGAAGATGCGTCAATGGCCAGAGCTCAGCAGGCTGGGAATAAATTATCTGGCTTGTGCTGTCACCAGTGTGTCTGCTGAACATGTGCTCAGTGCAGCTGGTGCAGTTGTCATAGTGAGAAGGACCAGTCTTTCACCTCAAAACATGGAGAGATTGACTATGATCAAAATGAACCAATATTTTATACCACACAATTACACCGTTCCCGAAACAGCAGCAGAGGAGGAGGCCAAAATTGAATCAAATGTGTAAGCTGACCAACTTCTGAGTGAACCACCAGAGTTTGAGGAAGAACTCTACTTCCCGGACTAAGTTTGCCAGTGCCCCCATAGAACTTAAAAAAAATTCTCGTTGAATTTAGATCTTTCTTCGCAAAAAAACAAACAAAAAAAGTTAGCTAGAGGAACATTATTATTTTTGCATCAGATTTATGCTGCCCCACCTTTTTTATTTTAATGTTGCTGGATTGCAGTTGGACCAGTGTGCATTGAGGAAGCCTCCACAATTCCTTCATCACATTGGGGACAATGCCTGCCCCCCTCGCATGCCTATTGACTAATGCCTATCCCTTTTTGCATCACTTACCACTAAAAGGGCTGCGCCCTAAAATCATTTATTATCTACAAGACTGTCTGCCAATACCAAATTCCAATGTGTTGCCTGCATCAAAGATGATTGAATACCTAATACCTAAACTATCCATGCTTGGATTGGAAGAGGTAACTTCAACTATTGCAATGGTGAGTGACTGATTGCGTGAGTGATGATTTAAGATGAATGATGATTCACGTGGTGGCAGACAGTGAGGGAGGGTGTTGAACTGTAATGTGGGAACTTGCCTCAGATTACTGATTTGCAATGTTTGGGGCCTGATGGGTGATGACATTTTTTCCCTGGAGGTGATTGGCCTTCACAAACTTACTTAGCAAAATAGAATTAACCTGCATGGTCCACTCTTATGATCCTTCTGTTCTTTTCATCATCTAGGTGCCCCAGGCAATTGTTTTATTTAGAAGACTGCCATATTCCAATCTGTTGCTTGCATTAAATGGGAGATAGTGTACCTACCACCATGCTTGGAGTGGAACAGGTAATTATTGTACCAATAAGTGATCAGGTTATCGAGTGACTGTGAGTGATGATTGATGTGCAGGCTGACAGTGAGGGAGGGTGTGTTGAACTGTAATATGGGACATTTCTTGAGATGATTATTGATTTGCAATGTTTGGGGCTTGAGTGATGGGCATTCATTTTTTTCCCTGGAGGTGATCGACCCTTTCACACTTAGCCAGATTTAATTTTTTCTGGTTCTTCAGAGAATAGAACAGTCACTTTAGTTAACAAACAAAAACGTATGCAAATTACTGCAATTCTGTTTCTCTACTTGTTCTTCAACAGCAGTGCACTCCACATCTATCTTGCTTGGGTCATCATGATCCTTATGATGATGACTTATCTGGTACGGAGTTACTCTGAGTCGGGAGGAGGAGCATGGAAGAACTTAGGGCGGAAGCTGCAGGACTACCTCATCAACAGCTAGAAGCAAGAAGTTATCGAGTATCGACTTCATTTCACAGTTAAACCAAGAGTCTGTGGACTAGTACTCAGCTATGTGAAATAGAGAGAGGTGCATTTGTGAAATGCTGCTCTGTGCGTGTGTGCTGGACTTGTGGCAAAAGTGAAACTCTGAGTCTCCCTCTTGTTTTTTTTGCTCTGCCTCTGAGTCTTCATGATACACTCCTCATGAGGCTTACCTTTCTTCTTTCCTTCTCCTTGACTCTAAAACACAGTTTCTCTTTTACAATCCGCAGGCCTTCTTCTAGTATCCTTCATGAACAAAAGGCAAAAGCTAGCTGAGCTCAACAACACTCCTGCTTACCTACCAGACCAGTGCAGCCAGCACCAAAGAGTGGACATTCCTGAGGAGAATGCAGATGCACCAACCAATTTTGCAATACAGTATAATTTTTCTTTTAACAATCATATTAAGAGAAGTGGATGGGTGGGTTCACTCCCCAACCTAGAAGACAGAACATTTAGATATCTGATAACTTGGGTCTCGGGGCAGAAGAACTTTTAAGCAGTAGCCCACACCAGCCCACACCAGCCCATTACCAACCCGCGCACAGTCCCCCACTGGTGAGCATACACCAGGGTTTGCTAGTATAGTGCTTGGGGAGGATGTTGACTCAGTAAACACGGAGCATACAACAGAGGTTACCCTAGTGTCCTGGGATGACAAGGATATAGTCTTTAAGCCCATATGCCTTTTAATACTTCCAAAGACAGGAAGTGGGTCACCATCAATGGGCAGAGGGTGGAGTCTCTGAGGGACATAAGAGGCAGTATGACTGTCAGGTGTCATATGGTGTCGTCAGAGCAGGTAATAACATACATTCCACCATATTGTGGTATTAAACACTACCCTGTGTCTCTTTTTTCCCATTAAGTGGGGGTAGGTGGTCTCAGATTCCCTGAAGGTAGCTTTGAGCCCTACCACGTCTGTAGATAGTCTGCACTGAAATGACGTAGAACACACCATCTGGAAGGAGGTGGAGCTCCAGCCTCATCTAAAGGTGTTAGAGTTGCCTGAATAAGTGACCCTGACCAGAAGGTCCATGGGAGCCAGAGAGGGTAGTCAAAGAGGCCTGGAGCCTGGAAAAATGGCCAGGTAGTTGCTAGGAAGAGGAAGGGCAAGGGACATGGGAAACTAGCCCCTGAAACTCCCAGAATCTGGGAGGAGGCTGAGCCTAAGGGTGACACCCCGGAACCTTCAGGGGAGGACATTGCTGTCCTGGGAGACCTGCCTGAGCTGGCTGGCTGGTTTACAAGCAGAAGTTGGGCCACCAAGGGAGGAGGTCTGCAGAGCTCAAAAGAAGTGCCCCACTCTTGAGGACCAAAGGCAGCAAGTTGAGGCCCAGGCAGCTGATGACACATCCGGAGATCCCCTCATATTGGGAAAATGACCTCCTGTATAGTGAGTTTAATTTTCCTGAGCCTGGCGCAACCCATATGTTGGTGGTCCCCCAGTGCTACCGGGCCTTCCTACCGGGTTTGGCTTATGATATTCTCCAGGCAGGACATCCGGGAAAGGAGTAGACCTTTGCAAGGCTTGTTAACCACTTTTATTGGCCTCAGATGAAGGGGACCTCAGGTGCATTCTGCAGGTCATGTTTTACTTGCAAGGCAAGCGGGAAAAAGCGAAAGGCTCCACTGGCTCCCTTATCTGTTCTTGGCACCTCCTTTGAAAGGGTGCGCAATGACATTGTTGGGCCCCTGGGCCTCAATACTGCTTTGGACAACAGGTTTATCTTAGTCTTGGTGGACCATGCCACAGCTACCAAGAGTAGTGAATAATAAAGAACAGCTGTAGTGCACTCAAAGTAATACTCTCGTCCAATTAATCTTGTTCTCCAAATTCATCAAAATTGGTGTGCTCACTCTGAGGTGGTTCTACCCTGCCTCCTGTTCAAAAGAAAAAATTAACTAGAGCCAAAACAGTCCTAGACAGAGTGTGCACCACCTGAGCAACTCAAATTGAGTATATCATCAATATCTACTTCAAACATAATACAATATTTAGGAACAATTATACAAAATACACAATATAAACAAGCAAACTTTTTGCTGTGTGACTGCAAGTCAACTTAAAACAATGACTTCATCCGTCGTTATACTTCACGCTTCTTTTTATTATTCTGAAGCAAAGTCCATGAGTTGTGTGTCACTTCAATAACAGTACACAAATTCCTGTCATTCTCATGATAAATTATTCCCTTCCCAATGCATTTCGGGTGTATCAGACACCCTTCGTCAGGGGAAATCTATAATGAAACATACACACGATAAGTATGATAACATTTGTGTCATGATTTAGAAATAATAATAATCACAATGTTGGCTTGTTCCATCCGGGAGAGAAAAAACTAGTATTGAAAATACAAAGAGCAGATATAACATCCACCAACCATGTGGTATTATTAGAACCTGAATTGAAAAAATAGAGGAAATGGAAAAGGAAAAGCCAAACAGAAAAGACAAAGTGCCGCACCACCATTCAGTGAACTGGTGAACTGAGTGTTCCGACGACGTGCTCTATACCAAACCTTGCTAAGTGTCAATAATCATGCTACTACAGTTGATGCATGTGATGTGTGTACCGTAACCAATTGAACATGGCCTCTGTACCTCTGTTTGTCTTGAGCTGAATGACAAAGTCTGCGAACTCTTCTTTAAATCAAACCACGATTATATCAGAAGGACACTCGAGACTGAGAGTTCTGTAATTCAAATAATGTACTATGATATAACATTCAAAATCAACTGCGTGACCCCCCGAAAATAATAATAATAACACGTATCTCACCTGTCACCACAAATCTATATACTCAGTATCAAAAAATGTCGTACACTTACTATCAATAGTATATACAAAAAATCTCCCAAGTACAACCAATGAAAAAATACATTGTAAGACAAGCTTCCATCCTCTGACCCTCCGACAGAAAGTACAAACGAGTAATGCACGGCCCCTAATTGTCATGACTATGACTCAGGCACTAGTTAAAAGCCAGATGTCCCTCTCTGAAGTTAAGTAAATCACTCTCTCGTGTGCCGCAATGTGAATACGGCGTCCTGCCCGCTATCCTCCCTTTAAACGTGACCTATGACGTGAGTTAACCCTTGACCGGGTGAAGTATACATCAAATCAACAGGAAAACTTGGCGGCCATCTTAGCCTGTCTAAAAAACACCTCCGATAATAAGCAAAAAGAAGTATGACAGTATTCAGTGAAAGAAAATAAGATATTCAGAGACACATACACATTTAGCAAAAACAGTCCACAGGTGATACTTAACTTCAGTGATAGCGTCACATAGGACCGCTTCTACTCAGCAGTTCGCAGATTACTTGATCAGCGGACAGAACGAGAGGGAAGACTGATGCGCTAGTACCACGCGTTGAATAATACCGGTGACCAGTGATGTGCCTTTTTTCTTAGCGGACCGACAGGGCAGCAGGTAAGAGTCAGGATTATGGGCGAGAGGGACATCTGGCTTTTAACTAGTGCCTGAGACATAGTCATGACAATTAGGGGCCGTGCATTACTCGTTTGTACTTTCTGTCGGAGGGTCAGAGGATGGAAGCTTGTCTTACAATGTATTTTTTCATTGGTTGTACTTGGGAGATTTTTTGTATATACTATTGATAGTAAGTGTACGACATTTTTGATACTGAGTATATAGATTTGTGGTGACAGGTGAGATACGTGTTATTATTATTATTTTCGGGGGGTCACGCAGTTGATTTTGAATGTTATATCATAGTACATTATTTGAATTACAGAACTCTCAGTCTCGAGTGTCCTTCTGATATAATCGTGGTTTGATTTAAAGAAGAGTTCGCAGACTTTGTCATTCAGCTCAAGACAAACAGAGGTACAGAGGCCATGTTCAATTGGTTACGGTACACACATCACATGCATCAACTGTAGTAGCATGATTATTGACACTTAGCAAGGTTTGGTATAGAGCACGTCGTCGGAACACTCAGTTCACCAGTTCACTGAATGGTGGTGCGGCACTTTGTCTTTTCTGTTTGGCTTTTCCTTTTCCATTTCCTCTATTTTTTCAATTCAGGTTCTAATAATACCACATGGTTGGTGGATGTTATATCTGCTCTTTGTATTTTCAATACTAGTTTTCTCTCCCGGATGGAACAAGCCAACATTGTGATTATTATTATTTCTAAATCATGACACAAATGTTATCATACTTATCGTGTGTATGTTTCATTATAGATTTCCCTGACGAAGGGTGTCTGATACACCCGAAATGCATTGGGAAGGGAATAATTTATCATGAGAATGACAGGAATTTGTGTACTGTTATTGAAGTGACACACAACGACACACAACTCATGGACTTTGCTTCAGAATAATAAAAAGAAGCGTGAAGTATAACGACGGATGAAGTCATTGTTTTAAGTTGACTTGCAGTCACACAGCAAAAAGTTTGCTTGTTTATATTGTGTATTTTGTATAATTGTTCCTAAATATTGTATTATGTTTGAAGTAGATATTGATGATATACTCAATTTGAGTTGCTCAGGTGGTGCACACTCTGTCTAGGACTGTTTTGGCTCTAGTTAATTTTTTCTTTTTTTCTACAGCTTCCAAGAGGCCATACCTCTGAGGACTGTAACTGCACATGCTGTGGCCAGGGCCCTGATGTTTTTTTTTTACCTTAGTGGGTTTCCCCAAAGAAGTAGTGTCTGACAGGGAAACAAACTGCATGTGCCTTCCTTTTGCCTAGAGGGAGTTGCCACAGAAAAAAGGTGAGTTCAGTCCCTTTGATCTCTCTTTTGGCCACCCTGATAGGGGACCTCTCAGTCTGGTGAAGGAGGGGTGCAAGCAAGCTCCCAAGAAGCCTCCCCAGGATGTAGTTAGCTACATGGTGGCACTCAGAAATTAGATGCAGAGCTTCTGGAAGAAGGCCTCTGAGAACCTACCTGGAAGCCAGCCAGGAGGTAATGAATCTTTGGCTTGACCAGAAGGCCACTCTGATCGGGTTTCAGCTTGGCCAAAAAGTGTGGGCCATGGAGCCTGTAGAGTCCAGGGCCCTGCAAGTCAGCTTGGCAAAAAAGTGTGGGCCATGGAGCCTGTAGAGCCCAGGGCCCTGCAAGACCGCTGGTCTGGGCCTTATGAGGTGAAGGAGAAAAAGGGGGAGGTCACCTACCTGGTGGACCTCAAGACTCCCAGGAACCTCTTAAGGGTCCTCCATGTTAATTGCGTCAAGCCCTACTATGAGAGGTTGGACGTCACCATGCTCCTGGAGACAGATGATGGGATGGAAGAGGAGAAGGAACCTCTTGCTGGTCTTCTTTCTTCCTAGGACCAGGATGGGTCAATGGAAGGCAACAACCTCTCCCCTACCCTGACCCCAGAACAGCAGAGGCACTGCCGCCAGGGGCTAGAGCACACATTTGTATACCCATGATATTGAAACTGGGGACAGTATGCCTATGAAGAGCAACATATACAGGGTATCTGATACGGTGAGAGCTAACATCAAGGAGGAAGTATCCAAGATGCTTGACTTAGGTGTGATTAAGCACTTCAGTAGTCAATGGTCCTGTCAAGTGGTGCTGGTACCCAAAGTCACTCCACCGGGCACCACCCCAGAGCTTAGGTTCTGTGTGGAGTACAGGGGCTCAAATCAGTCACAAAGACTGATGCTCACCCCATCTCCAAAGCTCATGAGCTCGTAGATAGGTTGGGAACTTCCAAACTCCTCCGTACCTTTTACTAGTTGTATGGGTAGCACAAGAAACAACTTTCTAAAAGTAGCATTTTCAGAATTGAGACTTAAAATCCAAATTTACCACTAAAGAGGATTTTAAATTACAATTCTTTTGAGACCAAACATGACATTTCTACTTGTTTGCAATTAAATGTTAGCACTTATTAAATGTCATAAGTTAACCCAAAGTTTTGCCAGGTCAAATGGCAGTTTAAAACTTTACTAAAGGCTGCAATGGCAGGCCTGAGTCATGTTTTAAAGAGCTACTTTAGTGGTTAGTGGTTGGCACAATGAGTGCTGCAGGCCCATTGATAGTATTTAATTTGCAGGCTTGGATACATTTAGTACCATATACTAGGGACTTATAAGTAAATTAAATGTGCCAATCAGGTATAGGCCAATTTTGCTCTGTTTTAAGGAAAGCGCATAAGCACTTTAGCACTGCGTAGGAGTAGTAAAGTGCACAGAGTCCTAACATCAACAAAAACAAATTCTGAAAGCAGGAGGAGTGAAGACAAAACGTTTGGGGAGGGTGACCCTGGAGAGAGGGTCAAGTCCAATGGCTGCTAAATATGTTATGTAATTATGCTTACTTTTCTTTAAGAGGGTGTCTAAAATGAAGACTTAATGTCAGTATAATGCATTTTTCGCCATCTGGCACTACTTTCACATACACGCACTATTTTATGAGCTGGATAGGGCCATTACTTCCACATTCAGTCAACCATTACTTTTTAATCATAAGACGAGAGCCCACCTATTAAATTTAATTGGGTATCTCTTAGCTATTTTTAAATTCACAATTCACACTACACCAATCTACGCCTAGAACAACTCCACCCTACACCTCACATCAGCATATCATCCTCAAGAGACGTCCGGCAAAGCCCCCTCCAGGGGCCTTTTGGGCATTGCAGCACCGACCTAATGAGGAGCTGCCCGATGATGAAACATGACACCCAATCAGGTGTGTGGGGGCTCTTACTTCCTTCGATCTATTGTTGCAGTTTCCCTGACCTAGATTTTCTTCCTCCCCCTCAGGAACTGCAAACCTTTTGTATTACTAATTTCACTAGTCAAAGTAAATGCTTCTACTTATGTTGTGTATCCTTCCTTTACCTTAAACTACAGGTTATGTATGTTTTGTTGCACTAAACATATCTATGTTACAGCTGAGAAAATCGTCTCCTCAGTTGTTGATGTCTTTTCGTAAGTCTTATGCCACAGTTTCCTCCAGGATGCTTAGTCCTTGGGAAAAGTGATGCCTTTGGCTGGGATAAATATGAGCCCATTCTGCCAGTGGTGGTATAGCCTCAAAAGTTTTTTTGGCTGGTGCAAGGCGGGGAGATATTCTCAGGTCCACTGATTAGTCCAAGGTTTCTACTTCAAAACCTTTTTGAATTTCATGCCAATACATCATGCCTCACTGTTAGTAGTAGGTAGGCTTTGAACATGCATAATAGAGCCTCTGATCTTGAAATAAAATGCAGATTCTTCTAAATTATTAGTGAAGCAGAGTCCTGAATTTTTTTAAGTCACAGAGGTGAATATTATCATACCACTTGACTGGGAGCCCTACCAGACTAAGAATTTTAAACTTATCTTTTATTTTTTCTTAGTTCTAGTGTCAACTGCCCCAGCAGTGCCTTGAGGTGTTGGCGGACAACTCCCCAAGAGAAGTTCATCAAGTCCACTAATCTTCAATCTTTTTCATTGAAGATTATAAGAAGAGCGACACTCTTCTGTTCATATTTGCATTTCTGTTGTTATTCCAAGTGTTATGTTGTTTTGCACAGACTATAATTTTATCATAAAGAAAAGAGACAGGTCGTTTGGTAGAGCCTCTATGTAAGTACTTGAGTTGCCATTCTTTGTGTTTCTGGTTTCTGCCTACAAGGCCATATGATGGGAAAAGTAGTTAACTTTCACATTATTGGCTACTCTAAAAATCGCAAACACAACAAATTGATGGACGGGGTGCTGAAACGTTTCAACCACTCACCCCCAGTCGCAGACCTGGGTTTAATCCATCATTCTTTTGCTCACTATTCCAACCCCAGTTTGGACCCAGCCATATGCAAATCTGCCATCACACTGTTCCTCATGGGAACAGTCTAGCCCGAACTGTCAAGCCAAATCCTCCCTGGACTGGAAATAAGCATCCTGGGACCGGTTTAGATGGTTGTATGTCAGAACAACAAGTTTCTATACAATGACTTCCTTAACAACACGGTCTCTACAACGTCCGCGTCTTAACCACAAATTGCTTTACCACGCATTACTTTACCACTAATTTTTCTGGTAAAGGCATGCATGGTAAACAGCTATCCGTGGCTAAGCTTACCACCCCCCTCCCTCTCCCCTGAGCCCTAAATACACCCCGCATGCTCCTCAAAACTACCTGAACCACCCACACTTCCTAAAAACTACTCCTAACCCCCACACTCCCTAAAGACTACTCCTAACCCCCACTGCCTAAAAACTACCCTGAACCCCCACAGCCTAAAAACTACCCCGTACCCCCCCCACCCCCTAAAAACAATCCTGAACCCCCAACCCTAAAAAACTACCCCTCACCCCCTAAAAACTACCCCAAACCCCCACCCCCTAAAAACTAGCCCGATCCCCCCACCCCCTAAAAATCACCCAGAACCCTCCCACCCCCTTAAAACTACCCCAAACCCCTCTTACCTGCCCTGTTCTTTCCGACGCTCCTCTCTCCCTGCCCATCCCGAACCTAGACCAACTTTGCCTTAACCACGCACATGCATGGTTAAGACAAAGTCGTTGTTCAGGCAAGTCGTTGTTTGGCTTGCAGGGTTCCGGGACTTGTGGCTCTTGCCTCATTGTTCCGGATGTTCCCCGTTTAGATGTATTACCCCTCATTAGCCAGGCTAGCTTGAATACAGTGGCACAGCGAGCAAGGGACCCACATTTGGTCATACCCTTGGCCACCTAGTGTGAACATAGCAAACACAACAAGATGATGGACGGAGTGCTGAAACTTTTCAACCACTCACCCCCAGTCACAGATCTGGGTTTAATCAATCATTCTTTTGCTCGGTATGCCACCCCAGTTTGGACCCAGCCATATGCAAATCAGCCTTGACCCTGTTCCTCATGGGAACAGTCAGCCTGAACTGCCAAGCAAGGTCCTCGTGGACTGGAAAAAAGCATCCTGGGACCAGTTTAGATGTATTACCCCTCATCAGCCAGGCTAGCTTGAATCCAGTGGCACAGCGAGCAAGGGACCCACATCTGAGCATACCCATGGCCACTTAGGGCGAACATAGCAAACACAGCAAGATGATGGATGGAGTGCTGATACTTTTCAACCACTCAACCCCAGTCACAGATCTGGGTTTAATTAATAATTCTTTGGCTCACTATGCCACCCCAGTTTGGACCCAGCCATTTGCAAATCAGCCTTGAACCTGTTCCTCATGGGAACAGTCCAGCCTGAACTGCCAAGCCAGGTCCTCCCTGGACCAGAAAAAAGCATCCTGGGACCGGTTTATGTTAAGAATTTTTTAAAGCACACGAATACCACAATGTGTCTTGGCGCTGTCTGAAAGGCAAGCAGGTGATGTTTAGAGGTTAAATAACCAGGGGGCATATTAGCAAGACCCACGTTAAAATTATCGCCGTTTTAGCGGCAGGAAACTGCCGCTAAAACGGCGATAATGGGCTTGCTAATATGCATTATGGAATTCCAATAGAAGCCCAGGTTAGATGTGCAGGACATCTAACCTGGGCTTCTATTGGAATTCCATAACGCATATTAGCAAGCCCATTATCGCCGTTTTAGCGGCAGTTTCCTGCCGCTAAAATGGCGATAATGTTAACGTGGGTCTTGCTAATATGCCCCCAGGTCTTTAACTCCTTCCTAAAAGATGTTAATGAAGTGATTGCTCTGAGAGGAGGAGGGAGGCTGTTCCAAAGTTTGATCGTGTTGAGGACTATACATTTACCACCCTATTGCATCTTTGTAAATTTAGGGACAGCTAAGAGGTTGGCTTTAGCGGATCCAAGTTCTCTATTAGGCTTATATCTCTTAAAAGCTGAGCTAAGAAAGTCTGGCCCTGAATCATGCATTTCTTTGTGGATTAAATAGAGGGCTTTAAATTTTGCACAACTGCGCATGGGAAGCCAGTGAAGCTTGCGGAGTCCCTGCGTGATGGAGTGAGATTTGGGAAGCTTAAGAATCAGTCTAGCCACGGCATTTTGGACTAACTGAAGTCGACTCATGTGTTTTTCTAGAATGGTTAGATAGAGACTATTACAGTAGTCCAACCTGGGAAGGACTAGAACAAGTTTTCCTGTGCTATCCGGGATAAGTGGAAGAATTTTCCTGATCATTTTTAGGATATAGTAGACTGAGGACGTAATAGCTGATATTTGCGCACACATATTAAGGTTATCATCCATAATGATTCCTAAATTCTTAGCTTTGGTGACGGGAAGAGGAGGCTGGGGCAAATTATCAGGCCACCAATTTGTGGACCATGCTGGAGAAGGGTTTCCGAACACAATGATCTCGGTTTTACCTGAGTTAAGCTTCAGGCAGTGCCCACTCATCCAGTTACTGACAGCCTTGATGCAATTTCGGCATCTTAGAGGGCCCGACGAATCATTATTGGTAGCCGCAATTATCAACTGAGTATCATCAGCATAAGATGTTACCTCCAAGTTTAAGCTTCTAAGGAAAGGGGCCAATTTCGCTACATAAACATTAAAAAGAGTAGGGCTTAAAGACGACCCCTGCAGGACTCCGCATGGCAGGGAAAAAGGTGAAGAATTACATTTCCCTAACGCTACTGTTTGTGATCTGCCACTGAGAAAAGAGGAGAGTAAATTGAGCGCAACCCCCTTCACCCCTGTTTCCTCTAGACAGTCAATAAGAGTGGTATGATCAACAGTATCGAAGGCAGCAGATAGGTCCAGTAAAATCATGACTGCTGAACCTCCACTATCTACTGCCTTTCTCACTTCTTCTGTTGCCTTGACCAGGGCGGTTTCTGTACTGTGCCCTGGTCGAAAGCCATACTGAGAGGTGTCTAGGAGCCGATTATCTAGAATGTATTTAGATAGCTCAGAGTTCATTATCTTCTCACAGATTTTTGCATTGGATTGGATTTTTTTAAAAGTGGGAGGATAGAAGCCTGTTTCCAAACAGAAGGGAAGGTACCAGTAGAAAACATAATAATGAAAATATGTGATAGGTTCCTTGCAATGATGTCTGGAACCAATTTCAATATCTTTACCGGGCAGGGGTCATGAGGGGAGCCAGATTTACTTTGTAAAAGTAAGGAACTCACTTGTTCTGGTGTGGTGGCAGAAAAATGGGTAAGCGAACAGTCACCTGGATCCCTCCCTTTAAAGGGTTCCGGAGACTGAGGGTCCCCACTATCAAAATCCTTAAAAATCCCATTGACTTTCTCTTTAAAGGCGGTCGCAAGGGCATTACAAAAGGATTGACTGTCAGAGGGATTAGTCTTATTCGAGATGGTTGTGAGTTTCTGAACGACTTGGAAAAGTTATTTCGAAGAGTTGGAGGCCCTGTCTATTACTTGAGTGAAGTAGCTGCTTTTTTCCTGCGTGATGAGATCTTTGTAGGCGGCTAGAGCCCTCTTGTATGACTGCCTCATCTGTTCATCGTAGTTTCTCCTCCAAAGCCTTTCTTGCCTTCTACAATTGTTTTTCAAGTCTCAAGGCTTCTGAGAACCAAGGAGCCGTAGGTTCCTTCCTAAATGAACGCTGATTTTTGGTGGGATCTAGCTCCCTGAAGGTGTCCGACAACCAGTCGGAATAGCAAGTCGCAGCGGACTCAGTCTCGGCAAGCGGAGGGGGATAGTGTTCAACTAAGCACTGTGCTAATGTGACAGGATCTAATTTACTCCAATCTTTATAACTAATGGTAACTGGTGCGTTCTGCAAATAGACCCAATCTCTAAGGCTTTCCGTAGAGAACGCGATAACCGAATGATCCGAGCAGACCACGAGAAAAAATATTCCGAATTTTAAGAGAAGGATCTTTGGAAAAGAGGCCATCCAGCGTATGTCCCGCTGAGTGTGTAGCCTCCTTAACTAACTGTTCAAGTCCTAAAGATTCTGCGATATCTAGTAGATTAGCTGTATGCTTATCTTCCGAGCCCTCCAAGTAGAAGCTAAAATCTCCAAAATAGTGAAATGCTTTGAGAGGAGACTGTTCTCTGCTAGTACTTGAAAAACTGAAAAAGCATTTTTGTTGCTACCTGGAGGTCGATATAAAAGGATCCCCGAGAGAAAAACTTGGCTGTCCCTAGCAATTTTGAACAGGGCTGCCTCACAGACTTCAATGCTCACATCCGTGCAGATAACAGAAAATTCATTGCGGTAGATTAACGCCAAACCAACTCCCCTTTTTATTAATCTATCCTGCCTAAAGAGAGCATAGTCCTTAGGGAAAGCAATTGCAAAATCAGGGCTGCAAGCACTATCTCCCCAGGATTCAGTAATAAAAAGACAATCCAGACCCAATGTTTCAATCAGCTCTGCGATCTCGATTTTGTGTTTTGGAAGAGACCGGGCATTAACTAAGGCCCATTTAAATCTATTAGAGTTTTCCAAGTTACCTGCCTTCCCAAAACAGCATATAAAATAATTAGGTTCAGCTCCTGTCCTCAAAGTCGGACTTAAATATTGACAGTCACATGCTGAACATATATGCTGCGTTTGCACTGAAAACAGCCTCGGATCCAGACGGGAACAGTTGTTCTTTATAGAGGGGCGGAGCGACAGTAGCTCCTTAATTGAGTATGTCAGCGTTTGGGCTTGTCCTGTACTCAACAAGCCGGGGTCCTGGCCCAGGGCCCGGTCCAGGCGTAGACGGGCGCAGACGGGCTTGCCTTAGACATGCCTTCGGTGCGCCAGTGGCGCGCCTGCTGCCCTCGTCCGCTGCGTGTCCGGCTGAGCATGCGTTTTTTATAGCTGACCGGAGGAGCCCTGTGACCTTCCCACCGGAAGTGCAAGGAAGGGGGGAGGGACTGCACCCCTCCAAAACAAACTGCTGAGCCGCGGTGGACCGAGGGCTCAGAACAAACAGAATAGCAAGAAGCTGCCAAGCTGCCAAGGAGTAAGTTGAATATGAAAATGATTAAAAGGTCTTAAAACAGTAAATCAATAAAATGAAGGTTAAAAGAAGAATGCCGCTACGCACTAGCCAGCACTACCTCAGAATTACCTCTCATCAGCCATGCTAGCTTAAATCCAGTGGCACAGCGAGCAAGGGCATATCCTTGACGAGTTAGGGTGAACATAGCAAACACAACTAGATGATGGACGGAGTGCTGAAACTTTTCAACCACTCACCCCAGTTACAGAACTGGGTTTAATTAATCCATTAAGCAAGCGCCAGTGGTTAGACAAATTGCAAGCATTCCTCCCATCAACTTTTGTGTGTTTCATGTACCGCCCTAAGTGGCATGGGTATGCCCAGACACGGGTCCCATGCTCACTGTGTCACTGGATTCAAGCTAGGCAGGCTGATGAGGGGTAATACCCCGAAACCGGTCTCCGGATGCTTGTTTCCTGCCCTGGCAGTTCAGGCTGGACTGTTCCCATAAGGAGCAGGGTCAAGACTGATTTGCATATGGCTAGGTCTAAACTGAGGTGGCATGGTGAGCAAAAGAACGATGGGTTAGGATGCTACCCCGAGTGAGCGCCAGTGGTTAGACAAAACGCAAGCATTCCTCCCATCACCTTTTGTGTGTTTCATGCTCTAATGAATAAGCAGACAGAGACTGCATCATATTTGCCCCCATGTTTATAGTAAAATCAAGATTCTCCTTTACTAAGCAATTCAGAGAATCTGCATTTTTTTACATTACTGTAAACAGGTATTGCTTTGTCTCCACTTTTCAACGTTTCGTGAAGTAGGTGAAACTCAAAAGTCTGTAGGGAGGGTTAGGTTCGCTTGCACGCCATAAAAGGACTATCATATTGCATCACTACTTTGTCATTGTTTAGACCACTGCTTAAAGGTGTGCTCTAAAATACACTGTCATCATTTTTACAAACATTTCTTGGTCTTGGAGGGAGAATCTGCCCTCCTCAATATCCACTCGCTTCACTTGCTCACTCAGTTGAGGAAAGTAGGGGTAAGTAAGTATTTCCACACCTGTTGCCCATTTCACGAGCCAACGGTTAACAGCAATCCTACATATCAAATTGAAAATTCAACTGCCCTTTAACATTCTGCACTTACTTAAAAACTGTATATGAACACCATCACAATCTTTGGCATTCCTTCCCATACAAATTACTCTGAGACAGCAACAGGCATCAGGTTACAAAAACCTAAACTAACTAGCTAACCAACTAATTAACTAACTCCATAAATAAATAAAATTTGCATCCCCCACTCCCAACCTACAATAATCCATTGATAACTCACAGTGGTTACGTTTGTGCTGAAGGCTTAGAATCACTTGCCAAAGCGCATGAACTTGTGCATAGAACATACAAATTAGGGTCCCTAATTCTTGCTGTGCTTCAGCAAGAGGCCCAGTATTGTCCTAACTTTACTCTTGCTTACACGTACTTCAGTTTTTATACTTGGGCTTCTGCCGACTCAGGTATCTACTGTTTGGAAATGCGCTGGGAATGAATGAAAGTGAAAGCAAATAGCTTGATAGATGGTGGATGTGAGACATGTCTATAAAGAGGTCATCTGCCCAAAACTTACACATTCTGAACAAGGAAAATTAAGTGACAGCATGTTTCGGTTTGCTGGTGAAAGATGTCTTACATCACCACAATAAAGCATTTTGCATGCAAATCAGTTGCCCATCACAATAAGCAGGAAGTCATTCACATTTTATAAGTGCCGAGTCTTGTAGAAAGGTGATGAAATGCATTCTATGCGTGATGTAAGGGCCAGCTGTCCTTAAGAATTCCCAACTGGCTTACTGCCTAGTCGTCCTTTGACACAAACACTTCTCTTAATACATTTATCCACTGCCTTCCTCCTGTTCGATTCCCCAATTTCATCAGAGGTAGGCTGGCTAGGATATGCAACGTCAGTCTAGAGCATTCTCCTGCCAGAAATGACATGCTGAATCACAGTTTAGGAAACAGAGATTGGCGTATTACTGGTGCACTCCTACAAACTGAAAAAACGATGAACTGGGATGCGGTCAAAGTAATTGCCAGAGATTAATTCGAGCTGTCTATTCATCTCTTTTTATGCATTCCTCATTCTTGCTTACAGACTGAAGCATCTCCTTCTCGGCGAGTTGCTGCAAAGTAACAATTGCTTCTAAGTTAGCATGACTGAAAATGACCCCAACTATCTTTTTTGGGATTACGAGAGAATGCATTAACTTAAAACGACAAAAGTCTTGCTACAACAGGTCATCTAGAGCTCCATGTTTTGACCATATTTACGAACCTAGGGCCAGATGTGCCATCATACTGGTGACAAGAAAGTGGTTGCAAATTGTGCAACAACTTTTTGAGACCAGTATTGATTTTGCAAATGTACTATTAGGTCACCGTACAAAATCACCAATCGCAGGAGGTCACAGAATGACCTGCCTACTGAGTTGGTTCACTGACAAAATATCGAAACAATAAATATTGTGATTCAAAAATATCATGTCAAAAATATCGAGCACAAAAGTATCGCTGTCCTATGGATATAATGGTAAGTACAAAAATATCGAAAACAAAATTTTTTGTTTTACACTAATATCGAAAAATCTATACCAAAATACTGTTTTTTAAAATATATATAGTTAAAAATAATAAACATTAAGGGGCCGATTACGATACGGTCTGTAAAGACTCTGACCTTTGGTCGGAGCCTTTTGGACCATATCGTAATAGCCCGGTCGGATTCCTTTCCGACCGACTCATTTTGATGGAGGTAGTCAGAAAGGAATCCGACCGGTCATTCCGGCTGGCTTCCGACAGGCTCGGAGAGCCCGTCCGGCAGTTGGAATGCGACCTCGAATCTTATAAAATCGATGTTTTTTCAACTATATTTTTCCACGATATTTCTACATCACAATATTAAAAACTCAGGGGCATATTAGCAAGACCGGCGATAAAATTATCGCCGTTTTAGCGGCAGGAAACTGCCGCTAAAACGGCGATAATGGGCTTGCTAATATGCGTTATAGAATTCAATCGAAGCCCAGGTTAGATGTGCAGGACAACTAACCTGGGCTTCTATTGAATTCTATAACGCATATTAGCAAGCCCATTATCGCCGTTTAGCGGCAGTTTCCTGCCGCTAAAACGGCGATAATTTTATCGCCGGTCTTGCTAATATGCCCCTCAATATTTTTAACTCAATATTTTGGCTGAGTACCTACTGTTCCTTTTAGGTGTCCTTTTAGGTGTCCATAACTGGTCAATGGTTTGCCTAGGTAAACATCGTTTACCCCGAAACCGGAACATCGCGTGCCATTACAACGCGGTTGTTACAACGACCGCGTTGTTAAAACGCATGCCATTACTCCGCAAGTCGGAACAATGACTTGCTCTAGGGGTCAGAAGGTGTTCGATTTAAAATCCAACACCTTCCCTACTGTTGCACAGACTGGAGTTGAAATAGTAAATTATACTATTCCAACATCCAGCACCCCCCCCCCAGAGCAAGTCGTTGTTCCGACTTGCGCAGTAATGGCATGCGTTGTTACAACATGGTCGTTGTAATGACCGCGTTGTAATGGCATGCATAAAAAAGGATGCGGGAAAACGAGGCACATTCTTTTGCCAACGGAATTACGTTTGCAAACTATTGATACATTGCATACCGAATCAGGATTCGTAAGGAATGCCCATATTATGCCCTATCCAAATTGAGATTCTGAATGGTTTTCAAAACCCATTTTACCAGTTGGAAAAAAAATTGGAATTGTAACATGAAGTTTAGTAAATTAAAAACAGCCATTTGGAGTCACATAGCTCACTAATTCTGCGAGGATTTGAGATCACACAATTGCTTTCTTCATCTGGCCCAAAGGGTTCCAAGTGGGCTTTACATCATATTGTCTTTATTGCCATCTTCTATTCTTTTGGCAGGCTTGTATAGATTGCGCTCCGCATCTTTACTCCTAGTCAATATAACTTTTTCAGTCCTCTCGACTGGGGCACACTGGTTCCCATTATCCTTAGGTGGCACTACGGACCTTCCCCCAGTGAAGCGTCCAATCTGACAATATTTTAGACCAATGGCCATTGCTCTCATCCGCTTTTCAGCAGGTGAATCCTACCTCATAGTCTGTGCTCTTTTAAAATACGCTCATTCTCGCAGTCAGCAGCCGTTATGTAAGATGCTGGCAAAACACAACTACATTGCTATAATATCTGCTTTCTCATCCTTGCCATTTTCAGTACCTACCCATCCCTACGCCATTCGTGGCATAAACTCCCATGGCCAGACATTCTTCAATCAATGTACCAACTTCTGCCCATTCACCTATCAACCAATGCACACAATAGTAGGATCCAATAAGGTCTCCTTGAATGTCACCTTTAGGCACTTCAACCTGTTGCTATGACAGGGCATGCACTTAAAAACACATACATTCTACCTACAGATAAAGGTCAATAGTAGAGCAGGCTTTCCCCACAGGTGCTGCACGGTGGTTTTTTTTCTCTTGGGGGCAGATTTACAAGGCCCTTGCGCCACTTTTGCGTCACTTTTAACATGGGAAAAGTGACGCAAAAGTGGCGCAAGGGGCTTGTAAATCTGCCCCTTGGTTTTAAGTAGCGCTATGCTCCAATGGAGGCGCAAAATTCCTAGTCTGTGCATTAGAAGTACTCTAGGGACAGTCAAATGTTCTCTAACCTACCCTATGAGCCTCTTTTCTCGATCCAGACCCAGAAACAGATACCATATGTCCTCCCAATGACAAATGCAAACAAACTTTGCTCTCTGACATACTCCATAAGTTTATTTACGAAGCCCCTGTCACAGAGGGGCAAGAGCTACAATAGGGCCCTCGAAAGCCCCAGGGCCCTATTTGCAAAAACGTATTAGGGGTACATACAAACGTGTGCACGGTTCCTCATTCTCACACCCCTACTAGACTACAGACACCAGGGAATGTACATCTTTGTCTTTTCCCGCCATTAGCAATGTAACTTTCAAACGTGTTTCAGACTATCCCTGGGTGACAGATCAACAAGCGGTGCTGTAATCAGTGATCAAAGGTAACACACTTGAGAACCAAATTTGACCCCAAAGCTAAAGATAAAGAAGCTGTTACAAAAATGAATAACAAGTAAATTATTAACACTGTTGTTTGCCTCCTTCATCTATATTGAAATAATTTGTCAAATTCAAACCATTAGTAAATAAAAACCACAAAAAAACTGTTTTCTTAAGAACAGTAGGAAAAATAATCCTGGACCCCGTTGACATAGTTTTTTGCATATTTCAGTTTTAACCACCCCTTTTTTCGAGCTGACTGTAACTACGACCACAACAAACAAACATTGCCCTTGTCCCCTTTTCAAATTCAGTTCGATTCTTGACAATTAATTTCTGACCATAGTCACTAAAACCTTAAAGAGAGCATTCATAACAATAACTGCAGATATTCTGAGGACGTCTATCTCAGCACAACAGATGGGAAAGGGGTAATTCGGCATCTGATTCTATGCAACGTATTTGACACAACTCTCAGTACAGGAACAAGGGGAAAGTACAGTAGGGAACTCCGTAGCAATGTCCTCATGTTTATATATACATCAAAGTGTTGAGGAAGTGACCCACAGAGAGCTTTCTGTTGTCATGTTTCTAATGCGATGGGAGTCTGACTCCCTGTGAAAATCTCTACGCCTACAAATAGATGTGAGTCGGTGCAGCAGGTAATTCCCAGAAGGAACTACCTACTGCACTGACTCACATCAATCGCAGACACAGGAACTACCTACTGCACCGACTCACATCAATCGCAGACACAGGAACTACCTACTGCACCGACTCACATCAATCGCAGACACAGGAACTACCTACTGCACCGACTCACATCAATCGCAGACACAGGAACTACCTACTGCACCGACTCACATCAATCGCAGACACAGGAACTACCTACTGCACCGACTCACATCAATCGCAGACACAGGAACTACCTACTGTACCGACTCACATCAATCGCAGACACAGGAACACATCAGGGCTTGACCAGAACCCGTGGCACACAAACGCAAGTTTGGAATCCAGGCGAGGTAACAGTATACCCTCAATATGTTTGTCTTGTGTATTGCTATAAGGGGGTTAGTACCACCAGGTGATTGCAAGCAATATCACAATAGTGGTTAATACACAACAAACCCCTTGCAAGTGTAGTTAGCAGCTTTCATTTGGTGGAGCACTATGAACATACAGAGCAGTGGAGAGGAAGCAGCAGGAAGCCGGCTGGGAGAAGACTCATCCTGTGAGTATCTTTGTAGCTGGAGGTAGATTGAAGCAGAAGCTGAGAAGAAAAGGATAAGCAGGGAGCACTCCAGGAACTCCCTGGAAATAAACCAGTGGAAACCAGAGAGGAAGAAAAAGAATAGTGCAGGCCTGTGAGCAAACTATGGTCCCATGTGGTAAAACACTATGCAAATTGAGACACAACTAATGGTTCATGCGAATAAATTACACAATGATAAATAAAAACGAGAAAAACACCTACTTTTCAAAAAATACAAAATGTACTGCTTCTTAAAGGCGCTCATGCTCACAATATGATCAGTGATCAAAGTACAGTGAGTATGAAAAATGAACCAGCAATGGGGCCACAGGAATTTGGTAGATAGTGCTACAGCATATACAATATTTTCAGTCTAGTAGATGAATGTATTCACATAGGTACCGTTTGCTGTGTACGTTAATGGTGTTTCGACCCTAGATACTTAATGGGTCATCATCTGGACTGTCAAAAATTGATAGAAGCAGCAAACCATAGATGTGGGCGATAATTGGGAATAAAACTGGAAAAAACTATAAATGGCTTGAGGGTACAAAATACCCTGTATACCTTAAAAAAAATTGCAATTTGAGAGGTGGCCCATCGCAGGGAACAGCTCAGTCAGAGGAGTGGGTAAATAGAGATCGGCCTCAGGGAAGTGAGCCTGAATCTGCCAAGAATGCAGCGATAAGAGTCTGCAGCAACAGTCAGCATCCCCGAGGTACTAGACTGTTTACCACCTCAAGCTGGTCTTCCAAAGATGTTGTCTTCTGCAACCATACCCCAACTACCCTCTCAACAGAGCAAGTAAGTGCTGCCTGTCTGTGTAATTCTGTCATATACTCATCAAATCAAGGTTCTGAATTATACCTTCCCATGCATCCTAGTTTTTCTCTTTCCTTTTGGAAGAAGAATGTTTCATAAAAAACAACTATGAAATCTGGCTTGACTTTTCCCAATAAACCATTTACCCTTTAACAATGGCTTTACTCTTTACCCAACCCCGGCATGTTCAAGTGCATTTAAACTTTCAACCATCATGCATATAATTATAAAATTATAAATATGTAGAAAAATACAGCAGGCAAAACAATATGCAACCCCTCTCAACAGGGCCTAACTAGAATCATCACAGTGAAACCCCCCAGGGTTTATAAGAGTGGGTGGTAAATGCCAAAATCCTTGCCTACTACTGTAATCTGTGAGATTACATGTAGCAAAATACCTGTCTATAGCCTGTAAGACAATATTGTAATAACCAACTGTTAAAGGTTTACTTGCTTTAACATATGCTTTTTACAATTAATAACTTAGACCAACTGACTTAGTCATAATAAGCAGACCAGACCTACAGCAAGTTTGCCACTATAACCAACTCAGGCATACAATTTTGAGAGTAAGCTTTTCTACAAGGCAACCATCAGACATGCAGTCATGAAATTAGAAAGGTATACAAAATTACAGTTGGCTAAGCAAAATACTATCTCTCCTGAAATAGCTTAGTAAGGATTCTTACGAAGAAAATTTTCTGCATCCACGGTTGGTCACACTTGGTGACCAACACCAAATTCATTTCCTACTATGCTAACCTGTGAGATTCCATTTAATAAAATACTTATATGTAGGCTTTAATATAGTGTGACAACAATCCACACTTCAATGCCTATTGACTTTAAATATGCTTTTCACAATAAATATGTCAAGCCTGCTGCCTTTATCATAACATTTCATAATAAACACATCAGACCTATAGCCATGATCATTGGCTTGCACCATAACCAACTCAGTCCTACTGTATCAAAAATAAACTATGCCACAAGCAAAAAGTGCAATACAGGCAGTCTTTTTAGTGGAACAACACAAATTTGGCCCAATCAAATCCTGTACCTAGGGGAACCTACTTGTGGGAGAGACCCTCTCTCAGTAGGACTCAAAAAGCTCTCTTTTTGTTGATCACATAAACTCAGTGTTGGAAAGTGGATTATTAGTAGGGGCAAATGTATATCTGCCACTGGCAATAAGGCCACTAACACATGATAGGACTCAGCATAGGTCTTAGAAAATTATTCCCATGCTCAACCCTTGGTAGCTTGGCTGCGAGCAGGCAGGCTTAACTTCAAAGACAGGTATGTAAAGCATTTACAAACACCAATTCAGTAAATAATTAAGACACAATGCACAATAAAAATCCAACACCAATTTATAAAAATAGGAAATATTTTTATCTTTAAAATGACACCAAAACGATAAAAATCCAATGTAGGGAACCGGAGATATGAATTTTTATAGATTTATCACTTTATAGCACTTCGAAATCTGTAGCACCATATTGGGATATCTGGTCGCAATAGACCGGCTCAAAGTCAAAGTTTCAGACCGACCGCGATGGAGCCCTGAGCGTCTACCCCTCGTGGTAGGTCCCGGTCACAGTTTTTACCTTCGGACTTAGAAACTTTTCTGGAGCTTTTTCTCGCGGGGTCCCTCGATGCTCTTCACCAGGCCGGATTCGGTGAGGGTACGCTGGCCTCGGATTTCGCCTACTCCCGGTCAAACTCTGGAAGACGGACCTGCTGAGCTTTTCAGCGGGACGAACCTAGATGGCAGGCCGGCTCGCGGTTGAAGGCAGGCGGCTTGTCTGGCCAGGTTGAGTCGGTCCCCTTATGGAGCTTTTTTCCAAAGTTGCTCCAAAGTTCTCCAAACTTTTGGAACGTCTTCCTGAAGTTCCCCAAAGGGTACCAAAGTGTCTCAGACTCACTCCAAGGGTCTGGAAGCTCCAAGATGGTCCTTGAAAGTTGAGGACTTCAGTTCCCACAATCCACTTGGACAAAACCCTTACAAATCCACTGGTCGTTCTCCAGGTTAAGGATCCTTGGTGGTGATGTTCCAGGTGAGCTCCGTTAACCTGTAGCTTGCAGGGAGTCCACTCTTTAGTTCCTTTACAGCAAGGTAATCCACAGGGCTGTAGTTTCAGCTGGTGCAGTCTTCAGAGGGCAGGCCTTAGAATTTTGCACCCCAACTTCTCAGCATGGCAACGTCTTGCTTTCTTAAGTTTCAAGCAGCAGATCTGAGAGACTCTGCCCCTCTCAGATACTTATTCCAAGTTCTCTGGGTCAAGCAGGAGGTCACTCCTGACCAATGGGAGCAGGGCAACTCCCCAAGGATATGATCACATCCTGTAGAGTGTGGCATTATTTTGTCCCAGAGTGCACCAAATCCTCCAAATTCATAATGGCTGATTTTCCAGCAGGGAGGTAAGAGCTTCTCTTTGAAGACCTTGGTTTACGACTCCTCCCCCTGCTCTGGCATTCCTGTGTAGCACACACTGCCCTCCCAGCAGAGCTGGTTAACCCCAGGGGCTCTTTATCACCTCTTCAATGCAGCCTGGCTAATCCACTTAACTCTGACCAATCAGGACAGACCACTGGAAGGCTGAATCTGGACTTACAAACAAGAAAGTCTTATAACTTCTTGTCTGTACATTTTAGGAGAAATTCAACAACATGATATTGTTGGATTCATCACTACCATTCTGGGAAGTTTTGAATGGAAGTTCTATCATTCTCTTATCAGGAGTTATTAGTTAATATCTTCTTGCCATGTTAACCTATGTGGCATGGGATTTGTAATGGGAAAAATGACTAGGGCCATTTATTCAGCACTAGGGCTTATAAAAACATATTTTATAAGTACTTCGCTTATATCTACAGGACCCCCACCCCATGGGACAACTAGGGGAGACTTTAGGGGCTCTGAATCTATTGAAATATTGCAGACCCTCCCTCCACAGTGCTCCTAGCATCAAAGTCGAATTTGGGCAGCACTTTATCACAATGTCGGGAGTGAAATGTGAAATCTCACTTAACCCAGGGCATATAAAACTCATTTTATAAGGGTCCACCTTATAAATACCTGACCCCCCCACCCCTGGGACACCTAGGGGAGACCCTGGGGGTTCCTAATATGCCAAAACATTGTACGTTATCCATTTTTAAGTGCCCCAAATACCAAAGTCGAGTTTGGGCACAATTTACTTTTTAAAAGCAGTCATGGAACCCAGGGCTGCTTTTAAACTGACCTCAGGCTTCAGCAGTGCACATATGCAAGTGCAGAAAAGGCTGCTGGCCTCTAAACTGCCATGCCCTACTATATACTAGGGACTGATAGGTAGTTTCAATCACCCTGCCCTATTATGTACTAGGGTCTCATAGGGTAGGTCATGCCAATCACAGGGGTACCCCAACCCATAGTGTACCCTAGTGTATGTAGGTGTTTTCACTGTATTCTAAGTATCTTCAGCATAGCACTGGCCCTGGCCTGGTTAGGCAAAGTCCAGGGTCAGTCAGAATCAGTTACCACCAGTACCAGTCAGCAAAAAGTTGGGGGGTGCCCAGGGCACAGGATGACTTTGCAACACTCAGGCAACAGTCGCACTTTGAAGCTAGACCTAAAAATCCATGTAGTTTATTGTGATCCTTGGCTCTCAAACACAAAACTGTACTCTGAAGTCTAAAGTTAATGACTGCCCACCTCCCCTCTGTGCTGCTGCCAGAGAAAAACAAACACCATAAATTATCTAGTTATCTAAGACACTTTAACAGCATTACAATGTCATGTATATGTCCCTGCAAGTTGAAGCTTAGGCAGTGGATGAATACAGCGGCGGCCTGCACAGGTAAGAGCGGTGGGCCGGGGCTGGGCGCGGTGGGGGGGAGTCGACAGACGACAGAATAGGTATTTATTCATTTATTTAATTATACCTATTCCCTCGTCTGTCGACTTTCCCTCCTCCCACCCCGCCCTGCCTCCGCCCCATCCTACTGCATTTAGCTGTGCTGGCCGCCGCTGGATAAATAAACAAAATGATCACAGCTGCATAGAGGGCAACCACTTTTATTACGTAAGCAAACAATTTCTGCCCCATAAAATTATGTTCTTCTGGCTATCATATCAATATATAGGCGGGGCCAAAAACCCTCTTCTGGTAGTGCTTTTTAAAGCCTTTTTTAGGTTAGTCACATAATGTCTGGCTACAGCTGCTATGTCACGCCAGACCTAAAAAGTTTCGAGCTGCTTAATTTACAAATAGGGTCACTGTTTGGTGTCTGGGTATACCTTCTGTCCCACTGAGAAACGGTGTGCTACTCGAGCGTGAAAGAACTGTGCATGATGTCTGCTGGCATATGAAATTAACTAATGCTAATATGTTGAAACGCCGAATTTAGCTCAGACAAAACATTAGAATCCTCCCCACCTGAAGATAAACTGGGATCGCCTAACCAGAGTATTGGTAGCTACAGCATTTCAAGTGAGTTAATAATTTGATGCAATTAAATGTTCCACGCAGGGATCTTGTAACAACCGGGAAATCTGTGCTGCATTCCGATAAACAAGCTTTTTCTATGCCTTTTGGCAGATACTGTCCGTTTGTTGAACCATGCTGGCTCCACACCCAGAAATAGGGAAATACTGCCACACCCTTTTAGCATCCAATGACATCATTATGAACACTTCAGTGTCAATCCCAGAGGAAGGGAAAAGGGAATCTCCATTTTCAACCTGGCATGGACTAGCAGTCCTTTTAGGTGTGGGGAGGAAGTTCATAACCAGAGGTTCCGTCCGAGGATGTGAGGAAACAAATGGAACAAAATAAATAGGCCAAGTGGTTCACAAGACTTTATTAATAACTGTGATTTGAAGGTTAAATGGCAGTTTCATTTTCACTCGGGTTGACAACAGTCTCTGGCTCACTATGCAAGTAGAAAGAGTGAGCGAGTGCCTCTGTTTTTTTATTAGGTCGAGCCCTGAGCCAGCGCGCAAGCGTTGATCTGGGCTAGTTGACTACGGGAGAGAAGCCACGCCCACTCCCCCGCCCATCTTTTTCATTGGCTTGTGTCTTTGTCTTTTACTAAATGCTGCCTTCCATTGGTTTATAGGCCTGTTAGTCCCTCCCTATGGCGGCCATGTCATCATTTGTATCCTTACATGGCTACTGACCCCTTTACTTCGAGTACTATTTTCTGCCGTGCCTTCTCGCCCCCCCACCCCAGACTCCCGTTGTTCGTGCCCCCCGGCCAGCCGCCCGCCCGCAATGCAATAGGTCTCTCGTAAACGCGAGTCCTATTGCATTACAAATGCTTGTTAGTGAATTGCAAATTGTTAGGCAAAATCTCTGTGATCTGTGATACTCAAGTGCAGCTAAGCAATCTTTCTGACACATCTAGAGCCCTTCCTATGAGTATAAGTGGGAACTTTAGTCTAGGATTTCCTGATCTGAAATTATCGGGTCACAAATAATGGACCCCGTTTTAACAGGTGCAGATCTGCGCCTGATAAAACTGAGACTGGAGATGGGCATGACCTGTGGCAGAGAACCAGCCTAGACCACACCAGCCCCGTTTGAACAGACAATGCTCTCTCCAGGCAGGCTACATCCCATGCCAACAACCTCCAACCACCACTCCCCACCCCCTCCCCCGCTGACATTTACCACATGCTAACGGCAATTTTTTCGTTTTATTCATCTCAGTGAGCACAACAATTGATGAGGGTCTGCCTGTTCACTAGGACTGAGACTCCACAGTGTGACTCTGAGGACAAGAGAGCAACCAAAGTGCACCCCTCTCTGTCAGACTGACTATTGTCCCAAGGTTTTTAAGACTGTTGGTGGTGACAGCATTGATTCTATTCAAGTGACAGTCATTTTCACCTGTTTCCTTCAGGTGGAGAAATCTAGTGGCCTCCCCCCTTTTAACAGATTCTGACCAGGGTTTTACGCTTCCATCTGCGTGAAACATATGTGTACTGTATGTGTGGCTTAAGGTCAGTGTGGAGTGTGTGAATGTTTGCTGGGTGCAACAGGGAATCCATTTTGGACTTCTGCATTACAACATGGAAGACCTTTGGCATGATCCCCCATGTCTTTGTTTGCCATAGAAGCCTGCACTGACACATTCATATACATTCCCCAGAGTTTCACCCTCATAGCCTGGCATATGGGTGGGTGGAAAAATATCAGTTTCCCTGTGAGAAGTTGTCTCTTGTCCCCTTCCAGGATACTCCTGCCTGTATCTGCTTGGCAAAAAATGTGGCTCAAACCAACTCAGGAGAAGATTTCAAGAGCAGAAGAGACAGACCTGGGATCAGAAGACTCCTACACTAGACAAGTGGTCACTTGCATGACAACAGATTAAGTTGTTTGAAACCCAAAGACACTTTTACTCCCCTCAGAGCATACACCTTGGAGAGGACACATGTGCCACATATCTTCAGCTAATCAACAATGCTTCATCTGCACATATGCTTAAATAAGCTTACTTGATGAGACAGTCTGTGATGAACTCTACAATAGCTGACTGGTGGCCGAGGTAGTCAAACTTTATGAAGTGCCCCAATCACACATGACTACCCCAGAGTGGGTATGTGAGTAGGACAAGTTCTGTTGTGAGACCTAATAAGATTTGCCCTAGTTTTGGTACTGCCCTGGGGAGGGGAGTTTGGTACAATCATTGTTTGTTCAGTTGCTTAGTTGTTACTCTTAGCCGTGAACAATATGATGATGTGTCTAGGAACGCAATATACCACAGATGATAAAGGATGAGCCCATGCGAAGAGACACTTTAATTCCCATACCTCTGACTTACCTGGTAGTAAATCCCGCTTCCAATTTAGGTATAATATTGGGAACAAAGACACAGATAAAATACAGCTTCATTATATGGCATATGCGAAACACCACAGGATACATGCGTATCAAAAAACACAGACATGCGCACATACAATGCTTGCAGGAAATATGCCTCTCGAAGGTGGAAAATGCTGAGCGAATAAATGATGGATGGAATGCTGAATAAATCAAACATTCATCCCCAGTCAAGAGATCTGGGTTAAATCTATTGGTCGTTTTGCTCAGCATTTCACCCCAGTTTGGACCCAGCCATATGCAAATCAATCTTGACCCTGCTCCTCATGGGAACAATCCAGCCCGAACTCCCAAGCCAGGTCCTCCCTGGGACCAGTATCGGGGTATCACCCCTCATCAGCCAGGCTAGCTTGAATCCAGTAGCACAGCGAGCAAGGGATCCACTTCTGGACATACCCATCCCACTTAGGGTGAAAAATTCTGTGCAAACAAATGATGGGCGGAATACTGAACAAATCAAACATTCAGTCCCAGTCCAGAGATCTGGGTTAAATACATTGTTCTTTTGCTCTCCATGCCACCCCAGTTTGAACCCAGCCATATGGAAACCAGTCTTGACTCTGCCTTTCCTCCCACCAAAAGTGGTGCAGGAAAAGGGGCTTGGCTTCCCCCACTATCTGGAAGTTCCTAGAGTGGATTTCAAAGGCAGCATTGCCTTTGAAGCTTCTTGCCCAGGAAGCCCATCCTGTCTTGGGGGAGGTGTGAAGCACCTCCACCCAGACCAGGCTTTGTGTCTGTCCTCTGAGAGTGCTGGCTGTCACCCCATGAAGTCAGAAACATGTCTGGTGGTGACAGACTGGTGAAAACCAGTCAGAGATCACACTAGTGCTTAGTAGGTTTTCAGGGAACCCTCTAGAAGGGCTCCTGTATGAAGTTATTAATACATCCACCATTGGCATCAGTGAGGATTTATTAATACAACATGTTTGGTACCAAACACCTTAGAAATCAGTAAAGCCATCGTGGAACGAGGAATCTTGTTTTGACAAGTATCCAGCCCATGCACTCTTTATGGCTTCCCTGCGCACTTACAACATTTCAGAATAGACTGGACATTATAGGGGCATATCTGCTCATGCTGATATGGCCACACATAGGATATAGTGTACCCTGACTTAGGGCTAAAGGCATGCAGTAGGGGTGACTTACCTATACCTCATGCAGTCTAAGGGAGGCATAGCACACAGGGCTGTGTGCCATGTCAACTCTTCGGATTTGTCTGCACCAAGACACACAGCCTGCAATGGCAGTATGCAAAGTATTGGCGAGGTGTCCCTGGTGAGGCACATTCAGTGCTGCAGCCCCAGAGGACCCTCTCTAGTACCCATGCCCTAGGTACCAGGGGTAACTGAAGTTGCGGCAATCGTACAGTGTTTGGGAAAGAGATCTGGCAATTGGGACCTGTTTAGCAGGGACCCAGTGAACTTACAGTTCAGAATCACATCAGGCAAAAAGTGGGGGCTAACCATGTCAAAAGAGGCACTTTCCTACAGTCATCCTGTGGTAGGGAGTATTACACCCTCTTTCCGGACAGGCATTTGTTCTGGGTCTCCTGAGAGCAAAGGCTCTCACCCTAGTAGGTCAGAACAGTGTCTCAGGTAGCAGACTAGCAGAAGCCAGTCTGCAAAGACACCAGAGACTGGTAGGTTTTCAGGGGGCATCTCTAAGGTGCCGTCTGAGTGAATGTATTGGTAAATACAACACGGTCATAAGTGTGGGCTTACCACTACGAGATGTTTGATAAAAAATATCCCTATTTTCAGTGAAGCCATCATGTAACTGGGGAACTCGTTTTCACCAATGTCCAGCACATATTTTAAAATGGCTTCCCTGGTCACTTGATTTTGGGGTCAAAAGCTACTTCTCTCTCCCTATTTAAGTTGTTCTTTCCTTTTCTATAGCCAAGAATTTAGGGCCAGATGTACAACTGTTTTTAGCGGTCGCAAAATGAAAATCGGGCTGTTTGCGACTGCTAAAAACAGTTGTAGCATGTGCAAACCCTATTTTGCGAGTCGGTAACCTATTACCGACTCGCAAAATAGGGTTTGCGAGTCGCTATTATGAAGGGGCGTGCCAAGGGCGTCCCTTCCTAATAGCGAGTCGCAGGAGAATGTACGATTATTTTAAGACCAACACAGTTTACCACCTACTTCAAGTAGGTGGTATCCCTGTCACAGGGGCCCCGTCCCCTTTGTGAATGTATGCAGAAATATTTTTTAAGAACCGGCAGTGGTCCCACAGACCACTGCCTGCCCTTAAAAAATGAAAAGAAAATGTTTCATTTTTTTCATTTAAACACATCCCGTTTTCCTTTAAGAAAAACGGACTGCATTTGGAAAAAAAATAAGTTGCTTTATTTAAAAAGAAAACACAGACATGGTGGTCTGCTGTCCTCAGCATGCCACCATCCCTGTGATTGTAGCTCATTCCCAATAGGTCGCAAATTGCAACCTGCCTCATGAATATTGATGAGGCAGGTCATTTGCGAGCCCACTGGAAATCGCTAAATGTGTCTGAGACACATTAGTACAGTCCATTTTGCGAGTCGCAAAAATTTGCAATGTGCGACCCGCAAAACGGAATGCTTGTACATCTGGTCCTAAGCCTCTAATGCTATCCTCCTGGCTCGTTTCTGAAGATCTGCATCTTCAGTGTCTACCTCTTCTGGGACACTGCTAGGAGTGCTCCCAGTGGTATAGCTTTCTGAAGGGGTAAGGGTGGAGTCAGTGTCAACCTCATCCACTTCTCCAAGGGGGATTTCTCCCTCAGCCATGGTCCTAGAATTTTCTGCGAGGAACTTTTGCAGATGTGCTTTTGCGGGTCTAGGCCCTATGGTGAGGTTCCAGGCTTTGGCAAAGTGTCTTAAGTCTTAAGTGTCTTAAGAGATGATCCTGTCTGCAAGCAAGATGCAGTGTATGTCAACAAGACCTGAATCTTCATAATGCACAAACCGTAAAGACAATAGTGATTTAAAATAAAAAACATACATAAGTGTATAACAGATATGGCATTTGATTACCTGCAGTAGGGGGCCACATAAACCTTAAACAAGCAGTGGTGATATACTGGTCCCTCTGACTATTGTTAACTGAAGTGGTGTTAGACTAAAGTAGTGCGTGACCACTGCTTGCATATGATTGTTCATGAAACAGGTGAACTCTTTGACCACAGACCCATAAATTCTGAACAGCCTTGGTCTTTGGATGTGGACAATGTGATCCACCATCTCAAAAGAGGCAGACAAGTCCAGATAGTGAACAACCTGAGTCATCATCATTAATGATTTTAAGGAGCTCCTCAACCATGGGGTCAAGGGGATTCAGTTCCAACTCTTGGCCAAAATCCCATTTCTGCCTAGTCAACAACACTTTCACCTTCAAGAAGGCTGGACTGCCGCCAGTTTTTAAAACAGTTCCCTTACTGCCAAGAGCAGGGTTACAGGCACATACATTTTAAAAATCCTGGTGTCCATATTTTCATATTTAGTGACAGTGTAAGCATTCCTGCTTTCTATTAATCAAAGACCCTTCTAGAGATGATCGACATATTGCAGATTTCTATAATTTGACCCCTTTAACTGGAGCAAAGAACGTCTGAACGTGCATCAGGTAGATGCCATCTGGAGAGCCATATTTCAAGGAGGGCAGTTAGTTTATGACTGTGTCTGAGAAATGCAAGGTTATACTTTTAATTCTGGATTAGGACCTTGTGGAGGAGAACAGAGGGGAGATCTTTCCATGGGATTGCCAACAATGCCTACAAGATTGACACATTTCTAGTCATACCATTTATTGAAATATTTTCCAGTAATATTTGATTGGCGAGCGGAGATCAGGTTGGTGAACGGTATAAGTTAGTTATCCGATTTTTTCAAAGATCATATAGGGACCTTTCGATTTAAATATTTATTGTCTAGAGTGTGTAGTAGAATTAAGACCTTTTTTCCGATTTGCAAATTTTTGCAACAGGTTCAATGGTTTTAACCTTCTTTTTTGTCTCTTTTGACTGTTGCCTGGTTTGTTGAACAATCTTTCATATTTTTTCTGACAAGTTTTATTGGAGGTGTACACATTGAAGTATCAATTCGGGAGGAGGTCATTGTTATTCCCATCATGTCTAAAAATCCAGAGACTGGTGCCTATATAATAGCTGAAATGCGCTGAATGCTGTGGAAACCTGTGGTGTTTTGAAGATTGTGTCTTTTCCAGTCCGGGTATTCCCCTGCTTGAGTTACATGTGCCAGTCAATCAATCAAAATGCTGAATATGTGTGATTATTATGACGCATGTTTAGTTTATATTGTGTTCTGCAGTGTGATAATCAAGCTAATGTGAATATATTTTCAGTATTTCATCTAAATTCTGACTGCTTCATTTTACATTAACTTGCTATTGATTTCTAAAAGTTTCTACAAGGTTGTCAACAATATGTCTCCTTCATGGTTGTTATTCAAAAGAACGAAATCCTGTGGAATGAAAATAATTGAAAGGGCTTCAGGCCACTTTCTGTAAATTGTTTTTCTAAGAGTTTCTAACAGTAATGAGTTATGTTATAAAAGTCGAACACAGAGTGGGACAGTTTGTACAGAAATATATCTCTGGTCTCAATTGGAGGCTACAGAGATGGGAAACACACAGCCTTCACATGCTGATTTATCAATGCAGCTGGTCTAATAAGACAAGAATAGAAGACCTTACTGTTTCATTGAACATAGAACTCTATTATTCAAACCGGTATGCATGTGTGTACCATCTCTGTAAATCAAAATAGGCGTTATTTTCTGCATTACTATAATGGGATTTGCAACTGGAAGTAGCAGAACGAGTGTATGATTACTATAGATTTCTAACAGCAATGTTACTGTAGTTCCTCCGATTCATGCTTTTTACTTGGCTTCACTGTGGTTACAATTCATATTGTTTTCACTACACTAGGGATATGATTTAAATATAAATTGTTAAAATGTATCCTTCATGGTCCAGTGCTATGATATAACACACGTGTTCTTGATTGTGCTATTCATTAATGATAGAACATTTTCCTGTAATGTCTCATGGGATTGATTGTTACCTGATACACATCTCACTCAAATAGGGCTCAGTGCGCTGTAGGATGGTTGCAGTGCAACTTTGTTTCCGATTCGGGATGGCACAGTGACTGTGTCCTTCATACCAAGGGGTGTAGAAAAGCGACCTCTGGGTCTCCTGAAAATCTACAGAACATTTCCGTCTTTTCCTAAAGGCAAAGAGAAACCAAGGTAACAAATCCTTACATTGTTGTTGATCTAAGGCCAACAATTATTTAAAATGTTTACCAAGGTACAATTGAACATTTAACTAAACGTCTCTCTGTGATATACCTAGGTGTGTGTATGTACATATATATATATATATATAGATATATATATATATATATTTATGCTTTTCATGCATAAATGCTTTCTGAAGTGCCTCAAACTTTTTTAAATGAAAGTTGCACCATGAGCCATCAATTTCTCATTTGGGAATCCAGTACGGGCAAAAATTGGAAGGATGGTGAATAGTATGGTGGCTATAGTGCTGGAACAGCGAGCCACTACGTCAGGGTAACTGGTGACATAATCTAAAACTACGAGTTTGAATACTTTCTGAGATCATTCTAGAAGGCTTTGTGATGGAGCAGGGGTTTTGAGAAAGTAAAACCTGCTCAGATTATTTCCTCGGTAACATTTACTAACAGTGTGCAGTGAAACTAACATGCAAAATCACAAAAACACGGGGAAATGCTTGTGCCCATGCGTACACTAATGCGTGAACTAATGGATTAAAAACTAGGCCGCATTCACCTTATGCTTGAAATTGAAAATAATAATAATGCTGCTTTCCGTGCGTTAATGCTTTAATAGACGAATAACATGGGATAGTGCTAATGGTGGGTGGTAAACCGTGAGAATTATATTTCATGAAATTAATAATGTCTGTGTTTTATTCATCGTACTGAAGCTTGCCTGGGCTTACATCGTTGCATGACGAGTTAAGGGTTAATTAGAAGAAAAATCAAATAAAAGCTGAAAAATGGAGCTCTGAGAGAGAAATGAAGAAGGCAATGCTGACGACCTTCGAGATCGTAACGGAAGGATGGCCGTGAGAACATGAGCAAATTCTACAAACCTCTTCCACGGAAGCTGCAGAAGGTGGACAATAAAATGTAGAGTTTTGAAACATGTTACAAATCGAAGGAAGCTGTATTCATGAAACGTGGATTACGTACTTGTTGAAACAAGCATTTGCAATGCAATAGGTCTCGCATTTGCGAGGGTTTAAGCTATTGGCATTGGCATTGTAAATGAGAATACCTTTTATTTACATGTTTTGATAATTAATACATAAATAAAAGGCATTTTCTTGTGCAATGCTAATAGCTAAAACTCTTGTAAATGGAAGACCTATTCAAAGAAGCACCCGCCATTGACTCAAGCTGCTTAGAAAGTGAAAGCGCGCATGGCACGCTGAATGTTGCAGGAAAGCATGTCATGCCTGCAGTAGGAGAAACTATTTAAAGAAAATAGTGCTTACATACTAAAAAAGGACTCACTACGTTACAACTGAAGTAAAAGGGCCAGTCCCCATGGGAGGTTACGAATGAAGACAAGGCGGTACTAAGGAGGAACTAACAAGCCTATTAATGAATCAGAAGACTGCATTAACGAAGGGCAATGACACAAGCCAATGACAAATATGGGCGAAGAGTGGGCGGGGCTTTAAGTACATACTACAATACGGCATGGCTCGCAGAGCAGCTAATGCGCAGCCCAGGCTCGACCTAATAAACAGTGTAGTTTTTGCTGCACTTTTGATCTGACAATCACCTTGTCTTTGATTTTTTGCTCTGTGAATGTAGGTTCCATGTTGTTTTACATAGTGTATCCCATTTCCTTCATTTAGATGTTGCAATGTGGTCTTAATGCTATAAAGAATAACGTTTTTCTTCTCAAGAAAAATGCAGTAAAAGCTGGCCTGTCTTGCCAAATATGGCAGTATCAGACCATAAACACTGACTTGTCTACGTCCAACTACAGATTGACTGATACTTAGGAAAAAGGTTTCATGGTCCAAGCACAAAGGCAGGAATATTCTATGCTTATGACTATCAGTGACGGTCCTACGATGCAGAACCTCTGTTTTTCCCTGCCACTCCTGTGCCTCGGCATCTTCTCTCCATTTCCTTCTGCCGCGCTGTGTTCAAGGAGTGAGGAACAAGTGGGTAATAATGAGTGCATAATAGTTTGTGCATTTTGGACGCAGGAACAAGGTGAAGCTATTGGTGCAGAGAGATGGCAAGTGACGTATAAAGAGGCATTTTAAGCTGCAAGAGAGAGAACTGCTAAGAGTGTGGAACGATTTGCGAAACAGGAAGTGGTATTTATAACTCTTGAATTTCAGATTGCGAGCCAACCAGGTTAATATCCAAGTGAAGGAGCCTGACAGGCTGAACAGGACCAGAGTGGCAAAGTTGAGGACTTTCGTTAGGGGAAGAGAAGTAGAGATGAATTTAGCTTTAGCCATAGACAACATTTCACAATTCTTGTGACTGTCAACCTACTGAACTGCCCTAGAACCAACCATGGTGGCAGCACTGAATTATAAGCAGCAGGAGAGGCCTTTTTCCTGCTGCCAGTGGAGGGCGAGTACCTTACTGACCTCCTCTGAGTAAACTATCTGTTTAATGTTTGGCAACTAAGTCTTTCACAGCATCCCATGTGTGTGGACACTGCAAAGGTGTGGAGCAATATGAGCAGAGTAGAATGCACCAGGAAAGTTTATCTCATTGATGTCCGTGAGCACAATGGAATCCAAATGGGATCTCTGCGGTGGAGTATAAAATGGAGGTTGAAGGTAGCCGGCCAGATAAGTAATTGGTAGCATTCCTGAAGCTTTTGTGTTCAGCAAGATTCAAGTGTGTGAAACGACTGAAGGCAGTGGTTTCTTGAGAAGGACAAGTATAGCAAGTTTTCTCTTTTCCTGTTAAAGCTGCCTACCCTTTTGTTCCCATGTTCTGGGTCTCTCTCTCAGCAGGAGATTCCCACACCAACTCTCTTACATACGGACACGTAAAGACAATGACTACCAATAGAAACCACAATTAGAATTGACAAATCCTATCTGGAAACAAAGTATAAGAAGGGGACTGAAACCATAAGTTTGCAGTCACGGACTTCTCACTGACCAGAGCTATTCATCAACCCACAGGGTGCCCTGGGAGAAATGGCTGAGTTGCCAGAGAAGATTGTTTGCCAAACATCTACAGCGGAGAGCCCTGCTGGAGGGAAGACGATCTGTGTTTGAGAGGCACCCATCGGTTCCCAAAGAGCTGTGCACCACTTCGAACTGAACCACGACTGGCTGTGTCCACGCTCAGTGCATCACCTGTGCCAGCAGATTTAAGTGCGTCTCATGATCTTTGACACCCACTATGGTGACTGACCCCTGGAGACTCTGGAGTGTAAGCTCTAGGAACATCAGTAGTCCCCCATCGGAATCACACCTCACCATTACTGAAGACTCCTGGGGTGAGCTCTTGTTCCGTTTGGGTAGCAAATTTGTTTGGGCCCGTTGCCGCTGTGAGAAAAGCTGCAACTGCCCCGAAGCTCGACTGCAAGTGATCTGTAATTTTGAGAGTTGTCTGGGAAGAGGCTGCCGGGCAGAGGCTGTCTTTCCTTGTCTAAAGACACCATCACAGCATAACATAGCATAACATGTATTTGTTACACCCATGTTCACCCAAGGGTATCTTGGCACTGAATAACAGATTTTTATTGCTACCCAACCCAATGGTACTCATTTTATCGACCTCAGAAGGATGGAAGGCTGAGTGGACCTGCCGGGATTTAAAAAATGTGACCATGAGGTCAAACACAGGCCCCTATAGGGGGAACCGTTAGTCCACTAAGCCCCCGGCATAGAGCCACAGCACTGCGTAACATTCTACTAATAACTACATAGGGGCCAATTCCGATCTCGGCCGGTAGGGCTCCGAATCGGATTCGGCTTTACCGGATCCGATTCGGAGCCCTGTTTCCCGACCGAACCGTACGCGGGTCCGGCCGAGCGAGTACGATGCGAAATCGCCGACCGACTCGTCCGGGCGTCCCGACCGCTCCGACCGACTCGCTCCCGGCTCGAACCGCTCCGACCGACTCGCTCGGACTCGACTCGCACCACGCAATGGAGACGTTTCCCGGCCGGGTAAGTACGATGCGCGCCGCGAGCAGTCCGACCGAGCCGCGCACTCCGGCTCGTAAGAGCTGTCGGAGCCGTACTTTGGGGGTCCGTGTCGGACCCCCTGTACGCGTAGCCGCGCGAGTCGCACACAGGGGGACCCATGGGTCCCCCTACCTGTGCGTGTACGGCGCGAATCGCTTCGCCGCGTACCCGCTGTAGGGGCGCCCTTGTCCGACTCGCACCCATTGAGTCAATGGGAGCCCGCGTACGCGTTGTACGACCGGCTCCCATTGACTTCAATGGGAGTCTGACCGACTCGAGTCCGATAACATACGGACGCATCGTACTCGTTCGGTCGGACTGCACGGGTCCGATTCGGTCGGAAATCTCTCCGGGTCCGGCTCGGTCGGAGAAATTTCCGGCCCGAATCGGAATCGACCCCATAGTATGTTAACGAGTTATGAGTCTCTAACCTCACAGCACCTTCCTGAGTAATGGAACGCCAGAGGTAAACTGACTCAAAAACGTGACTAAGTTCAATTATTACCCACCAGATGTCAATGAGGTAGTTAGGGGTCAGCTGCCAGAGAGAGTGGGTCGGTGCAGAAAAAGATTAGTATTTGCATGTTCTTCTCAAAGAGGTATTAACAGAACTAAAGAAAGATACTAGGGGAAGTGCTGCAGAGCAACAGGGTGGGATCTAAGGACACAGCCTTGCAAGAGGCAGGGAGACGAGAGCTGGTACCACCAGGTGACAGTAGGTGGGGGCCACCGAGGCAAGTGCTCTGCCAGGGATATTTGGGAGTACAAGCGATTGAGCAGTATGTGGCTATGTCAATGACGGCAGAGTACACAAGGAGACGAACGGAGTAGTGTTGTGGTGAGCGCTTACGAGAAAGTTAAAGGCCTGGATGAGAACAGTTTTGGAAAGGTGTTGGTTTCAAACCCTGGCTCGAGAAGTTATATGAGGTGAGAAAAAGCTTAACCTATGCAAAACGAGAAGCTTGAGGACCGCATTGTGTTTTCAGGAAGAGTGATCTACTGATTGGAAAGTGAATACAATGGCAAAGAAGTAGATGTGGAGAACAGTGATGGAATAGCAATTGAGACTTCAAAAGCTTTGGTAAATAGCATTTTTAAGCAATTATGTTTGTATTTCTATGTTTAAACTGTATCTGTTTCAATTCTTAATATCCACTGCACTGGGCAGAAGAAAATAAACGTTTTTCAAAACCACCTACTAACACCTATGCAACAAACCATTGTCCAGTAAACATAATTCAGAATTTTTTTCCCCAAATACCATTCCTGTTTCAGAATCACTCCTTTGGACAACTTCCATCCTCGAACGTTTCTTCTTCTTATGATTTTAGAGTTGTTGCCACAACAGTTTAAATGAGGACATGATTGTACTGTCACCGGCAGCTTGTGCTTAGTGTGTGGCAGTGAGGCCCACTGTCTACATGCACCCAGACGGCCTTGTAAGCGTTAGCTGACTTTCTGCTATATATAGTGCATTAGAAATGCAAGTGAACACTTCCTCTTTTAACCTTTATCTTTTTCATTAAAGAAAAAAGATCCAAACGACACAGAGTGGCCTCCTTCTTATCACACAAGAAGCATGCTACATGTATAAATTAATATCAGAATCTTCACTCACTGTTTTTATTAAGCAGTACTATCATTGGCTCTCATCTAAAATTCATTTTATGGAGTATTTTCGACTGTTTAAATACCATAAAAATAACTCAGCGCCACATTATGTACACTGGCATATGGCTTCATTTCCTTCCAAAAAGCCCACCCGTCTGACCTGACCCCTGATGGATGAGATCCCTTGTTAAACTACTCTGGGGTGCTGGCAACAGAACTTTCATCTGCTGAGAGTCCCTTCTTACACACTCGTTCACCTGTACTGGAACTGACGTCAGTGGGACTGGAACATTCTAAGGGTCCCTGAAAGGAGACTTGTCACGCGCCTCAGTTTTGATGTAATAGTAGGCCTGCCTGCACTCCTCTGGGCCAGACCTGATTCTTGACAGTGCCTAGGGGCTGTAGTTTCAGCATAATACCTGGCACTCCCAGCCCATGTAATATTGAGCAGGGGGTTATGGGATAGTTGTGAAAGGTGCACTTCCCATGCTTTTCTGCTCCACTCTGTGTACAAAAAATTAAAACCAAAACCACTGACATTTACTCTGATCATTTTAACACATGTGTATACCACTCCTTAATCAAGAAACATACCAACAGCATAATTACATTTCATTTTCTGCTCAGTGGTCGAAATTTCCCAACAAGAACTGGACGTGCCATCCAAATCCTGAGGTGGTGCACCTCCCACTCGTCTCTGAAAGGGCTGAGGGCTGGGCTGCCAAGAGAGAACTTCCACAGGCTGAAGAGAGGGCTGGGCGAGAAGCATTCATTAGGGAAACAAATACACCCACACGGCATCAGGGGCTGTGGGGTGGGGAGGAAGCGCTTAAGTTTCCATGCCAGCCTGGTTGTCTGCAGCGACATTATTAAGATGGTATGCAAATTGAGGGGCCAATCAACAGGAAACAAACGGCGGCCATGGCGCAAAGTAAACGGTGCAAAGTAAACATTTAAAAAAAATTACAGAAAATTAAAACCAAAACCACTGATGTTTACTCTGATCATTTTAGCACACGTGTATACCACTTCTTAATCAAAAAACATACCAACAGCATAATTACATTTCATTTTCTGCTCAGCGGGTCAAAGTTTCCCAACAGGAACTGGACGTGCCATCCAAATCCCAAGGTGGTGCACCTCCCACTCGTCGCTGAAAGGGCTGAGGGCCGGGCTGCCATGAGAGAACTTCCACAGGCTGAAGAGAGGGCTGGGCGAGAAGCATTCATTAGGGAAACAAATGCACCCACATGGCATCAAGGGCTGTGGGCTGGGGAGGAAGTGCTTCCGTTTCCATGCAAGCCTGGTTGTCTGCAGCAGCATTATTAAGAGCGTATGCAAATTAATGGGCCAATCAACATGAAATAAAGGGTGGCCACGGCGCAAAGTAATCGGCGCAAAGTAAACACTAAAAAACACAATACAGAATAAAACAAGCAAGCGACGGGTCAAAGTAAACATTTGTTTTAAAAGACAGGATAAAACAAGCACTGACAAGGGTGGCGACAGCCCAAAATAAACATTTAAAAGAGTTCTTCCACACAACAGTTGAAGAACCAAAGCGCAGGGAAACTGTACTTTACCGGTGCGCCACAACCTTGAAAGGAAGTGACGTACCGGCAAAGCCAACCACTTGACGTTGACGTTGTCTCTTTCTTGTGTTCAGACACTGATGACAGAGATTCATTATCTGCATCGGATACTTTGTGTTATGTTTTTCAAATTTATAATTGCCAGACATCTGGTTGGTTAGGTTGTATGTATTGATTATTTATGTCACATATGCGCACTACCTTCCCTTTGCACTTCACTTTCACAAACATTCCCTTTTTCCTTGCACTTTTCCCTCTTGTCACCAGACTTGAATATAATGTTTCATACTGATACATGTCATTTACATTCGGGCTATTATGCAACTCTGTGATGAAATTAAATCATAACCATTTTTGGTGAATGATTCAAATGGTGGCGTTTAATTAATTTAAAGTAATAATGTTTTCCTTTGTTTGGCATAACATGTAATTGTAGTCCACTGTGACATTATTCTTGTGTACCAACCACTTAGGAGGCAGCAAAGAATAAGGACGGTGGAGTAAACCAATGGTAAGCATGTGGTAAGTAGGAGGCGGGAAAAAAGTCGGATTATTGATGACAGCAGGTCTTGCAGACAGCGCATGCGCTGTAGCTCAACCTAAAAATAAAACAAAAAGAGTGCTGTGAAACCATGGACGTGACTATGGGGGTGTGATAGAACACCCCCTAAATTGACCAATGAGAGACTAAGATTCTGAAAATGTTGCTATAATGGTGGGATGGACATGTAGGTTTTTAGAGTATAACTGGGGTGTCTGGGAGGTGTTAAGCTTGCTCGTTAGCTCGTGGGGACGCCTCTTTGAAGAAGCTAGAGGAGGGAGATCGTCGCTGTCCGTCGGTTTGCTGTATGCAGATAGAGGCCTTCCTGTTTCCTGTTTCTGATCTATTCTTTGTTTCCTGAACCTTACCGGGGAACCCCCATCTATTCTCATGGCCAGGGGGTAGATTTTCCACTAAATATTTAGGTTAGTATGGCTAAAACCTGTATTTTGCATAAATATTTCCAAAAGTATAATTGTCTCTGAAACTTATGTCTCTTCATCTATCCACTCCTTCATTGCATTCTGTTCATTGTGATTCGAGTTTGATGTCATTTTGCTTTGACAAATGTTCTCTCTCTGTGATTTATACTTTGTTTGCCTAGTAAAACTGTACATGATGAGCATTTACCTTCACATTATTTGCGATAAATATTATTAACCTTATATCGAGTTTGTGCTTTATTTGGTAGTATAGATCAATAGTTAGTTTCTACTTATTTACCATCAACTCTTCAACTAATGGTCCATCAACCAGAGGAAAGAGAGTTTGATTACAGGTTCAATTATGTATCTAGTGTGTTAGGTTGAGCCTGTAGTTTGTGAACAACTGATTTAACGTTTTTTTAAACTTGAAACAGCGCAACGGGGATTTATGCGTTGGGTGTAAGAGTATGGGCCAGTGATTGTGTTTTATCGATTATCGATCCCTGATTGGCGCTGGATCAGTTTTTGGTAGCAGAGGATGGTTATTTATTGATTAGTTTGGTAATAATTATCGATTATTGATTACTTGTTTCCTTAACATGAAAAGTTAGTGTTTTGTTCTATGTTGTCTTGAAGTACGGGTACAGAGTTACCTAAGATCCCGGGATGAAAATGTATTAGCCTGAAGAGGCAGAAGAATAGTGTGGATAAGGTATCACACTGCAGAAGTACTTTGTCTGTTGTCATAATACTTAAATGGCAAGAGAATGTTTAGTGTTATTTTAGGGACTATTCTGTTGAGAGTAGATTTTGTGTGAAATAGCGAAGGGTCCACTTCCGAAACTCTGGCCTTACATCCCCAAAGGAGTACCAAGACCTCTTTCCACGTGAAAGTCCTCTTCCGAAACTTTGGCTAGTATCCCTAGAGGAATACCAAGTCCTCCTGTAGCTTGTTTGGGTGTAGAATAGCGCTGGTCGTTATTTTACTCGAAGTGAAAGAATCTCTCTTTTCGAAGTGAAGATTATCTCTTTATTTAGTGGAACAGACAAAGTAGCATTGTTTTATGTTTATTTCCTAACAAGTTTTGTTGAGAAAAGAATAGAAAAACATTGCAGTATTATTTTGTAAAGGGAGGGTCAGTAGAAGGAGTAATACTGACGTCACGAAAAGCCGCGCTGGCATTGGTCAGACCTCTGGTGTTTCAAAGTGCTGTGATTGGTTGATTACTGTGAGCCAGGCTGGTATTGGTCAAGGTACTGATTACGTAGGAGTGTTCTGATTGGTTTGTTGGTGTGAGTCGCGCTGGTATTGGTTGCTTGTTAGCGAATAGAATAAGCGGAAGTACGAAGAGTTTGTTGTTTGATTATTGAATTGTATTTAGCGAGAAGACTTGGGAAAAATGAAGTTGGTTAATAAGATAAAGAGATTCTTTCAAAAGGACAACCAATAGTTACAAGAGAGGGAATTCTTATTCCACCTCAGGGAACAGCTGCTTCTTTTATGATGGTGGAATGTGGTTACCATACGTGTACTTGGTTAAAGAATTGGGTGAAATACACGGAAGATGATGGTGTTTTTGCTTTTCCGGAGCATGGTACATTTAATGTAAGGATTCAACAGAATCTGTGAGAACAAATGAATTCTCTAGAACCTAGACCTAAACCTACTCAGTATGAAGCGCTTGAGGAATGGGAATATGAGGCATATGAGCGAGAGACGTATAGGGGCGGAAGAAGATACAGAAATATTATGACTAGATATCCTTTTGAAAGTCGGGGAGAAATAATGAAAAGATGGAAGAGAGCGGTTGTGACAGAGGGTCTGTATCCAGTTTTAGTTGCTGACGAAGCAACAGGAGGCAAATGTAAAGAGAAAAAGAAAAATGTAGAGACATCAAGGATAGATTTTGACCCAAGTGATTCTGATGATGAGTTGTTAGATGACATTTTGACTAAAAAACCTCCACCTTTTCAAGAGAACACAAGTGAGACAGTCCCAAATGCACCATTAATGGGAAACCCACTAATTCTGCAGGTTCCACAAGTCCCAGTAATTACTAGAGCAGTACAAGAGAGTGAAATGGATATGTTGAATAGGGCAAGAGAGGAGTTGACTCAGAAAATTAATTAGTTGAATCTGAATGCAGAAGCATTACCAGTGCCGGTAACGATTGGACCTATAGTTCCGTTGTATGGAGAAAACCAGAATATATCAAAAGCACATGAGTTGACAGTCCCAATAAATAGAGACAGGCATAAAGTGGTAACGATAGTTGATCAGGTAGAACAGTCAGAGACAAGTACTTCATTAATTGATTTGCCAGTTTGTGAGTTGTTAACTGAAACCCCTAGTGCGCAAATGGATCTGAGGAGATTAGTGCAGAATGTCACTCCGATATCAGGGAGTTCAATGGGACCCTCCCCAGATGAATTAGATGACTGGATAAGGGGAATGGAAAAGCAAAAACCTCAACCACAGAGTATAGATGTGAGTAAACTGAGAGTGGATTTGGAAGAAATGATTATTGGTACAATAAGTCCAGACAGATTGGGTAATTATCGAGATGAAGAGTTGTTATTTCTGTGCAAAAATATTACCTGGAGAGCGAGAAATCTTCATGAAAAGTTGACAGAGGCTGCTTGTGAATATGGAGTGGACATAAAGAAGTCAAAAGTGTTACAGAAAACATATAGACTGGATTTTACTGAAAAGGATTTAGAGAGTTGGAATGCGTCTGGTAAAAGATTGCAAATAAAAGAATTAATGAATATTCTGAAGAAATGGGGAGATGTAGAACGGTGGAAAGGTAGATGGGCAAAAAAGAAAGAAGAAATGAATGCCAATAAAAATGCGTCTTTATTTCCACTGAGAGAATCAGAACAGGCTGAAAGGGTATGCCCAATGAGAGAAGTTCTGGGTGGTGGATATGTTCACGTTCCTTAGACAAGACAGGATATATTGTCTTTTACTCATGACTTCCCTAGGTTGAGGGAGAAACCAGTTGAATGGTACAAACAAGTAGAGAGGTTTGTGAAGGTTTCAAAAGTCTTGTTGAAAGATCTGGATGGTCTATTTGAGATTGTTGTTCCAGCAGATTTATGGACAGAGTGTAAGATTACTGTTGATTGGCCTAAAGAAGAATATCCTAGAGATCCGAAAACAGGTGCACCTTCAGATGAGGTGATCAATCAATCAAGCATTTGTTAAGCGCGACTACTCACCTGTAAGGGTCTCAAGGTCCGGGGGGGGGGGGTTCGCAGGTTCCAGTCCATCAAGGAGGGGTGTGTCGAAGAGCCAGGTTTTGAGGTTTCTTGCGAAGATGGGGAGTGATGTTGTCTGTCTGAGGTGGAGCGGAAGGGCGTTCCAGGCTCTGGCCGCGAGGAAGGAGAAGGAGCGGCCTCCCGATCTGGTATTTCTGGTGCGGGGGACCACGGCGTAGGAGAGCTGGGCTGATCATAGTGTCCTTTGGTGATGAGGAAATATCATCAGGTAATTACATACCTGAAAGGAAAAATTTCTCCGAAAGAAACAGATTGGGTTAAAATTGACAGAACAACCCAAGAACCGAAGGAGTCGGTACATGCTTATTATGAAAGGTTGTTACAGGTGTTCAAACAGTACAGTGGGTTTGAGAATATTGGAGATAAAGATATGGGACATTTTGTGTATCGTTTTGTATTTGGACTAAAACCAGAAATTAGTAACATGATTCAGCAACATTTGATTTGTTGGCAGAGTAAAACGGTTGATGAGATACTGAGGTATGCAAAGTATTGTAGTGATGATATTGAATCAAGGCATAAGAAGCTAAAAGAGAATATTATGTGGGCACAAGTGAAGGTAGCAGAACAGCAAGAAGGAAACAGTGGTTCCCAAACAGATTTTCAGATGAGAGGTCAGAACCAGAATGGTAAAGTAATGAGTGGTGGTAGAGGTAGAGGTAGAGGTAAAATGTATAAAGATGAAATGAAAAGGAAATATCCTTGCGGAAAATTTGGGCATTGGAAGAACGAGTGTAGATCTGCTCAGAAAAATAATGGGTTGAATCCAAATTTAAATTCACAGATGCAGAATGAGGTGGTTGTGAATCAACAACAGCAACAGCAGCAACAGATAGTTACTCCACAGTTACAGGTAGCACAAGCTCCAATGCCAAATAATGTGAATGCTCAAGTGCAGAGATACAGTGCGAACACTGGATTTCACGCAGGTGAACAAATTGGTAAGACTCAAAATGTGCAAATGATTCCGCAATACTTGTTGCAGTGCAATGAGAGTGATTCAGACTCATCTCAATGATGGTGCCTGAGGGGGGAGGAAGAGTGTGTGCTTGGCGCAACTCTAGAAGTAGATCAGTCAGGTCCATTTGTTGATGGAAAAGTGGAAGGTAATGATATTACATTCCTAGTGGACACTGGTGCTACCCGTTCTACTGTGCGAGCAGCAGAAATTCCAAACCTACCCTTCTCGGGAGAAACTATCCAAGTCGTAGGAGTTTCCAATAAGCTTATCAAAACCCCAATAACAAAGCCAATAGAAGTTCATATTGGAAAATTCAGAGACATGCATCAGTTTGTGCTATGTGATACGAGTCCAGTGAATCTGTTAGGGAGAGATTTACTGTGCAAAAGGAATTGCACAATTTATTGTACACCAGATGGTATTGCTTTTCAAACACCAGATGAGGATGTTGCGTTTAAAATGATGTTAGCGAAGCAAGGGACAGAAGTGGATGAACTGTTTTCACTTCTTACTGAAGAAGATTTGCCTGCAGAGTTGAGAGATACTGTAAGATCTGATGTATGGGATTTCTCAGGAAAAGAGATTGGCCTGATGAAAGGTGTGGATCCTATTCAGGTTGTGGTGAAACCGGGTGCAACATTTCCAAACACACCTCAATAGAAAATGAGTCCTGCGATAACAGCAGGAGTAACTCCTGTGATTGACCAAATGATTGAACAAGGTATTTTAAAAGAAATACTAAGCAGTCCTTGTAATTCACCTATTATGGGAATTAAAAAGCCAAGCAGAAAATATAGGATAGTACAAGATTTACGAAAGATAAATAAGATTGTGGTACCCTGTTGTCCAATAGTACCGAATCCAGCAGGGATTCTATATCAGATTCCCTGTGATGCAGAATGGTATACAGTAATTGATCTGTGTCAGGCATTTTTCTTAATTCCCTTACATCCGGATATCCAATATTTATTTGCGTTCCAGTTCGGAGACCATGTTTTGGCATGGTGCCGAGTTCCTCAAGGGTACACAGAGAGTCCATCGATTTTTAATCAGATTTTGAAAAAATGTTTGGAGACTTTGATTATGCCAGAAAAATCGGTTTTGGTTCAGTACATTGATGACCTACTGGTGGCATCAAAAACACGAGAGGCATGTGTGACAGATACAATTGCCTAACTGAATCATCTGGCAGAAGGGGGACACAAAGCGCCACCAGCAAAATTACAATTTTGTAAACAGGAGGTCCAATATTTGGGACACAAAATAGAAAAAGGAGTGAGAAAAGTGATGCCAGAAAGGATCAGTGTGATTCAACAAATGAGTCCTCCTAAAACTCAGAAGGACGTGCAAATGCTCCTGGGAATGGTTGGATACTGCAGACAGTGGATAAGTGGCATTTCACTGATTGCAAAGCCTCTACAGAATTTGACACACAAAGATGTGACTGATCCGATTGAATTGGACGATGAAAGCATGAATGCTTTTATTGAGTTACGAGACAGTCTTTGTCGAGCACCTGCTTTGGGAATGCCAGATTATACAAAGGATTTTGCGTTGTACTGTTGTGAGAGAGATGGGTGTGCACTTTCAGTTTTAACCCAGAGAGATGGAATGGCATGACGTCCAGTGGCATATTTTTCTGCTACTTTGGATTCAGTGGCTGCAGCGTTACCAGGTTGTTTGAAAGCAGTAGCTGCTACTTGTGTGAGTTTGGAACAAAGTGAAGCGATTGTGATGGGACATCCAGTTAAAGTATATGTGCCACACTCAGTTGAGATTCTTTTGACAAGAACACGTACACAGCACATGACCTATAGTCGGCTGACTAGGTATGAAAGAGTAATATTAGGTGCTGAAAATGTGACTGTGGTGAGATGTACGACAATAAATCCTGCAACCCTGTTGCCTAGTCCAGTTTGTGAGCTAGAAAGAGACGAATCAGATCACGATTGTTTGAATGTGACAGATTTGTGCACAAAACCAAGGCCAGACATTAAGGATACCCCGTTAGAGGAATCAGATAGTGTGATTTTTGTTGATGGATCTTGTCTGAGAAATGAAAAAGGCGAATTGAGTTCTGCTTATGCAGTATGTACAGTGGCTGCAGTTCTGGAAGCATCCGGTCTAAAAGGGGTAAATTCTGCACAAATTTCTGAGCTCATAGCTCTGATTAGAGCATGCAAAATTGGCAAAAATTTGAAAGTAACCATATTTACGGACAGTCAATATGGTTTTGGGGTGGTTCATGATTTTGGACAGTTATGGATGCAAAGGGGATTTCTGACCTCTTCAGGTTCTTCTATAAGAAATAGCAAAAATGCGAAAGATTTATTGGATGCTTTGCAAATGCCAAAGAAAATTGCAGTGGTCAAATGTTCTGCACATAAGTCAGGAAATGATTATGTGACAAGCGGCAACAGATACGCTGATCAAGTAGCGCGTTTCTGTGCACAAAATTCAATTGCGATAAACAGAGGGGTGGAGAAGAAAAATACTAATTGCCACCTAATGTTTTCCTTTTGGGAAACCTGAGATGAGATTAGACAGTTACAAGAAGAGGCAAGTGATGAGGAAAAGGAAATTTGGAAAAAATCAGGCTGCAAGAAGAGAGCAGAAGATGAAGTTTGGGTGTATATAGATGAAAGACCAGTTATGCCAGATTCTTTACTATCCCAAATGGCAAGGGTATACCATGGAATTGCACATGTTGGAAGAGATGCAATGATTAGACTCTTCAAGCAGTCATGGTATAACCCTAAATTCAGAGTCATTGCAGAGAGTTTATGCCAGAGGTGTGTTACATGTCAGCAACAAAATCCAGGCAGAAAGACAGTTGTGAGTTGGGGAAGAATAGGAAAAGCAGCAGGACCATTTACGAGGCTCCAGCTCGATTTCATCGAGCTTCCCCCATGTAACGGACTAAAATATGTGTTAGTTGTTGTTTTTTTTTTTTTATTTAGATTTTTATTGAGCAGAATGGTTAAAATCACAACAACAGAGTTTATGTAAAATCAAGCAATTAAAACAATTAATACCATAGAATAGAATAATGTCAGGGGCTTAATTACAGGAGAAAAAATCATTAAGATGGTTCCACTAACAATATAATACAAGACTGGAATAATACAGCTTTAAGAGAGAAAGAAAAAAAATATATTTTTTTGATAAGAATCGCTAATATACATTTACATTCAGTAAATAAAACCAATCATGCATAGAATAAAGTGCATAAACAGTAAACCGTACAGAAGTTACTTAACAATCCCAATAACTTTGAATCTAATTAGCAATATTTAATGAAAGTAGTGCAAATGCGAATAACGGTAAAAGCTGACATAAAATGAAGTGCTCAAGCAAATATCGATACCGAAATTACTTTACAATCCTAATACCTTTTAATCCAATTAACAATGTCAGATAAATAAGTGCAGATAGAATTATAATAAAAACCTATACACTATCCCTGAAGAATCTTTTCAATTAGATCTAAGAATTCCCAAACAGACGCAAATCTTTTAACGGCTCCTACCCTTTTCGCATACACCTTTTCAAAACCTCTTACATATTGCATTTTCTTAAACCACTCCAAAAAAGTCGGAACTTTTGTACTCTTCCAATTCTGGAGTATTAATGAGCGTGCCACCAGGAAGGAGATAGATAGGAACTTTTCCCTCCCTTTCGTGAGAGGCTGGTTTAAGTTTTGTCTTAGCAAACCAAACAGTATGGCCTCCGATTCTGGTTGTATATTATTTCCAAAAATACTGCTCAGGTTGCTACAGAGCTCCCCCAGAACTGAAACAGCCTGGGGCATTTACAAACAATATGTAACCAGCCACCCTCACCCACCTGATGGCATCAAAAGCATTTATTCTCGACTTGAGGATAAATTTTATGTAGAACAAGGGGGGTATAGTAGGCCATCCATCTAGATAGAAATGCCATCCTTTTGAAGTTTGCAGCACGGAGTAACTTGTTGCCATACTGAGAAATCCCTTGCCATTCTCTAATTGAGAAATCGCAGGATACTTCATTTTTTATTTTTTCGAGAAGGTTAGTAACGACCATCGGCTCGCCCTGATTTTGAAAGACTCTATACCAATTCCCTATTCCTTGTAATTTAGTTCTAAACACTATGGCAAGAAGCGGTGACGCTCCTATATTGCCAGGAAATAAATATTTATCTAACAAGGCTCTGATTTGAAGGAAACTGAGAAAGAGTACCCTACTCTGACTACCACATCTCGTCTGAACCTCCTCCCAAGTAGCACATCTGACTCCTATAATAAAATGGCCTAGTTCTCTAAAACCTCCACCCTTCCAGATTTTTATAAGACTATTACGAATATAAAGACCCAAACTTTTAGCCTCAATTAAATCCAAGTATTTAAATCCTGAGGATTTGGCTTTTAAGGAGTAAAAGTTTTGGAGTCTATAGGAAAATGTCTGTAGAGTCTTGTACCTTACTTTTTTCGGCAATTTTGATATCTTTAAGAAGACCGGAAGCTGAGTTCCGGCTTCATCGACCATCCTTCTAAAAAAAAAAAACCTCCGAAAGCCCCTGTTGTTAAGCATCCTGACCAAAATATCCATAAATGCTGCTTCATAGTATGTTCTTATGTGAGGTAGTGCCAGTCCACCCCAGCTTTTACCCAACTGAACAATAGGAAGTTTTAGCCTTGGGGCTTTTTTGTTCCAGATAAACTGGCGAAATAATGTTTCCAGTTCCTTAAAAAATACTGTATTAACTTTTATTGGAATATTGGAAAACAACAAAATTAAAAGGGTAATACTGACATTTTAATAAGGGCTACACGCCCAATCAATGAAAGAGGAAGAAATGCCCACTTTGACAATAGATCTTTTATTTTAGTGAGTATTGCGCCATAATTTGACCTATAAAGATCTAGATATTGATTAGAAACATAGATTCCCAGATACTGAATTGGCTCCAAAGAGAGAGCTTGTTGTTTTAAAATATCTGGAAGAGAATTACAAGAAGTATTCAAAGCCAAAATCTCCGTTTTTTTTTGGTTGATTTTATATCCTCCGATTGCCTCGAACTGGGTAAACTCCCTTAACATTTGATCAATAATATTTTTTTCTGGTTTAAGATATAGGATAATGTCATCAGCAAATAGTTTGATTTTTGACATACCCTCTATTGGAGTTCTGATATTTATATTGTCCCTAATTCTCACTGCAAGAGGTTCTATAAAGAAAGTAAATAAAACCGGCGAAAGAGGGCACCCCTGCCGTGTCCCCCGTTTTATATCGATTATGCCTGCTGATTCCGAATTAATCCTGATCTGGGCCTTGGCACCTGAATAGACATTTTGCAACATGGTAATAATTTGTCGAGGGAAACCGAACCTTTCTAACCCATAGAAAAGTGCATCCCAATTAACAAGGTCGAATGCCTTCTCGGCATCGACCATCATTATTATTGCTGGAATTTTCTGAATATTTAGATAATCAATTGCTTTAATTAATAAAGTCGTATTTGATGACATTAGCCGGCCTGTTATAAATCCTGATTGATCTAGATGTATTACCTGTTGGGCGATCGGTGAAACTCGATTGGCCCATATTTTCATCAATAATTTATAGTCAGCATTTAAAAGACTAATAGGCCTATAAGAGCCAACCTCCCTGGGATTCTTCCCCTTTTTAACAAAACTAACTACGGAAGATTCTTTAAAAGCCACAGGGATATCGCCCCCATCTTTTATTTGATTAAAAAGTTCGAGCAGGAATGGAAATAATTCACCTGAAAAAACTTTATAAAATTCGGTCGGCAAACCATCATTCCCGCAGGCCTTACCTGCTGGCATTGAGGACAGAGCTCTAGAAATTTCTTCTAGTGATATATCAGCTAATAAAGCCTCTCTGTGCCCTACAGTAATCTGCGGGAGAACTAAGTCATCAAAATAGGTCTGAATAGTTCGCATAGATATATTATATTCAGTTGAATAAAGATTTGTATAGTGTTCTAAGAACATTTTTGAGATGCTATCCTGCCCACTAGTTGTATTCTGAGTCCCAGGGATTAGCACTTCCTCAAAAAACGCTGCTTCTTGTTTGGCTCTTGAAGACCAGGCCAGTAGCTTTCCTACCATCTGGCTCTCTTCATATATTTTCTGTTGGTATGTTTTAGAGCAACTAATCTCTTCCATGACAAAGAACTCTCGCAATTCTTGTTTAGCCCTAGATAATTCCTGCCCGGCTTCCCGTCCCCTTGCCGAAAACCAGCTCTTTTTTTTAACAAAGGCGACTTCTACCGCTTTCTGGAGTTCCTCAATCCGTAATCTCCGCTCTTTACTTTGTTTTGCCATAAAAGCAATCATTTGACCTCTTACAGTGGCTTTAAACGCGCCCCAAACTGAGAATAGCCTTGCAGTACCGCTATTAATTAAAAAAAACTGTTTAATCCATTCATGCATATTATTAACCCATTGCTGATTGGTTAGAAGAAGTCTATCCATCTGCCACCTGGATTTCTTTCTGGCCCCCAATACCAGATCAACATCAAGTTTAACTATAGAGTGATCTGAAAATGAGTTGGCTATAATCTCAGTATTTGAACATTTCAAGGAACGTGACACTAAAAAAAATCAATGCGGGAAGCAGATTTAAATTGGGAAGAATAATAAGTAAATTGTTTTAGTGTAGCATGGGCTCTTCTCCAAGGATCTACCAACTGATAACCTTGTTGCATGGAATCCAGTAATTTTTTAGTTCTAGGTTTCATCTGTTTTTTTGCTTTATTTGATGTATCCAATTGTAGATCTTGAATAAAATTAAAATCCCCCCCTAAAATAATTGGGCCGGGCGCCGCTCTAACTTTATCATTAATTCTTTTTAGCACCAAATAATCTTCAACAACTGGTGCATAATAGTTCACCAGGTTCAACAGATTACCATTTGCCTTTAACACAATCCAAATCCATCTGCCAAATGGATCTTTAGTGATTTGAATGATATCCCATTTGACCCCTCGACCAAGATATACAGCTACCCCCCTTATAGCTGCCTGCGCAGATGCAAAATAAGCCTTGCTAAAATACTTAGGAATAAACAAATTCGGTTGGTTTGTTTTGAGATGAGTCTCCTGTAAGAAAAGAATTTGAGGGGAAAAGGCTGCCAGCCATCTGATCAGGCTACCGTACTTCCACTTATTGGATATACCATTAACATTCATGGAAAGAATACAAATCTTGTTAACCATTTTTAAGGTTACTATTTATATCAAACATATCAGTAAGCTTGCCCCATTTTTCAATATTAATGAACCAGCCACTCCTTCCTATATAATAAAAAACATTTTTCTGCTTGATTCCCTTTTGTGCGCCTTCTTTAAATTTTCTCAACACCTTTCTCTTTTTTAATCCATTCTGCTTTTTTTCTTTTTCACCCCACCACCCTTCTGCAATGCCCTAACCCTACCCAACCTTGGTGATACGGGCCATTCTCCCCACCACACTGCCCACATCGCCCCCACCCCTGAAACTCTTATTTTTTTTGTGGTGCCCTGGAATTGCACCTTAGGTGACCCCCCCCCACCCCGACAGGACCGTGACAAAAAAAAAACAAAGTTGACCCTTATCATTTAAAAACCGAGATCTCCTCTAATAACCCCTGGGCATCTTCTATGTTGGAAAAGATATGAAACTTTCCCCGCACGAGAACGCGTAATTTAAACTGTTGTGCTATGGACGCTTGTGCGCCTTGTGCCTTAAACAGAAGAAGTAGTTTCACAAACTCGTTTCGTCGCCTTGCAGCCGAAGCAGACATATCAGAAAATATTCTACAGGTTGATGTCTCATTTATTTCAAATTGACGCTGTTGAATGGCTTTAGTCAAAACCTTTTCTTTGATCCTATAGCCCGCGAAGTTGACTAGAATGGTTCTGGGAGTATTAAGATTCGGTGTCAGATGTGATGGGACCCGATGGGCCCTGGTAACCGTCAGATCCCCGGTATATTCTGGCAGAACTTTTTGTTTAATGCACGCTTCCACCCATTGCACCGGTTGAACCCCCTCACTCCTCTCCGGGACCCCTACTATACGTAGGTTTGATCGACGTGAATGGTTTTCCAACTCCTTGAGTTTACTCATGAGGAACTTCTTATCCTTAGTTGTTTCGTTAAGTTTAACCGACATTGAGCCTATTTGGTCCTCTAGCTTAGAAATTCTAGTCTCTGCTTCTTGAATTTTTTCCGGGAGACCAGCAACCGCCTCTTCTATTTTGCTAAGGCGTTGATGGAGAGAGGCAATTTCATGCTCTTGTGACTTCTTCATGTCCCTGATCTCCTCAAGAATTGTATTTAATAAAACTTTAATATCCATCTGCCTTGAAGCACTTTCAGCACTTTCATCAGGGGTATTAATTTCAGCGACTGCATTATTACTGGGATTTGAAGTAGCTATCTCAGCTTGCCCAGTTACTGGCCTGATCAATTGACTCTTAGCAGCGTCCTGGCCATCTTGAGAATATCCCGGTTGTGATTCTAACTCCGGTGCTAATACATGTTCTTGATCGAGCTGACATATGGCGCTCGGGTTCAAAGTTTGAGCTTCTCTGAATAGACTTTGAGTTTGAGGCTCCACTTCTTGGGTAGCGCCGCTGACTTAGGTTGTAGGATATTTAAAGAGGGAGGAGAGGGAGACTGAATCAAAGCAGATTTTAGGAGATTTAGTGGAGAGACAGCCTGGGGTGATCTTACTCCTAGTTTAACCATTACAGGGGGCAGTGAAAATATTTGTTGATCGTTGACGAGCACATTAGTCTGGTCTGCTGTCTCCTGTTGCACCGACTGCTGGCTCTTTTTATTAAAAAGGGGGAACTCTTTAATAGTACTCCCTTCTCCTTTGTTGTCTCCAGCCAGGGAGTTCCCCTCCTTTCCTGGAATGGCAGCAATGTCCTCTCTCATAGCCTGGGGCACGTCTGTCCTATCTTCGAGGAGCCCCCCGCACTGCTCTAGGGTCCCTTCTTCTTCAGAGCTCTCAAAGCTAGAGCAGATGGATGGACAGTCAGCTCTCTGACCCATTTTAGCTATGGAGGCACTTATTTTCTTTGAGAGCGCCAAGCGCGTTTTAACTTTTAAATTTGTCGCAGCATCGCTTTTGACATGATAGTTATTTATCCTATTGTGCCGAGCCATTTTGCTGCCACCAGTTTTCTTCTCCATTGTTTAGTAACTGCTTTTTCCTCGCTCTCTGCTTTTTCCTACCTTCCCTCAGGCGACTTCTCCCTCCTTTCTTCTTTTTTTTTTTTTTTAAGCTCCTTGACTCCCCTCTCCTCACCTGTCTCCTGACGTTGTTAAATCCAGGCAGCCGCTTGAGCTCAGCCTGTCAACCGAGTTAACGCCCGATCAGACCTGACTCCCACGCTGTTCAGTTCGCACAACTCACTGTAGAGCCGAACTCCAGCTCAACTCGTCCACCTTTCATGCTGCATCTCAAGTCACAGGTCGTTAGTTTCCAGCAAGTTGGTTTCCAGCCATAATGCCACAATGCCGGTCCAGAACCACAGCCACCGTCCTGCAAAGTCGATGCGTCACAGCAGTAAATCACCAGTAAATCACCATCCGAAAAAGCACCCAGCTGTTCCTGCTGCGGCAACCTCCGCCGCCATCAAACACTGCCGCTGCCAACACTGACGCTGCAGAGGTGAAGAGGAATCACCTGTGGCTACGCGGAGGCGTGGTTCTCCGCCGCCATCCCCCCCACTGTGGAATTCGTTAGTTGTTGTTTGCTTGTTTTCTCGTTGGGTAGAAGCTTATCCAACAAGAAGAAATGATAGTTTGACTGTTGCGAAGTTGCTTCTAAGAGAACTGATTCCAAGGTTTGGTTTTCCAGTCACTTTAGAGACAGATAGGGGAACTCATTTTAATAATGAGGCAATTCGGATGATCTGTGCAGCACTACAGATTGAGCAAAAACTGCATTGTGCCTACCGACCAGAAGCATCTGGAGTGGTCGAGCAAATTAATGGCACTATCAAATCTAGACTGGGAAAAGTATGTGTATCCACAGCTCTGAAGTGGCCTGACGCTTTACCCCTGGTATTGATGAGTCTTAGAAGTATCCCAGATAAAAAGACTGGATTGAGTCCTCATGAAGTACTGATGGGAAGAGCAATGAGACAAGCGATTGTACCAGCAAACAAACTAATGAATATTTCTGATGATCAAGTGCTTGATTATTGCAAAGGATAGGCTGATCTGGTGCGTTCTGTGTCTCATCAGGTTGGAGAAATTGCAACCACAACACAGCCGGATCAAGCACGCGATCTGAGTCCAGGAGAGTGGGTTCTTGTCAAGAAACACGTGAGGAAGTCGTGTTTAGAACCCAGGTGGCATGGACCTTACCAGATTATTTTGGTGACAACAACAGCAGTGAAGTGTGGTGGCTTGCCAAACTGGATCCACAAAGTCATACCAGAAGAGTCCCAAGTTCACTTGAAAAAGAAGATGAGCAGCACCTGGTGAATAAAAATAAGAAACCAGAAGCTGAAGGTTGTGAAGCTAAAGAATCTAGAGTGACAGATTCTGACAAGCAAAATGATGATGAACAACCAAGCACAAGCCAAGTAGAGTGGGCACCACCTACTGGGTCTCATAAGACTGCTGTTGAGCAAGTAGAAAAGGAAGTTACAGAAGATCAAGAGCAAGTTCAAAAAAGAAAGGGACTAAATAAAAGAGCCTGTGAACCAGAAAGAAAAGGTGAAGAAGTGGTTCAAGCTAAGAGAGCGAAAAAGGGTGACAATTGGCCAAGTGGAGTAAAAAGACTGAAATACACTCTTGAAAAGAGAAGGCCAGAACAAATAAATGAAGTATCAAGTCAAACTGAACAAGAAGAATCAGAAGAAGAATCAGTACGAAGAACAAAGAGAATAAGAGTCCCAATCAGATAATACAAAGCTCCTGAATGGACATATATTGTATTAGAGGAAATTGAGAACACAGATCAGATAGAAAGAGAAGCTGGTACTGGTACTGAGCAAATTGATGAAAGCAAACTGAGACCGCCTTAAAAGAAAACAGTGAAAAATTAAGGTGCAACAAAATTCAATAAAAATATTCGGGAAGTTACAGATGATCTGAAGAAGACTCGTTTTAAAAAAAAAAAGAAAAAGAGGGGGGTAAAAGAAGAAGCTTTCTTCTTGAAGTGTTGGATACGCTATTTTCCAGTGGTTTTTGGACAAGTTTGTCAAAAAATGTAGACAGCTGTTAGGTTTTTCTTAGATTTTTATTTTTTTATAGTATACAAAAATGCAGAAGATATAGTGACTGGAAATCAAGAACCTAGTTTTAAACGTAGATGTATCAAAGCTTGCTTGTGTAGTGTCTTGCTATTAATGTTAATATGGTTAATATTAACTGTTTTTGTACCTATTCTAATGGTAACTAATATCAAGAATAATACTAATAATGTGATTAGTGAAAGAATGGACCCTGTTACTAAAGAAACCCCTAAAACTAACAATGATCAGGTTGATGATAGGATTTATCATCATGATAAATCAATTAGTGATTTCTCGCTAAATGTTTTTACAAAATTGTTGTATGAATATGTGGATACAATGGACGTGAGAGATTGTTACGTGTGCATGCAATTTCCTTCGTCTGTCTCAGAGGGGGTGTCTTCCCATCACCTTCCTTTAAGAAATGGCGTATCATGTAGTGTTCTAACAAGTCTTTTTTACGTGACGGGGAAGTTGCAGTACTTCTATTCAAATATGGATTTAGTGTTTTCAGAAATTCCTATTACAAAAGATATGAATACGGTGTATAGTAATAAAAATGCGGGATACATGGGAGAATTTTTCCATATTACACAGACAATAGATAGAGTATATGCTCATAGAAATAATCTGACTTGTAGTTTGCGGGCTGAAGAGAAAGAATTCATTAACATGGTTGAAGATAGAAGACAGGATTTTCAAAGGAAAGCTGCTGAACAGAAGTCACATGTACCACCATGGGCTTTCAGAGAGGGAAATTATAAGAAAGGCGAGACTTACGCTGCAATGTCTCTGGATTGGTATCATAAAGGGAAACTTTGCTTACTTAGACTAAAAACTGACTATAATAATTATTTCATTGGTACTAGTGAGTGTGAACACACTTTTCTGATAACTGGTGGATGGGGATTAAAAGCTGGAACTGATCCTGTATTTCCAGGAGTATATTGTGTGTGTGGTAAGAATGCTTACTATAGGTTGCCAGCACACTGATATGGTAGTTGTTATTTTGGCATCGTATTTCCTAAGGTATACCATGTAGATAGAAATAATAAAATCAATGAAATAAAGCATGGACTAATACGTAAAAAGAGAGCACGTTTTTCAGAAATAATTGGTGATTTTTTTGGTGCACTGATGCCCTCAGTTGGAGTCGTTCTAAATTTGCATAAAATTCGGAAATTGTCCACAGTGGTTGATCGTTTATCAGCAGACACTGCTGGTGGGTTCTTAATGATTGATACTGAAATGGTTGCAATAAGATCAATGGTTTTGCAAAATCGACTTGCCCTGGATATTTTATTGACAAAAGAGGGCGGAGTCTGTGGCATGTCAAAAATACAACACTGCTGTACTTATATACCTGATAAAAGTAAAAGTCTGGAGGGGTATATAAAGAATATTACAAAATGACATGAAGATTTGACTCAACTGGAGGTTGACGGTGTTTGGGAGAGACTTGGTAAGAGTTTTTCCTCTATAGGTAGATGGTTTTCCACATTTGGGAGTAGCTTATTAGGTAAAATACTAATACCAATTATTTCAATAGCTGTAGTGATTCTGTTTATAATAATGGCATATAAATGTTGTAAGGGTAGATGTGGAAAGAAGGAGATGACAGAAGTAGACAATAAACGTAGAGCTAGGAAAAGAAGAAGAGAAGAAATAGAATTAGAAGATATGAGAGGAAATTACTACGAAATGATGAAAAATTTAGATGAGAAAATGGCAAAACGAGAAAAGAGTACAATCCTTTAGATAAAAATAAAGGTGGTGATTAGTATGATGGAGATTTTTGTGATGGCTCAAAAATGCCATCAAAGGGGGGACTTGATGGAGCAGGGGTTTTAAGAAAGCAAAACCTGCTCGGATTAATTCCTCGGTAACATTTACTAACAGTGTGCGGAGAAACTAACATGCAAAAGCACGAAAACACGGGGAAATGCTTGTGCGCATGCGTACACTAATGCGTGGACTAATGCATGAAAAACTAGGCCGCATTCACGTTATGCTTGAAATTGAAAATAATAATAATGCTGCTTTCCGTGCGTTAATGCTTTAATAGACGAATAACGTGGGATAGTGCTAATGGTGGGTGGCAAACAGTGAGAATTATATTTCATGAAATTAATAATGTCTGTGTTTTATTCATAGTAGTGAAGCTTGCATGGGCTTATATCGTTGCATGAAGAGTTAAGGGTTAATAAGAAGAAAAATCAAATAAAAGCTGAAAAATCGAGCTCTGAGAGCGAAATGAAGAAGGCAGTGTTGACGACCTTCGAGATCCATTGTATGTCTGCCAAGTAACGGAAGGATGGCCGTGAGATCATGAGCAAATTGTACAAACCTCTTCCGCGGAAGCTGCAGAAGGCGGACAATAAAATGTAGAGTTTTGAAACATGTTAGAAATCGAAGGAAGCTGTATTCATGAAACGTGGATTACGTACTTGTTGAAAAAATAAAACAAAGAGTGCTGTGAAACCATGGACGTGACTATGGTGGTGTGATAGAACACCCCCTAAATTGACCAATGAGAGACTAAGATTCTGAAAATGTTGCTATAATGGTGGGATGGACATGTAGGTTTTTAGAGTATAACTGGCGTGTCTGGGAGGTGTTAAGCTAGCTCGTTAGCTCGTGGGGACGCCTCTTTGAAGAAGCTAGAGAAGGGAGATCGTCGCTGTCCATCGGTTTGCTGTATGCAGATAGAGGCCTACCTGTTTCCTGTTTCAGATCTATTCTTTGTTTCCTGAACCTTATCGGGGAACCCCCATCTATTCTCGTGGCCAGGGGGTAGATTTTCCACTAAATATTTAGGTTAATATGGCTAAAACCTGTATTTTGCATAAATATTTCCAAAAGTATAATTGTCTCTGAAACTTATATCTCTTCATCTATCTACTCCTTCATTGCATTCTGTTCATTGTGATTGGAGTTTGATGTAATTTTGCTTTGACAAATGTTCTCCCTCTGTGATTTATACTTTGTTTGCCTAGTAAAACTGTACATGATGAGCATTTACCTTCACATTATTTGCGATAAATATTATTAACCTTATATCGAGTTTGTGCTTTATTTGGTAGTATAGATCAATAGTTAGTTTCTAATTATTTACCATCAACTCTTCAACTAATGGTCCATTGACCAGAGGAAAGAGAGTTTGATTACAGGTTCAATTATGTATCTAGTGTGTTAGGATGATCCTGTAGTTTGTGAACAACTGATTTAACGTTTTTTTAAACTTGAAACAGCGCAATGGGGATTTATGTGTTGGGTGTAAGAGTATGGGCCAGTGATTGTGTTTTATCGATTATCTATCCCTGATTGGCGCTGGATCATTTGCAGATCCATTGCAAAACATTCTTAAATAGTTTCAATAATAAGGAGAGAATTATGTAGCGTTTTGGGAACTCCCATAGAAAAATACAGCTAACAGATTTCACAACTTTGCCTATGTCTCTGTATGTCAGCATACACTCCAGGGCAAAACAATCTTTGCAACAAAGAGAGTTAATTTCTGGGTGTGTAAATGCCTGCTAGTAACTTGGCCCTGTGCAAGTTCTAAGACATGTTGCCAAAAGTCTTTGGGATAAGCAGTTGTTTGTGTTTGTTTCTGATTATCTGTGTATCTTGGCCCAAAAGACACAAGAAAGATTGCTCTTCCATAAAATAGGATGAGGAAGTCTTTTCTCTTTCTCCTTAGGCAGTCACAGCAGAAAAAGCTCTTTGTGAATCAACTGAAATTAAATCAGCCTTACTCCCAAAAGGGTTTGAACATGAAAGAATTGGTACTGCCTTTTCTCTCTTCCATTTTGGAATTTTCTTTTCAGTTCTCTCTCCTTAATATCTTTGATAGGTTATTTGGATAAAAGTACTGGATGGCTAAATCAGGAAAATGTTTTATTTGGGAGGCCAAAATGTTGGCAAAATAGGGCAAAGTACAGACTAAGACAGCCTGTTTTGGTAATAAGGGAATATGGGTCAACGGAAAACAGGGGCTCTCTTCTTCCCATTTAGGTATTAGCCTGTACAAAGAGCATTCTGTTGGGTGAACACAAGTTCATTTTCTTCAACATTGCCTCGAGGCTTGGTGTCCCAACGGCTGTTTGGGACTCCCTGTATGAACCATTCCCTCCACAAAGGCCCCATTCAGTTTGCTATTAACATCAAAGGGAAACATGGTCTCAGATGTATGGCATGAGTGCATGCCTGTTTCTTTGATTTTCATGCGATCTTCTCTTCGATGAGGAGAGGTTCCTGCTATGTGCCCCCAAAACACTGCAATCATAACACTGGGGCTCCAATATTGGAGGAAGAGGCTAGATTCAATTTTACTTCTCTCTCGTGCAATCTTATCCATGGGTCTGTCCAAGATGTTCCTTTGTTCAGGATTCTAGATGGATAGGATGTCTTGGATCTCTGTGTATGGCGATAGGCTATGGCCATATTGATTGCTTCCTCCAGTTTAATTCTGGGTTTTTGCTGGATCCAAACCTGGATCCTGCTTGGTAAGAGCCCAAATAATATCTTCCTTGGAATGTTGGTCCAGCCTCAAATAACGGTTACTAGCATTTTTATTTTGATAGTAAAGGGCTCAAGGATTGTCATCTCATCTGAGTTTCTCAGTCCTGGCCTGTGCCTGGTGATGTCCGGGTCTATAGTTCATCCTTACTAGTAATACTCTTTTGACTTCAGCATAAGTGGTGCTTTGCCAGGATTGGCAGAGTGGGAAGCAGCTTGAAGAGAGTTTGCCAGGAGGGGTACCACATTACGAAGCTCAATGATTGCTTGGCCATTCAATTTTCTTAGTAACTCTCTTGAAATTGGAGAAAAAATCCCTAACCTTCTGATACTTGAGTAATTTATGTATTGACTTACTGTGAGCGTAGATAGAATGCATCCGCTATTTCCTTAAGTGCTGCAACCTTTCACACGTGTGCAGCTTCATAGGTCTTTATCAAAAGCAAGCAATCTACAGTTACTTCTCCTTAGACTTGGATGACCTTGCGTGCGATACTTCTGAGACGATTTAGAGAGCATCTCTTTTAAGATCACCCTAACTTTCAAACAGTTGAATACTTTCAACCAGTTGATTTGGAGCAGTGTACGTGGGGATGATGACTAGAAGCATCAGCTGTTAAAATCACAAGGGAAAAATCCCTATTTCTGAATGACTGGATGCAGGAAGTTAGCCAAACCTTTTCGATATCCAAGTGAGGAGTGGGGAGCAGGGGATTTCTCCCAAAAACCTGTAGCCAGTATTGCATTATGAAGCATATATATTTCTTAATACACAATTACAAAGTAGGACTGGAAGATAGGGAATCTTCACCTATAACAAAGTTGTTTAAAATTTCCTGACTTTGCCAGACTGTTTCCAAGGTAAAGTTAAACTTCACCCAGACACCCATTCCCTGCAGCTGGACGTCATACCCAGTGAGGCAATGCAGCAGGGAGTAGGGCCTTGCTGTGGATGATTTACCTGGTATTTCCAGGTTGCCCATTTCAAAAAGCATGACATGTATAGTAGTGCAAATTGCCGTGCACAGCAGCAGAGCTACTGTGGCTCCTAATGCACCCCAAGCAGCACCTGAGATGCTTTCACTTTGTTCTGGGCCCTTGTTGTCGGTCATTCTTTTTTCAAATTTTACACTTCACAAATCTAGTAAATTTCAACACTAATCTCAAGAATGCCACTTTTCATACCCCTAGTATAATGTTATATATATATATATATATATATATATATATATTATCTACTGGCGGTCGCCAGTAGATAGTTATAGTTAGGACCTATTTTCCATAGGAAATCTGCAACATTCTATTTGAAATAACTCTTGCGTCGGTTGAGGAATCTTCGCGAAATGTTCAAACTTTATGGCCCGCTCCGGTCCGCTCCTACCCTGAAAGTTTCGGGGTGATTCGTCAAGCGGGGGCCGAGAAAAAAGGGGGGTCCCAAAACATGTTTTCCCCATTCATTTCCCATAGGAAACTTTAGCCACGGCTACAGCCCGAACTGCTGAACGGAATTACACAAAATTTGGCAAAGAGGTAGTTCTTGGTTCAGAAAGAACCCTTTTGTTAAATGGTGTAAATCCGTTCAGTAGTTGCGGAGAAATTAAAAAATAAGAGTCAAAAATCAATTTCCCATAGGAAACTTTATGCAAGGCTACAGCCCGAACTGCTGAACGGAATTACACCAAATTTGGCAAAGAGGTAGTTCTTGGTTCAGAAAGAACCCTTTTGTTAAATGGTGTAAATCCGTTCAGTAGATGCTGAGAAAATCAAAAGTAAAAACACATATATATCTGGGTGGAGCCTAACCACATATGTCATCGTGAGATCTGATTGGCTGTCAGCACTTCATCCTGGAATTGCTGGCAGCCATCTTGGGACCAATATAAATGATAGTACCCCATTGAACTGCATTGTAGTGAATCGAAGATTTTGAGGGTTACCAAAAGGAGAACTATAAAGGGTGATAACAGACTTTAGTTACATTAGAATTCATTTGTTGATGGTACCATACTAATTTCAGGAATTGTGGTGTGTTCTAAGGTGATTTTACCCTGTGAAAAACCTTCTGCTGGGATATCATGAATCATGTTTGAGAGAAAACTATTTTCACATGCTTGTCCCATAGAGTTTTGGAAGGTGCTCCAGAAGCTAAAATGAGAGCATATTATCTGTAAATTCACATTATCTTTCTCAGTCATGTGAGAATAAAGTCTGACATTCTCAGTAAAACATGTACATCCAACAATGGCAGAGACTGTCAGTTGATTCCTTTGTGTTCTACTGCAGCTTCCCAGAGTGTTCTAAAGAACAACTAGAGTGCTAACAGCCTTACTTATGACAAAAGTATGGCACACCTGAAGCCATCTTGATTGGAATAAACTGGTAACACTTAAAACATTTAATTTAAAAAGGAACAAAATGATGGGGTTCATTTTGTCATAGAAATTATGGTTAGTGCTGTAGAAAGAAAAATTAGGACATGTTTCAAGTGTGATCTCAAATATCTTCCTGTTATATTTCAACAGGAGCAGCCTGTCAGTTGATGCCTTTGTGTTCTACTGCAGCTTCCCAGAGTGTTCTAAAGAACAACTAGAGCGCTAACAGTCTTACTTATGACAAAAGTATGGCACACCTGAAGCCATCTTGATTGGAATAAACTGGTAACACTTAAAACATTTAATTTAAAAAGGAACAAAATGAGGGGGTTCATTTTGCCATAGGAGCGACCCCTGACCTTGACTGGTAGGTCGCTCCCCCACCACACAGCTCCGTCTGTGTGCCCTGCTGCTGCCCCTGATTGTGCTCGTTTTTTCCTTTCTGTGCCCCCTTGCTGCCCCTGATTGTGATCGTTTTTTTCCTTTCTGTGCCCCCTTGCTGCCCCTGATTGTGATCGTTTTTTCCTTTCTGTGCCCCCTTGCTGCCCCTGATTGTGATCGCTTTTTCCTTTCTGTGCCCCCTTGCTGCCCCTGATTGTGATCGTTTTTTCCTTTCTGTGCCCCTTGCTGCCCCTGATTGTGATCGTTTTTTCCTTTCTGTGCCCCCTTGCTGCCCCTGATTGTGATCGTTTTTTCTTTTCTGTGCCCCCTTGCTGCCCCTGATTGTGATCGTTTTTTCCTTTCTGTGCCCCCTTGCTGCCCCTGATTGTGATCGTTTTTTCCTTTCTGTGCCCCCTTGCAGCCCCTGATTGTGCTCGTTTTTCCTTTCTGTGCCCCCTTGCTGCCCCTGATTGTGATCGTTTTTTCCTTTCTGTGCCCCCTTGCTGCCCCTGATTGTGATCGCTTTTTCCTTTCTGTGCCCCCTTGCTGCCCCTGATTGTGATCGTTTTTTTCCTTTCTGTGCCCCCTTGCTGCCCCTGATTGTGATCGTTTTTCCTTTCTGTGCCTGTTTCTCGCCGCTGCGCCCCTGCGGCCCCGCCCCCTCACTGCCCATTCGCTGCCCCATTCCCTGCTCCTCCCTCCCACCTCCCCATTTATGGCGGCCGCTGTGCGGCCGCGCAGCGGGCGCGCCGCTGGCGCGCCGAAGGCGCGCCTATGGCAAGCCCGTCTGCGCCCGTCCGCGCCGTGGCCGTGCCCAGCGCCAGACCCCCTGGTCCGGGCATCCCCCGCGCCCACCACATCAACAGACGCCGATACGACGCCAGCACCCTCCACGCACTCAACCCCGGAAAAGATCACGCCTGCTACCAGGCCACCCCGAAGCGTACCCAAGGGCCCTTCACCTGCCGGAACTGCAGCTTCGCCAGCACCCGCCCCGCCAAACCACCGCCCAGGAAAGAACCCAACTACCTCAGATGCATCCTCCTCAACACCCGCTCCGCCCGCAAACACGCCATCGAACTCTGGGACCTTCTCGACTCAACCTCCCCAGACGTCGCATTCCTGACGGAGACCTGGCTGAATCCCGCTTCAGCCCCCGACATCGCCATTGCCATCCCGGACGGATACAAGATCACCCGCAGGGACCGCACCAACGGAGTCGGAGGAGGCATCGCCATCGTCCACAGGAACACCCTCAGAGTCTCAACCAACACCGACGACACCCTCAGCACCGCCGAACACATGCACTTCCAGATCCACACCGATCCCAACACCACCCTCAGAGGAACCCTCATCTACAGACCCCCGGACCCCGACCACAGTTCAGCGATTCCATCGCTGACTTCGTCAGCACACACGCCATCGCCTCCACGGACTACATCCTCCTCGGGGACCTGAACTTCCACCTCGAGAACAACAAGGACACCAACTCCACCACCCTGATCAACAACCTCGCCACCCTCGGACTCAGACAGCTCGTGACTACACCCACCCACGCCGCCGGCCACACGCTAGACTCCATCTTTTCCGCAAGCCCACACGTCTCCTTCAACCACACCTCCGAACCCCACTGGACTGACCACCACTGCATCCACTTCACCTACAGGAAGCCCACCACGCACCACCGCACCGAACAAATGCCTCGCCGCTGCTGGAGCAGAGTCACGGAAGACCAGCTAACCACAACCCTCGCCCTGAGCCCACCCGCCGAACCCTCCGACCCCGACACCACCGCCCGCAACCTCAGACAGTGGATCGACGACTGCGCCAACACCCTCGCCCCGCTCAAGAATCCGCCCAACAGCCACACCAGCAAGAAAGCCACCTGGTTCACCGAAGACCTCCAGGCCTCCAAACGAACATGCCGAAAACTGGAGAAGATCTGGCTCCACGAACGGACAGCGGACAGCTACGCCGCCCACAAGAGCGCCACCCGCAATCACCATCACCTCATCAGATCCGCCAAAAGGGCCTCACTCAAAGACCGCCTAGACAACAACGCACACAACAGCAAAGAGCTCTTCAACATCGTGAAGGAACTCTCCAACCCCAGCTCCAACACCAACGACATCCAGCCGTCGCAAGACCTGTGCGACTCACTGGCCACCTCCTTCCACCGCAAAATCGCCGACATCCACGACAGCTTCAACACCACGACCACCCCGGCAACCACTGAGACCACTGCCCCCACAACCACCAACCGCCTGCTCTCCTGGAACAACATCAACGACGAGGACACCAGCGAGATCATGAACACCATCCACTCCGGTTCACCGCTAGACCCGTGCCCTCACCACATCTTCAACAAAGCCAGTACAGCCATCGCGCCCCATCTCTGGAAAATAATCAACATCTCCTTCGAGACAGCAACCTTCCCGGAAAGCTGGAAGCACGCCGAGATCACCGCCTTACTCAAGAAACCCAAGGCAGACCCCAAGGACCTCAAGAACTTCCGACCCATCTCTCTGCTCCCGTTCCCCGCGAAGGTCACCGAGAAAATCGTCAACAAACAACTGACCCGCTACCTCGAGGAGAACAACATCCTGGACCCTTCCCAGTCCGGCTTCCGCAGCAACCACAGCACCGAAACCGCCCTCATCGCCGCCACCGATGACATCAGGACCCTGCTAGACAACGGAGAAACAGCAGCCCTCATCCTCCTGGACCTATCAGCCGCCTTCGACACGGTCTGCCACCACACACTACGAACACGCCTTCACGACGCCGGGATCCAAGAGAAGGCCCTGGACTGGACCACATCCTTCCTTTCCGGCAGAACACAAAGCGTCCGCCTCGCCCCCTTCCGATCCAAGGCCACCAAGATCATCTGCGGCGTACCCCAAGGCTCCTCCCTCAGCCCAACGCTGTTCAACATCTACATGGCACCCCTCGCCCATGTCGCCCGACAGCACAACCTCAACATCATCTCCTACGCCGACGACACCCAGCTGATCCTCTCCCTCACCAAAGACCCTCACACCGCCAAAGCCCACCTCCACGAAGGAATGAAGGCCGTCGCCGAATGGATGAGGACCAGCTGCCTGAAGCTGAACTCGGACAAGACGGAGGTCCTCATCCTTGGTTCCAACCCTTCAGCCTGGGACGACTCCTGGTGGCCAACATCACTGGGAACAGCCCCGCCACCCACCGACCACGCACGCAACCTAGGGGTCATCCTCGACCCCACCCTCTCCATGACTAAGCAGGTCAACGCCGTTTCCTCATCCTGCTTCAACATCCTCCGAATGCTCCGCAGGATCTTCAAGTGGATCCCCACCGAAACAAGAAAAACAGTCACCCAGGCCCTCGTCACCAGCAGGCTGGACTACGGAAATGCCCTCTACGCAGGAACGACGGCTAAGCTCCTGAGACGGCTGCAACGCATCCAGAACGCCTCTGCACGTCTTATCCTCGACATCCCCCGACGCAGCCACATCACACCCCACCTGAGAGACCTGCACTGGCTCCCTGTCAACAAGAGGATAACCTTCAAGCTCCTCACCCACGCACACAAAGCACTCCACAACTCCGGACCAGCCTACCTCAACAGACGACTCAGCTTCTACACCCCCACCCGCCAGCTCCGCTCGACCAGCCTCGCCCTCGCCACAGTCCCCCGCATCCGGAAAACGACCGCCGGCGGCAGATCCTTCTCCCACCTCGCTGCCAAGACCTGGAACACCCTCCCCACCAACCTCCGACAGACCCAAGACCTACTGGCCTTCAGAAGACTCCTCAAGACCTGGCTCTTCGATCAGTAGCAGCACCACCCCCCTCTTCCCCCAGCGCCTTGAGACCCTCGCGGGTATGTAGTGCGCTTTATAAGTGACATGATTGATTGATTGATTGATTGATTAGTGCTGTAGAAAGAAAAATTAGGACATGTTTTAAGTGAGATCTCAAATATCTTCCTGTTATATTTCAACAGGAGCAGCCTGTCAGTTGATGCCTTTGTGTTCTACTGCAGCTTCCCAGAGTGTTCTAAAGAACAACTAGAGTGCTAACAGCCTTACTTATGACAAACATATGGCACACCTGAAGCCATCTTGATTGGAATAAACTGGTAACACTTAAAACATTTAATTTAAAAAGGAACAAAATGAGGGGGTTCATTTTGCCATAGAAATTATGGTTAGTGCTGTAGAAAGAAAAATTAGGACATGTTTTAAGTGAGATCTCAAATATCTTCCTGTTATATTTCAACAGGAGCAGCCTGTCAGTTGATGCCTTTGTGTTCTACTGCAGCTTCCCAGAGTGTTCTAAAGAACAACTAGAGTGCTAACAGCCTTACTTATGACAAAAGTATGGCACACCTGAAGCCATCTTGATTGGAATAAACTGGTAACACTTAAAACATTTAATTTAAAAAGGAACAAAATGAGGGGGTTCATTTTGCCATAGAAATTATGGTTAGTGCTGCAAAAAGAAAATTTAGGGCATGTTTTAAGTGAGATCTCAAATCCTCTTCTATTTCATTAGACAATTCTGACATGCAGACTGAAACAATCACTTTCAATACCAGCAGTAGACTTCCAGTTAACTCCTTGGTGAGCGGTAGCTTTACTACAGTGATCTAATGAACAACTAGAGTGCTAACATTCTGAATTTATGGCAATTGTGTGACACATCTGAATGCCTTCTTGATGGAATCAAAGTAAAAAACTGAAAGCATTTCCTACTGAGGAGACTGTAGTAAATGAGGAAATTAGGAAACTTCATAACAAATAAGTCTCCCAAGATGGCCACCAGAGAAAAAAGAGCCCAAATGTAGCACAAATATCTCCCAGAGGTAGCCCACGTATAGCCCAATGACAGAAGTGTGCAAAACACTTTTTATTTTTTGTTTTTTTGCAGTTTTATATAGTGCAGACTGGTCAGGTATTGGAGTGCTTTACATGAGCATTGGTTACATCACACAAGGACAAATTCATGTTGGTTGACCCCTACACTACCCAAACACCACTGCACTACCCTAAACCCTAAAACACTACCCCAGCACGAACCCCTTCACTACCCAAACACAACTGCACTACCCTAAACTCAAAAACACTACCCCCAGCACGAACCCCTACACTACCCAAACACCACTGCACTACCCTAAACCCTAAATCTATCCCCTACACTACACAAATACCACTGCACTACCCTAAACCCTAAAACACTAGAACCCAGCACGACCCCCTACAGTACACAAACACCACTGCACTACCCTAAACCCTAAAACACTACCCCCTACACTACACAAACACCATTGCACTACCCTAAACCCTAAAACACTACCCCCAGCATGACCCCCTACACTACACAAACACCACTGCACTACCCTAAACCCTAAAACACTACCCCAACATGACCCCCTACACTACCCAAACACCACTGCACTACCCTAAAACACTACCCCCAGCACGACTCCCTACACTACACAAACACCACTGGACTACCCTAAACCCTAAAACACTACCCCCAGCACGACTCCCTACACTACCTAAACACCACTGCACTACACTAAACCCTAAATCTACCCCCAGCATGACCTCCCACACTACACAAACACCACTGCACTACCTAAACCCTAAAACACTACCCCCAGCACGACCCCGTACACTACACAAACACAACTGCACTACCCTAAACCCTAAACACTACCCACAGCATGACCCCCTACACTACACAAACACCACTGCACTACCCTAAACCCTAAAACACTACCCCCTACACTACACAAACACCACTGCCCTACCCTAAACCCTAAAACACAACCCCCAGCATGACCCCCTACACTACACAAACACCACTGCACTACCCTAAACCCCCTACACTATACAAACACCACTGCATTACTCTAAACCCTAAAACACTACCTCCAGCACGACCCCCTCACAACACAAACACCACTGCACTACCCTAAACCCTAAACCGACCCCCAGCACGACCCCCTACACTACCCGAACACCACTGCCATACCCTAAACCCTAAAACACTACCCCCAGCATGAACCCCTACACTACCCAAACACCACTGCACTACCCTAAACCTTCAAACACTACCCCCAGCACTACCCCCTACACTACACAAATACCACTGCACTACCCTAAACCCTAAAACACTACCCCAGCACTACCCCCTACACTACCCAAACACCACTGCACTAACATAAACCCTAAAACACTACCCCCAGCACCACCCCCTACACTACACAAACACCACTGCACTACCCTAAACCCTAAAACACTACCCCCAGCACGACTCCCTACACTACCCAAACACCACTGCACTACCCTAAACCCTAAATCTACCCCCAGCATGACCCCCTACACTACCCAAACACCACTGCACTACCCTAAACCATAAAACACTACCCCCAGCATGACCCCCTACACTACACAAACACCACTGCACTACCCTAAACCCTAAAACACTACCACCAGCATGACCCCCTACACTACTCAAACACCACTGCACTACCCTAAACCCTAAAACACTAACCCAGCACGACCCCCTACACTACCCATACACCACTGCACTACCCTAAAGCCTAAAACACTACCCCCAGCACGACCCCCTACACTACTGCACTATCCTAAACCCTAAAACACTACCCCCAGCACGACCCCCTACACTACCCAAACACCACTGCACTACCCTAAACCCTAAAACACTACCCCCAGCACGACCCCCTACACCACCCAAACACCACTGCACTACCCTAAACCCTAGAAAAGAAACCCCCAGCCCATGCCCAATCCCCCTTACCTCTCACTCCTCGCAGTTCCTCTCTCCTCGTGGTTCCTGCTTCACGTCGTCTCTGAGGGGCGGTGCACGTCGTTGTGAGGAAACGGAACAGCCTCTGTTTCCTTACAACGACATGGATCGTCTACATGTTTTTAGAACGCATGGTCATTTACCATACATACCTTTACAACAAAATTCGTTGTAAAGGCATGCGTGGTAAATGACCATGCGTTCTAAAAAATGCGTAGTAATGACTTCGTGATGTACAACGCATGCGTGGTAATGCATGCGTTGTAATGGTATCGCAAAGTAAAAAAGTCGTTGTAACGGCTGTTTACCGATCGAAGCTGGCCCCTGTTCTTCAGTGAGACGTTTATTTGATTAATTAGGAGGAAGGAATGTGTTTTTTTTACCGAAAAGTGCATTCCCGGCTGTTGTATTGTGAAAGTGTCCGCGTGGCCTGGTTTCACTTCCGGTGAGAGAGTGGAAGAGTCTGTTTGGATCTAAAGGAGTTCTGTTGTTGGACGGGGCCGGCGCGACATGTCATCAGAAAACATAGCTAATGGAAAGCGTCCTCCCTGAAGTGTGGAGCAGTGCCATGAGAGGTCCACGAGTGTGTGTCCCACCGCAGTATGACCGTACCGCGTGACCCATGTGCCACCTCCAGGGTATGGGAGGCAGAAGCGGCATCGCAGGTCCTCTTGAAGACCGTTGTAGCACTAATGCTACATTTTGGTACTAGGGCATTTTAACTTCGATGTTCCTGCCAGATACAAAGAGAAGATCCTGTGTTATTCAGTGCCCTCGTTACCTTTTTTGTGGGTTGTAGTGCTTGTCACTTTGCTGCCCCGCCGGTGCACACGACTGGGCACCCCACCTCGTGTGCCATCTGCAGGGCCTCTGCCCTCGGATCACTGGTTTCGGGTTCTGGAGTATCAACATAAACAGTTGCTCCCAAAGGACTAGCCTGAACACTTAGGTGAATATCCCCTGCACCAGCATTCCACGGAAATTCTTTCCTAGCTCTCCCACGTCAACGAGGACGTCATAATAGCACGGCTCCGCTCGCGACACTGTATGACGTCATCGGAGCCATAAGAGAACCTCGTCGGCGTGCTGACGTCAGTTCCACCCATTTTTTCCGTGCCACCGAGGCAAACAGGGGACCGAGACATTTTCACATGTATACATAGTATAATAAATATATATATATATACACAGAAAAAACCATAGGTTTCAGGCACGTTATAGTTAGAAATTAGCATTTAAAAAACCTTAGAAATTCACTGAAAAAACCATAGGTTTCAGGGGCGTTATAGTTAGTTGGACATTTCACTCGTACAAAACCATAGAAATTCCCCCGTTATAGTTAGTTCATCTAACTATAACTCGCGCGCCCGCAATGCACTGCTGATGACGTCACATATTACATCACTCATGACATGGTCAGTGACATCACTCATGACATCACTGATGACATCTCAAATGACATCACTGATGACATCACTGATGACATCATCCAGTGAATGTGTGTTTTTCTGAAAATTAAATATGTTTTATATATGTATATCTCAAGGTCAATGGAAGAATAAATGGGTATATAAGTGTCTAAAAGGATGATTTTGTTTTGTAAAATTGATTGTATAACTGACTAAGTGTATCTTAGTGAATACATGGGTTAGTGAGTAATGTTTAAATATGAAAATATCTGTATCAGTCTCTCACTTTGTATATAAGTGGCTGCATGGGTTGGTGAGTAGCTACATGAGTGTCTATATGGGTTATTAGTTGGTTTTTTGAGTATCAGTATGAGTGTCTGAGTGTCTGTATGGTTCGGTGGGGGGTATTACTTAGTGCATAGATGCATGAATGAGTGACTCACTGTTTGTATGTGTTGAAGACAGCATGTGTGCAGGACTGTATAGGTGGATGAGTATGTGTATGGGTGTGTTAGTGAGTGAATGACTGTCTCAATAGTGTCTTTATGAGTAACTACATATGTTTTAAACTAGTATATGTGAGTATTGGTGTATATAAGTGAGTATATGTGAGAGTGAGAGATTGGAAGAGTTCCTGTACAAATAAGTAGGTGTTTCTATAAGTGATTGTTTAAGAGAGTAAGTATGTGTAAGTTTCTGTAGAAGTAAGTGTGGTAGTGTGTGTATAACTGTATATGCAAGTAAATGGATGTTTGATACTTTGTTTGCATGTGTGACTATGTGTGTGAGTAACTCTATGGATGAGTGGCGGTGTGTAACAGGATGTATAGGTGTATGAGTACATATGATGAGTGAGTACATGTATGAGTGACTGTATAGGGACTGTTGGTGAATGAGTGGATGTGTGTGTAGATCTTGGAATTACTGAATAGGTGTGTTGTAACTGGTATTGGTATGTCCATTGTTTTGAAAATGTTAGTTTGTATTTTTGAGTGTGTGTATCAAAGGTTATATTAGGGTGAGAGGAGGTCTGCCACTCTATCACAAGGATGATGTCATCAGTGATGTCATCAGTGATGTCATTTGAGATGTCATCAGTGATGTCATGAGTGATGTCACTGGCCATGTCATGAGTGATGTAATATGTGACGTCATCAGCAGTGCATTGCGGGCGCGCGAGTTATAGTTAGCTGAACTAACTATAACGGGGGAATTTCTATGGTTTTGTACGAGTGAAATGTCCAACTAACTATAACGCCCCTGAAACCTATGGTTTTTTCAGTGAATATATATATATATATATATATATATATATATATATATATATATATATATATATATAAATATATATATGCCTCCATGGGGATTGAACTATACATGGGCAGACACACTTCGGTGTACATACAGAGACCCCAGCATTTACATCGAAACAGAGCCAATGATGCCCGCTTGCATACAAAGATGAAATTAAGCAGAACTGTGTCAACTAAGGGATTAACTTTGCACTTAGTTGATTGGGTGATTAAGCACAATGCACTTTAGTACACAACACAGCACAACTTTTTTGTAATACATGTGCAGAGATACGCGAGGACATGAATAGACACTATTAAATTAAGGGGTATGACATGAATTTTTATTGAATGCAAATCAAAGACAAAGGTTGTAAATATTATAAATATTATGAAATTTTAGAAGTATATAACCATTTATTGTCAAATACTATTGTTTATTCTATGCTTACCCGGTTTTGTATATACATGAGTATTGATGTGTCAGTAAATCGTAGATAGTAACTCTTCAATGTCTGTAGCGCAATTTGCACAGGTGGAAGTAGTCACGTAAGCACTAGTCACTTTAAATACGCCCATGATAACGCTGAACTCTGTCATGTGATCAAGGCTCCGGGGAGAGCTGAAACGCGTTATGCCGTCTTGCACGCACTAAAGGATTAATACTGCACAAAATCGTGGTCCGGACCCGTTATTTTGAGGATTCAAAGGAGATACGGTGACAAATCGATATATATATATATATATATATATTATATATATATATATAAATATATATATATATTACCTACTGGCGGTCGCCAGTAGGTAGTTATAGTTAGGACCTATTATCCATAGGAAATTCGTAACATTCTTTTCCCAATAACTTTGGCGCCGGTTGACGAATCTTCGCGAAAGTTTCAAAACGTATGGCCCCCTCCGGTCCGCTCCTATCTTGAAAGTTTCGGGGTGATTCGGCAAGCGGGGGCCGAGAAAAAAGGGGGTCCCAAAACGGGTTTTCTCCATGTTAATTCCCATAGGAAACTTTAGCCACAGCTACAGCCCGAACTGCTAAACGGAATTACACCAAATTTGGCAAAAAGTAGTGCTTGGTTCAGAAAGCGCCCTTTTTTTTTTAAATGGTGTAAATCCGTTCAGTAATTCCAGAGAAATTCAAAAAATAAGAGTCAAAAAATCAATTTCCCATAGGAAACTTTATGCAAGGCTACAGCCGAAACTACTGAACGTATTTACCCCAAATTTGGCAAAAAGGTGGTGCTTGGTTCAGAAAGCAACCTTTTTAAAAATGGTATAAATCCGTTCAGTAGTTGCTGAGAAAATCAAAAATAAAAGTTTCGATATTTAGAGGCACGGAAGATCCGTGGACCCTCCTGAGTCACAAGAAATCAGAATAAAAAACGCGAAATAAAAGAAAAGGGGGCAGGGTAGAAACACCCTGACCCCCTAGGCCTGCTCAGGGGATCCCACAAGGACCCCCAGGGCCCAAAAAAGCATAAAAAAAAACAAAAAAAAACGGCGAAATTCGCGTCGGATCCGCAAATCCCGCCGTGAAGAAAAAAAAACAAAGCGCGGGGTCCCGCGCTTCGTTAATATTTAGCCCCCGGGTGGGCCAAGTCCCGGGGGCATGCAACGCGTTTGCACAGTGGTGAAGGGAGGGGGCGGGGCCAGAGGTGACATGTGTGCAAACACGCCCTGTGGTGCGTTTTAAGTTGGGAAATTAATTCCTCTTCAATCCTGAGGGACCCTGGGGGCCAACTAGCCCACCAGGTACCTCCAGTAAGCGCCACAGGGCTGTGTTGCAGAGAGGTGGTCCAGGCCACGCCCCTTTTTACACCTTTCTGCAATGCAGCTCTGTGGCACTTGCTGGAGGTACCTGGTGGGCTAGTTGGACCCCAGGGGCCCTCAGGATTCAAGGGGACTTAATCCCTCAACTTAAAACATGCCACGGGGCGCGTTTGCACAGTGGTGAAGGAAGGGGGCGGGGCCTGAAGTGACATGTGTGCAAACACGCCCTGTGGCGCATTTAAAGTTGGGGAATTCATTCCCTTTCAATCCTGAGGGCTCCTGGGGGCCAACTAGCCCATCAGGTGCTTCCAGTAAGTGCCACTGTGCTGCGTTGCAGAGAGGTGGTCCAGGCCATGCCCCTTTTTACACCTCTCTGCAACACAGCTCTGTGGCGCTTACTGGAGGTACCTGGTTGGCTAGTTGGACCCCAAGGACCATCAGGATTCAAGGGGACTTAATCTCCCAACTTAAAACGGCCACAGGGCTTGTTTGCACACATGTCACCTCAGGGCCCCCCCTCCCTTCACCACTGTGCAAACGCCCCCCCGGGTGCGTTTAAAGAGGAAGTTTTAATCCCCCTGCCCTATTATGTACTAGGGCCTTACATAGGAGGTCATGCTAATCACAGGGGTACCCCAACGCATAGTGTTCCCTAGTGTATGTAGGTGTTTTCACTGTATTCTAAGTGTCTTTTAGCATAGCACTGGCTCTACGCCTGGTTAGTCCGAGTCAGTTACCACCAGTACCCGTCTGAAAAAGTTGTGGGCACAGGTTGATTTTGCAACAAGGCCTCTTTCTGCTCCTCTGTTGGTTCTTTCTGCACATGTCTTGCTTCTTCCTGCTCTTTTCTTCGTCTTTGTGGACTTCTGTTGCTTCTTTCTGCATTTCTTTTGCTTCTTTCTGTGCGTTTTTTCTTCTTTCTTCACATGTCCTACCTCTGTAGGCATAGTTAGAAACTAGCATTTAAAAAACCTTTGAAATTCACTTAAAAAACCATAGGTTTCAGGCACGTTATAGTTAGAAATTACGATGACGTCACATATTACATCACTCATGACATGGTCAGTGACATCACTGATGACATCACTGATGACATCTCAAATGACATCACTGATGACATCACTGATGACATCATCCATGTGATAATTTGATGCATCGTCTCACACCCTAATATAACCTTTGATACACCCACTCTAACTTACAGACTTCCATTCTCAAAACCATAGACACTCCAACACCAGTAACTACATACCCACTCACTGATTCTTAGGTCTACACACACATCCACTCACTCACCCGTACAGTCACTCATACTTACAGTCACTCAGTACAGGACTATCATATGCACTCATACACCTACATAGACACTCACACACCGCCACTCATCCATAGAGATACTAACACACCTAGTCAGTCATGCAAATAATTAATCACACTGCCATTTACTCACCTATACAGTTATACACACACCAGCTCACTTACTCATACAAATACTAGCACATTCTTACGCTCTTATAAAATCACTGATACAAGTACACACTCGTCCATAAAGCCACTCTCACAATCACACACTCTCACTTATAGCCATTTATATACTCCAACACACATATATACTGCCATTCACATATGTAGTTACTCACACATGTACCACTGAGATATACATTCACTCACTAACACACCCATACACACACTCACCCACCCATACAGTCCATCACAGATGCACTCTTGAAACCATGCACCCAGTGAATCACCCACTCACACATCTATGCACAGAGTCACACACACCCCACCCACACAAACACTCAGGCACCCATACAGATACTCAGACAACCAATCAATAACCCATGTAGACACTCATGTAGCTATTCACAAACTCATGCAGCCGCTTACACACCAACAGACAGACGGATACAGACATTCACACAGTGTAGTCACTAACACATGCATTCAGTAAGATACGTTTAATCACTCACTTATAGAGTCAGTCACGCACCTACTAAATCATCCATTCAGACACGTATACACCCACTCATTCTTCAATACGCCTTTCCCTTTATATATTAAACATATTTAAACTTTACAGAAACACACAGTCACTGGATGATGTCATCAGTGATGTCATTTGAGATGTCATCAGTGATATCATCAGTGATGTCACTGACCATGTCATGAGTGATGTAATATGTGACGTCATCAGCAGTGCATTGGTGGGCGCGAGTTATAGTTAGCTGAACTAACTATAACAGGGGAATTGCACTGGTTTTGTACGAGTGAAATGTCCAACTAACTATAACTGTCCCTAAAACCTATGGTTTTTTCAGTGAATTTCAAAGGTTTTTTAAATGCTAATTTCTAACTATAACGTGTCTGAAACCTATGGTTTTTTCAGTGAATATATATATATATATATATATATATATATATATATATATATATATATATATATATATGTCATTTGATTGTGTCAGGACATTGATAACATACACAGTTCCATTTTTTTAAGACAGAGCTGATTTGAATCGCATTTATTTATCTAATACTTCACAGTTGTCAAGCTTATCCAGATGTATCAGCCTCACCAGTTGCAAAACTATAACTATCCCCACCTGATAAACATTGGGCCCGATTCACAAAAGTAATCTGAGACAAAATCCTAACTTTATGATTTCGAGTATTCACAAAAGGCATTTAGGAGTAGTAAAGTTAGGATTTTGTCTTAAGTTTGTCTTAAGTTTTGGTCTTAAGACAAAATCCTAACTTAAGTTAAGCTTAAGTTAAACTTAAGTTAGGATTTTGTCTTAAGACCAAAACTTAAGACAAACTTAACACAACATCCTAACTTTACTGCTCTTAAATGCCTTTTGTGAATACCGAAAGTCGTAAAGTTAGGATTTTGTCTCAGATTACTTTTGTGAATCGGGCCCATTGTGCCCAATTAGTACCCAGAATAATCAGTGTGGCCTCAAAACATCCAACTTAACACTTCCAATCAGAACACTCACCAATCATTAGTTGTAAACAAAATACTTCAAAATCAGAATACTTCCTAAAGTGTGTCTTCCCCAAGAATAGTTTCCCAAGAGTGAGGGGGTTAAGTGTTAAGGGTATAAGGTTTGGGGCTTCGAGTTGGGGATACAGGATTAAAGGTATATGGTCAAGGGTTTATAGTATTGGGTTTAGGATTTGGGATATAGTTTAAGGGGCACAGGGAATTAGGGTATGTTGTCAGGGGTTAAGGGTAAAGGGTTTAGGGTTTGGGTAGTAGGGTATAAAGTATAGGGATATGGGGTGATAAATATGATTAACGGTTTTGGGTATAGGATTAAAGCATTACGGGTTGGCTCAAAGATATAGGGTAAAGTATTGGGGCTGGAGGTACACCGTTAAAGGTATAGGTTTAAGGGTTTGGGGTTAAGGATTAAAGGTATTGGGGTTAAGTTACAGGAAATATACTAGAAGAAAAAGGTATGTGTAACACCTGAATTTGATTAATCTTAAACACTGAACAAGAGCCGAGGAAATGTCATCACAAATACGGTATCTTATCTCAGAAATACTGAAGTATGGTTTAAAACTGCTACAGGGAAAACTGTAAAAGGAAAGAACTGCAGACACAAAAAATATGCTCTGAGTAGGAATAATAGGCATTTCAAGATGCTGTGCCATTGACCAATGCTGTATCCGAAAAGTACTGCTGCTGCTAATGCCTGGGTGATTCAAGCCTGTGATTAGTGACCCACTGTGTATCAGTCTGGGAAAGCCAATAGATTTTAATTGGATAAGAATTTATATCAAGACCCACTCAATCACTTTTCAACAGTGAAACAGGGATACAATCAGATATGCGACAAGGATGTCCAGTCTCTTTGTTTTAATTATAAACTGCAGTAATAATTATTTACATTAGAACAATTTCCAGACCTATGGACATCTTTTGCTTACTGCAGATGGGATTTTTTCCCCTCCAGCCCCACGTGCAGGTAAATGCTAGACTTCCACAGAGGCATTTGGATGTCAAGCACACACCTTAAATAGCATTACCTTGAATTGCAGGCAGCAAATTGAATAGATTTACATTAAAGAATATCTTTAAAAGTAAGCTATAATTAGCATATCAATTATACCTGTCATTATTAAAACCAGTCCATGTCCACAGCAAACTGTGCCACATCCTCTTGCCTTAGATTACATGCAGTAGAATGAAAAATTTCCTAGCTATCGTAACGGAAAGTTTCAATTCTGTTAAGGACTCGGAAGCGAGGATTATGCTATTCTTTCTCCACTTTATTGAATATCAGCCATTCAAAGAAATTGGTAAAAACTACTATTCCTATGAAACATAGGGAATAACAAAGTTTTAACAATAGGGAGTTCAAGTACAGAGTGTCCATGTAGATACACTAATCACAGAGTTCCCTGGGTGTCATAGTCCTCTGTCAACCTCTATTCCCACTCTTTCGTCGCTCGTGGTCAGCCAGGTTGAATGCTTCAGGAATCCTGTTTGTTGGAGTCTCCTGCTGGAAGCAAACAACACCATTAGGCAACAGCATTGGCTAAGGATTAGCCCTGTAGGGGAAAAAACACGAAACTGCATTTGACAGTATGTGCAATCAAGTCAACCTGAGACAGTTAAACAGTTTACTTACTCTATTACGAGGGAGGGAAGTTACAAGAAGTTGTACCCTGGGTGGGAAAATCCTCGCCTCCGAGTCCTTAATAGAATTGAAACTTTCCGTTACGATAGCTAGGAAATATTTCATTCTATGTCAGGACCGGAGGCGAGGATTATGCTCATTTAAAGCTTACTCACCACCAAGTGAGCCATATCAATCACCGGTTTGAAGTAAAACCGTTTGAAGGTAGAGTCTGAAGACCAATCTACTGCATTCAGAATGTCTTCAAGACAAGCTCCCAGGGCAAAAGCTTTAGAGGCCATAGCCCCCCTAGTAGAGTGAGCGCCGAAGGCTCTAAGGTCAATTCCAGCCTCTTGCATCACCCACCTTACCCAAAGGGCAATGGTGGGGGAGGAAACCGCCTTATGGGGTTTCTTGAGTGCAATAGGCAATTGTTGTTCCCCTGGCGGGCGGAACTCCTCCGACATTTCCTCGTAAGCTTTGAGGCACGAGACCACACATAGTTTTGGAGAATACGGAAAAGCCGGGTCAGAAATAGACGCCGTTCCACACTTCGTCCGACGGCGAATATTGAAAGTAACCCCGGAGGGGGAGAATATCCTGCTGGTAATATCCAGGGCTCTAACATCAGAAACCATCTGCAGGAAATAAGGCAGAGAAGCATGGCCAACTTGGCCGACAGCTCTTTCCGAGAGAGGAATCTGTTCGGCTGCCAAGACAGGAACAAATTCAAGACCTGATTGACATCCCAGAGCTGAGAATAACGAGGCTCGGGAGGTAAGGAGAGGCGGCAAACCAAAGGATGTTCACCCACGGGAGAACCATCCTCAATGTTATGACCCGCTGAAATGGCGGAACGGAAGGTATTGATGGAGGCTTGCGCCTTGTCTAAAGACATGAAGGTGTTAACGAACCTTCCTAATTCTTTAATAAAGGGCTCGCCAAAAAGGCCCCCTTGCGCCACAGCACCCGCTTCAGAATCAGCTAGATCGCCAAGTTTGGGCTCCACCTTAATCAACAAAGACCTGCGCCGCTCGGTGGAAAGAGCGCAATTGGCATTACTTAAAAACACCACCACGCGCTGGGCCCAGGAGGAGAGGTGTTCGGGGGAGATCAGGGACCCTGACAGCTTGGCTTCTTCTGTCATGTCTAGGATTTTGGTTATGGTTATTGGTCCTAGGATATCAAGGATCTTGTCTTGGCAAGCATGCCAAGACCTGTCAATACCCTTCTTCGGGTCCTTGATGAATTTCTGAAGAAACGTCGCCATGCGGGGATCAATCTCGTGGGTGGCAGCTACTTTCCCCTCCAAGGAGGGCCGGGGGCATTCTGCCCTGAGACAGTTGCGGGCTGTAGCCTCTAACGGCCGGCGAATTCTGCTGGCGACGTATTGGGCGACCTTATCCGAAGGGGCCCAATCCGAGGATCTAGGATGAAGAATGTCATCTGGATCCAACATGTCGGCACAGATGTTTTGGGTGTCAGAACTAGGTGCCGGGCGGGAGGGGCGCCAGGGACGGGAAGGGCCAGCGGCGTCATCCTGATCTCATGTACTGTCGTCCCCTGGGGCAGTGTGTGTCACTGGTGGGGGATTACTCGCCAGGAAAGCCTGCTTAAGGCGATCAAAAGCATCCATGTCCACCCCAGTGTCTCTAGGACGTTTAGGAGGAGGTGGCTGGGGGTCAGCGGGGGATCCGCTGGGTGGTGGTGAGGTGGTTTGGAAGGCCTGAGAGGCCTTAGCGAGCTTATTGCACGCCTGCTCAATCCGGCGGGACAGGCGGTCTTCTAGGGGCACCATAGCCTGTTCCACCGCCTTATGAATAGACGCATCTACCGCGTCATAGAAGTCCTCGTCCCATTGGAGAGCAGTAAGGGGATCCTCCTCCCACTGGTCATCCTGGTAGGCATCATCCTGGAAGGACTCCTTTAGGGCAGGAAAAGGTAGTGCCACACAGGTAAGTGGGTAAGTATAGGGAGGTTATACCTCTGGATATGGGGGGGCTGGGTGTCAGCCTGCGCTTTATGCGGGCAGAGCTCGCGTTAGTTTGGGCAGAAACCCTTGGACCAACAGCCCTGGTGCAGAGTATTAAGAAAGTGCAGCCTGCCGGAAGAAGGTCCCAGCAGGGAGGACACCTGCAGTACAAGACTCTGGTCCAGAGCGTAAACGAATGCCTATACAGACCCACAGGCGGTTATAAACAGCTCATATCACTGCCTAATGGCAGGTACTGACCCACTTCAGTGTGGGCGTTCAAGGGGGGGCGTGCACCAAGAAAGATTGCCTAACGGCAGAGAAACAGGCCCAGAGGGTGTCACCGGCAGACAGGGCTCTCGCGGCGTTGCTTCTTGACTGACAAAAAATGCGCGGTATGCGCGGAATGTCAAGAAGCACGTCGCTGCAGGGAAACGCACACGAGCGCCCTCTAGCGGTGGGAGGTGAGCACCGCGAGCCCGCACCACAACGCAACCTCTAGGGAGCACGAAGACTCCCACGGTCGAGCGCGAGTCAGCCGAGTAGCGGCTGACTTGCAGGAGAAAACCTAAAAGGGAAAAAACACAGCGCACAGCAAAGTAACACAGAAAGACTACAATTGAAAATCGGAGACGGGCGCGCGCCGGCAATGAAACGCGGCGCGCGCGCCCAATCCCGAACGTTCGTGAGGCACAATGTATTTAAAGAAAACACCTCAGCACATGCAAACAGGCAATGTAAATGCGCTATTAGTGCGAGCAGCGGCCCGAGGCGGCAAAGTAACAAACGAAAATACCAATAATGACACAAACAGCAGTCAACTGTGAGAGAGGCAAAAAACGTCACTTATCTGGCTGCAGCAGCGAAGAAAGAGAGGGAATAGAGGTTGACAGAGGACTATGACACCCAGGGAACTCTGTGATTGGTGGATCTACATGGACACTCTGTACTTGAACTCTCTATTGTTAAAACTTTGTTATTCCCTATGTTTCATGGGAATAGTAGTTTTTACCAATTTCTTTGAATGGCTGCTATTCAATAAAGTGGAGAGAGAATAGCATAATCCTCGCCTCCGGTACTGACATAGAATTAAGTTCTCATCCTAGTTATCTACGGAAAGACAAATTTATGAGATTGCATGTAACATAACTCTCAACAGATAATTCGCAGTTAGATCCTCATTACGAGTGGCTCAGTTAATTGTGATACGCGTTATAACTCACTAATATCACTGCACATATCGCAAATTAGGAGGTTGCTGGTTTACATCGCACTATCACATTATGGACCCATTAGATTTCATCAGTCAAACTTGCCAAAATGTATCAGAGGAAAAATGACTTTGACATCGGATTTTGGTGATTTAAACGCTGAAATCCACCCGATAGTCCATAATATCTGGTACAGATTTGAAACTGGGAGTTAGTTATCAGACCCAACAAATTCCGACCCAGAGGAGTCGGATTTTATTGTGTTCCATAAATATCAGCCAAAAACAGTGGGTCACTCGTGATGAGGGCCTTAAAAAATGCAAGACTGGCATAATAAAATAAAACGTTCCACTATGAATGTTCAGCCAAAATCTTCGACCGTGTTTGAAGAATCACAAAACACTAACAGCATCTTAATATTGTCCACATCCTTTTAATTGTTCTTTCAATTATTCTGGGGGAGTTGCAAAAGGTGATGCACTGCTACTTCTCGAGCTACTACTTTGAAAAGACAGAGGGGCATATCAGCAAGGGCTGGCGATAATTATCGCTCAGCGCTCTTAGCGTGAGGATAATTATCGCCGGCAACTCTGAATTTTATCGCGGAGATAGCGTGCTATCAGCAACGCTTATCTCCAAAGCGATAAAATTCAGAGCGCAAGCTGCCAACTGTGCGATTATCGCTGGAAATCCAGCGATAATCGCACAACTTTTGGCGATAGCTTGCTGATAGGGCTACACATACTTAGCCATGATATCCACCTTCCATAGGATATCATGGCTAAGTCAGTTTCAAAGCAGGCATAAGGAAAGTAGCGATAACAGAGGTTATCGCTACTTTGCTTGTCGCTCTGCAGGTTAGCGTGCCCATTGATAATTGGAGAAATGTCGCTTAGCGACATTTCTCCAGTTATGTCAGGGCAGGAACGCCCACTTTGCATCTCATTAGAGATGCAAAGCTGGGCGTTCAGAGAACAGGCGCTAATGCAAGGTTTCACGTGATAGCGTGACCTTGCTGATTAGGCGATAAAATTATCGCCGCTTTTCGTCCGAAAATGGACGCAAAAGCGGCGATCATTTTTTATCGCCTCGTTGATGATATGCCCCAGAAAATGTTAATATAAACTAAGCCCAAGTCCAAGTTTATTTAATTATGTTTCCGAACTCCGAGGTCCACATAAAATTATAAAATATACAAATATTCACAGCACATGAAAAGTCACTTAATCAGTCATATTAAAACTTCCAAACTGTTACAGTCATATTATCAGTATACATTTTAAAAAGACCTAAAACAGTTTAAAATTCTATAACAAAACATTTCATTAGGAGTCACATAAAGTGACTGTAGTGCTTCCGTAACTGATCGTATGGATAATAACAGATATATAGGTCTCAACCATTTTTGGCTGGATAATATGAGGGCCGGACAGACAAATAGAACATGATTTAAGTCTTGAATCCCGTTATTACATAGGTTACATTCAGGGGAGGGGGTTGAGCGGGAGCATACCCAACCTCAGCCGGATACAGAAACGTCTCAACCCATGGGGAAAATTCCAATAAATATATAGTTGTGCCCTACTTACTATGGTGGAGTCGATTATATACTGGAAGTCCCTTTTTTAAGGCACCTCTCCCTGTGCAGGATAAAACTTGACACCCACGTAGCCTGTTTTAGGGCGACTTTTAGTTGTGGTGCTGTTAGTGTCAAGACAAAGTCAGGGTCTAACTGCAACTGAGAAATCGCCAAAAGGAAGTTTCTATATACTGTTGGCTTAACTTTTTTATCTTCTAATATTTATTTTTTCATAAGTGACCTTAATTAGATTGCTTTGCTTCATGCTATGCAAGCAACCCAACGTACAACACCCGCTAGATCCTGGCTGTAAATGCTTCTCAAGCCCATTTCCAGCCTTAGGGCGACCACAGTTATCACAGGAATAACTGAGGTCATATTTCTTAATATTTCCCCTTCCATTACATTTAAGAAACCCGATTTAGCCACATCAACTGCTTCTAAGCCATAAAGTAGAGCAGCAGAAATTTTTGCTCGATTGACTTCGAGGAGATAAGGAAAGTGTCTTCTGTCCGTAACCCTATAGAAAGCACCCAATCCTTTGGCCTGGGCCTGAGCTTTGTTCTTATTGTTCTCTAAATGGGCCTTATCACTAAGGTTACCACAGGTTATCTTCCCCAAAAATGGATAGGAATTTACAATTTCTAATTCTTAGGAGCCCAGAAACTAGGGAAAATTAGAATATTTGGGTCTCTTCCTGCCATGGTATTACATCATCTTACTTTTCGAGCAGTTAATCTTTCAGTGGAGGGTGTCAGCAAAGAATTGTAAAGCCTTCAGGCGACTATTCAGACCTTTAAGTGTGAGGTTTAAGATTATTATATCATCTGCATATAATCAGCAAACTATCTCTTTACCACCAATAGACGGTGCTATACCTTCACTCAGAGATAGGTGGCCTGGCAGATCCGAAATATATAACGAGAAGAGAATCTGAGCTAGAAGGCACCCTTGTTTTAGGCCATTTTGAGTTTTTATTTTTGCAGAGAGGCCCCGGTCGCCACCCAGGAGCACTCTGCACCAAGTAGAGGAGTGGAGTGCAATTACCAGATCTAACAGTGTGTCTGGCATACCTAGCCTTACCAGCTTTCTCCACAGCAAAGGATGATCCACTTTGTAGAAAGCTGTGAAAAAGACTATAAAGGCAGCATAAGTGGCTCCTCCTCCTACCACTACGTACTTCTCATTAATCAGCTGACGGGCTGCTATGTTGTCACCAGTTCCATGATTTCTCCTGAACCCAGTTTGCTCCATGGGGATTATATTGTTATCTTCCGCCCACTCACTTATTAGTGTTAGAAGACATTTTGTAAACATTTTACCCACTGCATCTAATAAGGCTATCTGTTGGTAGTTCCCTGGCAGATTCCGATCTCCTTTCTTATATAAGGGGACTATAATACTTCCTATCTAGAAGGGAGGGACTTTACTAATCTTGTAGCAGCTTTTAAAAACCGGAAACAATAGTTTGCTCCATAGGGATGGTTCTTGTTTTATAGCAGAGATAGGGACTTCGTCAGGCCCCATCGCAGCAGATGAGCGCATCCCTCGTATGGCCAATTCGATTTCGCTAATTGAGAGGGGGTGGCAAGAACATGCACCCAATTCTATGTTGAAACATTCAACCTCCTATCCATTTGCTACATGCATCTCTGTAATAAAATTAATCCAGCTAGCTTCTTCAATGGCCGAGGGGAGCAATCTTACTCTTGAGCCACAACCCTCTGCTACTAAGGTCCAAAATGACCTTGTGCCCCCTTAATCACTGCCTCTTTCAGATCTACCCAAAGTCGGTCCTGTTCCTCTCTTTCCAGACTAGCTTTAAGCCTTCTCCTCCTCCTCTTTAGTAATAAAACCCAGCCTCCCTCTCCCGAGAATATGTCAAATGTTGTTTTATAACAAGGGTGTGTATTTCTCTATTTAACAAGAGAATCAGCAGGGGGGTTGGCTTAAAGTTACTCTTAGTTGTTTTTCAATTAACTTTGGCTAAAAACTGCTTCATGAAAATAGAAAAGCTCTCCAATTCAACACCTTCCCAAGATTGTAGCGTTACACACTGGGCCCAAAAACATTTCTTATTTTATCTAATCTGCTATTTCAATTCTTATTCTTTTATGTAACCTCTGTTTATCACCATACCCACTTGGTCCTCCGATGAATCTTGCTTTTTGCTAAAAGGGACTGGATACTCGGAGGATAAGCAATTACCACATGAGGACCAGGAATAAGGCAATTGCTGCACTCAATTTGTTATTACTCAAAGTTTAGGTAAGTCAATGTACAGACTTTAAAGTATATTAATCAAAGGATTTATCCACAAGTAAATAAACAGTCAGAATCAGCAGAGTTTATTTTAAATCTCAGAGTTTAGTATTTCTCTTTAAGGGTAAAGAATCATTAAAATAAATGGCATACAATCCTAAATCAGACTAACGTTTAAGTTTAATAAGTATTAACAAACTCTGCGAGACCCAAAGGCGTAGGGAAAACTCTTCCTCAGCCGAGGGAGATTTTGGATGAATATAGCATATGGATCAATAGGAAATCAGTAGAGCCTCATACAAACCATTGAGAAAGTTCAGATAGTTCCAAGTGACCAGTTCCAGTTCTTTAAGACAGAGAATCTGTCTCAGTCCGTCGCTGTAACCTCAAAGTCACAGTAACATGACGCGAACTCTTTCAGCCAAAAAGGTTCCACTACGCTAGCATACCAGTGAGCAGCAGATCGCATTATTACGTCAAAGTTCACGTTGTTCCTGGATGTCCAAGCCGTCAGTCACAATGCTCCAAAGTGGGTGAGCGAGCGCTTGCCTAGTCCAGTTCCAAAATCTGTGTAATAATACTCCCTGGGTTCCGGGGTAACACCCCTTAACATAATTAGGAATGTCAGACCACTCGGTCCCATTGGTTGTCTTCGAAAGGATGACGATGATGTAGTAGGTAAAAAAGTATACAATCCGGAAGAATTAAGTAATTCATGTTACGTAGCTTCCTTAACCATTGTAAGTTTAGTCATATAAACAATACGATACTCAGAGAGTAAGCGAGATCATGCTCTCGAAACTTCCGACAGTTCATTCCCAAGCATCTGTTCTAGTATGCAACAGTTTTGTTGCAAATACAGTCAGCTGTGCTGTGGATGTCAAAGGAAACTTTGCTAAAAGTTCCCATAGGCTTCAAACTATTCAGTTCATGAGTTCACGTTTGGGGAAAGAAGCAATATTTGAGGCCTACATGGAATACAGCTCATTCACAATGAAATTATGCTAAAATATAAAACTTGCATCGCAAAGCATAAAGTATTATTATCTCAAATAAATGCATTAATAAATATTTCAATCAAATGATAATTATTTCATGTAAGTGTAGGGTACTCATAATTTTTTTTAAATATCACTGTTACACGTATGTGGCAATGGTACACATAAATCTTCTTTGCATATATATTATTAAGTCACACACATAAATATAAGTATGTTGAATGAAAGATTCACAGATGTTACTTAACTAAAACCTGTGTAGCACCTACTTTTCTTTTGTCATTGTCAGTGTACACGTTACACATGAGGTACTATTTATTCCTAACACATGGAACGGAACTTTCACATGTAAGATATCTTAGTTAATTTAATAACACATTTTCTAATCACAAGATCAATGTTATTAAAGTGTTAAAATTCACATCTATTTGGTAAACATGAAATAATATCATAAGTTCATTCTAGCATTCTGCATGCTTTTACAATGCAGTATCTAAATCAGAGTTGCATTTTGCCATTTTCCAGAAATGTGGAGCTTAACACATGTTTATCATCATCCATGAAAAATATTGTCACAATTATTTTCTTTCTTAATTATCACAATTTTGTAAGAAGAAAACCTCTGCTCTATCAATTCCCCCTTTGATGGTGAGTCGAGCCATCACACTCTTATCTTTTATCTTATCTGATGTCACATTTATAGTGCTGATGTCTTCATAAGTTTTAGCCTAGATTGCTCTAAAGCTTTCAGTTCATCATAGTAACCACATTGTCTCTCTTCTAGTTTAACCTCTGATTTCTTTCTTTTCAACCCTCTAGTTTCTTTCTTTGTTTTCATGTGTTTATAAAATCTGCTAAACATTACTTTTATTAGCATGCAGATAGCAATAGTTTGTATGGGTGTTAGTATTTTTCCCACTTAACTACCTCCCAAAGTTGCATACCATCTTCCCACGGAAGTAAACCCTTTCCCAATTGATTCCCAAGGTCCATCAGCCTTGAATTCACGCAAATCTTTTCCTAAATGGGTAATGTTGCTGATATATCGCCACAAATTTTTACGTTTGTCAGGGATGTAAGTACAACACTGTTGAACTTTCAGCATCCAGCAGACCCCGTCATCTTTTGCAAGAAGGACGTCTAATGCAAGTCTGTTTTGCAACACCATAGATCCGATAGCAACCATTTCAGTATCTATGGCAAGGAAACCTCCAGTTGTATCAGTTGATAAACGATCAACCACAGTAGAAAGTTTTCGAATTTTATGAGACTTTAGAATCATCCCAACTGATATTATTAGCTCACTAAATATATCCCCATAACCTCAGCAGCACTTATCCCCCTTCATAAACGTGTATGCTTAAATTAGTTGATTCCCTCCATTTACCCCCACATGATAACTTTTGGGAAATACTATTCCCATTTAGCAGCATCCATACCAATGTTTTGGTAGCCTGTAATAGGCATTTTCCCACAAATGTAACATATTTCAGGAAATACAGGATCTACTCCTCCAAGGTACAAACCTCACCCTCCCACAATTTGGAAGGTATGCTCACATTCACTGGAACTAACAAATGTATTGTTAAATTCAGTTCTGCTCCGTAATATGCATAGCTTTCCCTTATGTTGCCAATCCAGAGCCATTGCAGAATGTGCATCACCCTTTTTAATTTCAGCCTCCCTATGTGCCCAAGGTGGAATCTTTAACTGACCTTCAGCCTTTTTCTTTACTTCCCCATGTCTGTCTTCAACTGAATTGATAAAATCCTTTTCTACATTATGTAAGAGGCAAGTTAAGTTATGTCTGTGTGCATAAACTGTATCTATAGTTTGTGTGGGCTGGAAAAATTCACCCAGTACCTCAGAAAATAATAAATCACACTTTGAATAAGAGTATTGAAATTGCCCTTTGCAATAGAACAAACTTGTTATTACACCACATAAAATTCCATAAGTAACAGGTAGGTGATTGTAAGTCACCCCCTCTGAAACTGAAGTAGGGAGTTGCATGCATACATAGCAATCTCGAGCATCCATAGTATCCACGTACTCGCACAGTAACTTGGCAAAGACATTTAGAGAGAAATCATTAATAGATTGATCTTTATGCAAAGTTTTGTCAGTTAATATATTAGATACGATTCCATCATTTTTCTCTTCTAATGGTTAAGTAACAGAAGTAGGGTTAACAGCATTCTTTATATAGATATGATGGGGAAGATTTAAGATGATAAGTAGGATAACGATAACTATAGGAAAAGCAGCTAGCAAGCAGGCACATAGGCTTTTACATTTTTAAAAATACCAGGTTTGGATCTCCCACTTCTCCAGAAATGGATCTTATGACTTCTGTTAAAATTTTGTAGCAAATGCTTAACTATTGTGTTATTTAATTATTGAACTCTTTTGATGAGTTCTTCTTTTTATTTCCACTCACTGTTACAGTTCACAGGTTCAACATTTTTGACGTATATCAGTGTATTTTCTTCTCTTCAGATGCAGACCTTTCCATTTGTATTTCGGCTTTGATAATGTCCCTTTGTTATGACGGTTCCTCACTGTGGTTTTTGTGAGCTTGAATCTTTGAAGCAAAAAGCTTGATATGTTTTCTCCCGGTCATTAGCTGCTGCTAAATAAGCCCATTCAGGTGCAGCATATCTTAGATTTGGTACTTTGGCTCTTTTTGACCTTCTTACTGTTAGTCGATCATCATCAGTATCACTCTGTTCTGATTGAATCGAGACTTCAATAACAGAAGGGGGTACTCTGCCTTCTGTCTGAATTTGCCTCAATCTGTCCGTTCTTTTGGGCCAATGGTCTCCACTTATCACTTGTGTAGGTTGCACTGTTCGCACCGACTGGGTCAGTATCTTGCCTAGTCAGGTCTCTCTCTCCTTGACCATCGGTACCAACAGGGACTGACTCTCTCAGACCCTTGCTTGAACTAGTGCTTCGAGACCCAGTAGCTGGCACCCCTCTACTGTTTGACTGACCTGAGTTGGATGTCTCACTGTTACCACCGCTACATCCACTACAGGTACCGCACTTTCAAGGGGACATGGGACTCAGCGAGTATGGGCAGCATGTACCCAATTAGGAAGACCACCACACTTGACAGCAGTTGTGGTAACAAGGACAACCTGGTATGGCCCACACCAATGAAGCTCCAAACATGCTTTGCGTGAGTGTTTCTTCACCAGGACCCAGTCACAGAGATTAAGATCGTGGCACTGCTCCTGTTGAGGTGAAGTGGCAGCTTCCCCAACGTGCTGAGAAACAGATCGCATTACATCAGCCAATCCTTTACAGTAATCGAGTACCAAATAATCAGTAATATTCACTAAGTGATTTGTCGGGACTGCAGGCTGTTGCATAGCCCTCCCAATAATGATTTAGTGTGGGGACAGTCCGGTTCTTCTGTCTGGGGTATTTCTCAAACTCATTAACACCAAAGGCAAAGCATCAGGCCATTTCTGAGACGTGGATGCACACACCTTCGCCATTCTGAATTTCAGCATTCCATTACCTGTTCAACCACTCTGGATGCTTCTGGTCAATATGCACAATGTAACTTCTGCTCAATTTGTAATGCTGCACAGAGCATTCTCAGAACCTCATTATTAAAATGAGTTCCTCTATCCGATTCCAAAGAAGTTGGGAATCCAAAATATGGAATGAGCTCTCTAAGGAGTAGTTTAGGTACAGTTAAGCTGTCATTAAGCCTGGTTAGGTAGGCTTCCACCCAACGAGAGAACAAGCACACAATCACTAGAACATATTTCAAACCATTGCAAGGGAGCATTTCCACGAAATCAAGTTGCATCCTATTAAAGGGTCCTCTAGATCTCCCCACATGACTCATTGTCACTAGTGTTTTCTTTCCCACGTTTTGCTATTGACACACTACACAACTTTGACAAAGCACTTTTGCAACTGCTCTAAATCGAGGATTAAACCAGGTTTGTCGAAAAAGATACATCATAGTATCCCTCCCAACATGTGCAGGTCCATGATAGTTTCTTGCCATAGGTGACAACAAACTATCAGGTAGTACTGGTCTTCCATCCGTGTTCACCCACACCTCATCTTCCTGTCTTTGTGTGCAACCCACGCTGATCCACCCTTGTCTTTCAGTTTCTGGCACCTCTTCCTGCAAGGCCTTCATCTCCTCCCATGTTTCCACAGTTGATAATATCAGCCTACATTCTGCGACATCACTTTTCTCTTTTAAGGGGTCTCTATTAAAATGTAAGAATTTAGGGCGCAATAGAGAGTGGACTCATCCTCATAGCGGTTACCGACCGTTACGTAATAATTTCCCTGTCGATGGGCTGGGCACTTGACCACCGCAATTTGGGTGGGCAGTTGTAATGACAGTAGTAGATTTTTCACGCTCTCTCTGGTTCAGATGGGTGAACCCGAAGAGGTCATCAACCCACACTGAGAGCACCACTGCCCAAAATCATGGACCACTCCGAGCCATATTGGCTGTTGGTAAATATGATAACTCTCAACTGTTCAGTAATGCTGCATGCCCGTGTTAAAATAACCAACTCAGCAACCTGAGCAGAATACACTCCTTGCAACCAGGCAGCTTCCACCACCCCCACAACTGTACAGATGGCATATGCAGCTCTCAAAATTTCCTCCTGCATCTCTCAAACATGACCCATCCACGAAAAACAGATGATCTGATTCAGGTTTTGGAACATCCACAATGGCCAGTCGAGGCTTCGTACACAACTCAGTCACATCCAAGCAATCATGATCTGCTTCATCAATCACAACTACTTTTCCTGGCAAAGGCATCAATTTTACCAGATTTAAACTCGTACCTCGCACTAATGACCGAATTTCAGCACCCAAAATAACTTATTCATACTTTGTTAACCGGTTACTAGTGAGATGTTGCATTCAAGTACGAGTAAGCAAAATCTCAACAGAATGTCACACATGCACTTTCAACGGATGAACCATCACAATGCTCTCACACTGTTCCAAACTCACACATGTGGCAGCAACTGCTTTTAGACATCTAGGTAAAGCTGCATCTACAGTATCTAATGTCACTGAAAAATATGCAACAGGTCTGCATGCAGTTCCATGCATCTGCGTTAAAACTGACAATGCGCAGCCTTTGCGCTCACTGCAGAACAGAGTGAAACTTTTTTTGAAGTCGGGCATTCCCAATGCTGGAGCTCGACACAGACTCTCTCGCAGTTCATTAAAAGAGAGCATGCATTCATCATTGCATGGAACTGGATCTGACACATCTTTGTGTGTAAGTCTTTGAAGTGGTTTGGCTGTCAATGAAACATTTGGAATCCATTGACGACAATAGCCAACCATTCCCAGGAACATGTGAACTTTCTTTTGTGTGCTAGGAGGATTCATCTTCAGAATGGCAGTAATCCGATCCTGTGACACCTTTCTGGCTCCCTTTTCAATGTGATGTCCCAAATAAAGGACTTCTCCCCTGCAGAATTATAACTTTGCAGGTGACACCTTATGTCCACTCACTGCCAGATGATTCAGTAATGCAATGGTGTCACATATGCAAGCCTCCTGAGTACCTGATGCTACCAACAAGTCATCAATGTACTGAACCAGCACAGAGTGATGTGGTATTATCAATGACTCTAGGTTCTTCTTCAATATCTGATTGAAGATGGAAGGACTCTCCATATACCCTTGTGGAACTTGGCACCATGCCAAGACACAGTTTCCGAACCGAAAGCAAATAAAAATTGACTATCCGGGTGCAAGGGAATGGAAAAGAAGGCTTGGCACAAGTCAATGACAGAAAACCATTCAGCTTCACATGGAATCTGATATATTATCACAGCTGGATTTGGCACTATTGGGCAATATGGAATCACAATCTGATTAACTTTGCGCAAATCCTTCTCAATTCGATACTTCCTGTTTGATTTCTGAATTCCCATAATAAGTGAATTACATGGGCTTCCCATAATCTCTCTCGAAATTCCTTGATCAATCAATGAGTCAAATAAAGGTGTTATACTTGCAATTGTCCTGGGCTCAGGTTCTATGGTGGGGATCGAGGAAATTCTGCATTTGGCTTCAAAGTAATTCATATTGGAGCCACCCCTTTGATCAATCCAATATCCTTTCCCGTGAAATTCCAAACCTCAGGCAACACAGTATCTCTTAACTCCAAAGGTAAATCCTCACTGGTTAGTAAGGGAAATAAACCTTTGGCTTCAGTCTTTTGTTTTGACATTTTGAATACAATATCTTCATCATGGGTATGTAATTCAATTCCTTTTGGGGTACAATAGATGGAATAGATGGAACAATTCAGTTTGCACAACAGGTCTTGTCCTAATAGGTTTACTGGACTTGAATCACATATCACAAATTTGTGCAGGTCCTCAAATGACCCGATTTGTACCTTAACAGGTTTGGATACAGGATTTGACATTAATCGATTTGAAACTCCGACAAATTGGATTCTTTCTCCAGAGAGGGGTAGGTTGGGAACTTCCGCTGTTCTCACAGTGGAATGGGTAGCAGCAGTGTCAACAAGGAACAAAATAGGTGTTCTGTTTACCTTGCAATCCATATAATGACCACTCTGGTCTACCTCTAAGGATGAGCCAAGCACGTATTCCTCCTCCCCTCATCGGGCAGCGTCATTGTGACAAATCAGAATCACTGTCATCAATCTGTAAAAAATATTGCTGAGTAACATTTGGGTTTGTATCAGTTGGGTCATTAGTATGAAATCCCATGTTCACATTGTAATTTTGAACCTGACCATCATGTGTGGCATAGGAGCTTGTGGCATATTTAAATTTACATTTTTCTGCCTTTGAGTCTGCTGATTCTGCATCATATCTCCCACTGACTGACTAATATACTTGTAAAGAACGCGATTGCCGAGGCGTCTTGGCGCTAAGGTGAGTAGATACCGATGCCCAAGCTCGCCGACCTAGGGCTTAGGGGAAAAGCCAGGTCTTTATCAGTTTCCTAAAAAGGGACCTGTTTGGTTGTAGTCTAGTCGTGGTCGGGAGGGAATTCCACAGTTTAGCTGCTCAATGCGAGAAGCTCTTGCCACCCCATCGGGCTTTTTTTATCTTAGGGACCAATAGCAGTCCTGTGTTGGCTGACCTAAGACTGCGTCGCGGCAAATACCAAGAGAATAAGTATTGAATGTCCATGGCTCCCCCTCCATATAGAGCCTTATGTACTAGACAAAGGGCTTTGAAGTCCACTCGCTGCCGGACTGGGAGCCAATGAAGCTGTTTGATACTGGCAGATGTGGGGTGATGTTTAGGCAGATTGAGCAGCACGCGAGCTGCCGCATTCTGTATGGACTGTAATTTGGCAGACTGGCCTTTATCTGTTCCCAGCTATAAGGCGTTGCCGTAATCAATTCTTGAGAGAACAAGAGCTCCAACAACCGTTTTCCTAAGGGTGAGTGGGATAAACGGCAGGATTTTGCGCAAAACTTTCAGAGTAAAGAAGCAGGCGGAAGATACCTGATTGATTTGTTTTGCAAACTTAAGTTCGTTGTCGAACATAAATCCTAGGCTTCTGGCCTTAGTCACAGGGACCGGACAGTTCCCGGCCTCTGGGGGCCACCATAATTGGCTTCATATTGGAGGACTCTGCCCGAACTCTATGACCTCAGTCTTTCCAGTATTGAGTAGCCACTTGGGGCTATGCATTCCTGCCTTGGGATACCTATCCATTCACTTGATTTTATGGGCTAAACGTAAACTTGTGCTTCCTATGCTGGAACGTGCCGCAAATATGACACGGATTGGTCTTTTTCAACATTTCTATAGAAGTCTCTCTGTCTCTACCCTGAGTCGACATATTCTGTTGTTGTCCACTTGTTAGTCCCCGCATATCTGTATTCGCTCGACCATTTCCCTGTATGAAAACAGCACAATCAATACCAACTCCCATGTAGCCTTTCTTTGATGCTCTGAACTGAGTCCATAAATCACTAGGAACCACAATGTCAAACAAGGTATATAAATCCTTTAACAAAGCTTTGAAACTTTCACAAACCTCTCAACTTGTCTATAACATTCAACAGGCTTCTCCCTTAGTTTCTGCATTTTATGTTTCCCCTTCAAACATTGGATACATAGACATAACCATTTTCTTTGTTTCCTTCCTTTTAGCCAATCTGCCTTCCTATCTCTCCAACTCACCCCATTTCCTAAGAGTTGTCAGTAACTCCTTAATCTGTAATCTTTTGTCTGATGGTTTTAGACTCTCCAGGTCTTTATCACTGAAGTCTAATCGATAAGTCTTTTGTAGTGTTATTGATTTTTGTATGTCCACCCCATATTTCTGTGCAACTTCAGCTAATTTTTCATGAGTATTTCTTGATCTTCTGGTAATATCTTTACATGCAAATAACAATTCATCATCCCAATAACTAATGATTCTACAAGGACTGATAGTTCCCAAAATAATCTCCTCCAACTCCAATTTAAGCTTTGCTACATCAGCGATTTTTCATTTGGATTTTTCTGTACTGATGTTTCCCGAACTTCTATACCCTTATCAAATGTGGAAGGTGCTATATCTTGAATCCAATCATCAAGTTCCTGTGAGGTAGGCCCTATCGGTCTTTCCAATACACCCTTTTGCAATCCTCCATTGGCACCCTCCATTCGTGGGGTAACAAGTATTTCAGAAACTAATTTTCCCATTTGTAAAGTTTTTCCTACCATGGCTTGCGTTCCTCTATTAGGAGTCTCCATATTTCTTTCTACGGTACCTGATAATTAAGTCGGTCTCACTTGATTGTGTGATACATTAGTTTGGGTTGCTTCTACACTAACTCCTGATTCATTTCCTTGATGAGAAGTACCACAATTCGAATTTGTCGAATTGGGATTCATTTGTTCTCTACTCGATCCCTGTGGAATAATGCTTGCTCCTCCCAATCCAGTAGGAACAGTCAAATAATGCACCTGCTGTCCTCCACTACCTGATTGATACAAAGGAACCACAGGCCCTATGGTTACTGGGACTGAAAGAGTATCAGGAGCATTCGATATCATGGGGTTACTAAACCCTGCTCCCCTAGGGGTTTGCTCCTCAATCAGAAAAGGATAAGTAGGATTTAAGCTATTGGGCAGTGAAGGTGCATCTGGTTGAGTTCTCACAAAAGGATATGACTAACCCTGGGCAAAGCACTACGCTACGCTCGCGTAGTTTGCGAAGTTTGCGCTACTTCACACTACGCGAATTGCACGTAGCACAGTGCAAACACTCGTAGCGTAGCGTAGCGTAGTGCAGCGGTCATTTTTTGCTTGCTCGCGGTCCTCAACGTCAAGTTGGCGACCGCGAGCAAGCAAAATGACATCCCGGCGAGACTTTTTCTCGTTCGCGATCAGCAACATCAAGTTGCCGATCGCGAGCGTGGAAAATAAACCTCCCGGCGAGATTCTCAACGCGGGAGGTCAGGTTTCTCATTGCGAGTGGTTGCGTATGCTCGCGACCGCTCGCGATGAGAAACTACCAGTCCGCGTTGAGAAGCTGCCGCTCGAGTAAAAATCTACTCGAGCGGCAGTAAAAGACAGCTCGCACTGTGCAAGATGTCGTTTTCAATGATTGCACAGTGCGGACAAGCATCCGGCACTGTGCAATCATCGCGAACAGCGCACTACGCAGTTCGCGTAGTGCTACGCGTAGCTCGCGTAGTGGGAAGTGAACTTCGCGTAGCTTCGCGTAGCGCTACTTCGCGAACTACGCCCAGGGTTATGACCCTGTTTGTGAATGTTCTTTATTATATGGTGGAGGCCGATTCATCAATAATTCATTCAAAAATTCATCATCACTTTCATCTGTTAAGGGTAATGTCTGAGATTTCTCAAGATGTTTTTTTCTTTTCTTTACATTTTTATCCTTCACCTTTTCCTGCAACTAGTACAGGATACATTTGTGCTCCCTCTGCAAAGTCTTTTCTCCAAATCCTCTGTTGGGAATCCCATCTAGCCTCAACATACCTATTTAAGGTGTCCTTATATCTTCCCTGATATTTCTGTTTTTCCTTCTGATGGGCAACAAGTTCCCATTCTCCAAGGACTTCAAATTGCATAGATCTCGGAGGTGGATTAATATCATTCAACTGTCTCCTTAAGTTTTCAATAATTTGTACATTGAATATTCCATATTGGGGAAAAGCTAGAGGTCGATCATTTTCTGTTTACCAATTCTCTAACCATGTGCATGTATGATAGCCTCTCTCTTGAGTCATATACAAAGCAAGCGTGCCTTCGGGCGGTATTGGTACCCCTTCCCTAGTTGGTACAGGCACATCTCCCTTTATTAAGGGTTTTATACTCTTCAAAAGTTTCATGGTTCTCAATAATTCTTTTTAATGTCCTTATTTCGCCCGTTTCTCTGGTAAATACTTCCTTGTTGTCGTTTAATTTACCAAACGCTGTGTGACTCTCTATGACACTATCAACCAATCCCAGGGCGGCTTCACAGCAACCGACCAATCACAGCACAACACTCTATGATGTCAGATAACTCCTTGCAGCCGCAACCCCTCCTTTACATTCCAACTTGTTTTCAGCACTAATCACGACACAACTTATCAGAAAGCACTATAATCAAAAATAAACTCTTGTCTGCTCGTCTAAAAGAAATTATAGATCTCCAATCAATCAGAAATTTATTCACACAGTCCGAACGAAATCTCGACCAGTGCGACTCCACCAAACAATCCTCCCAATTATTCTCTGTGCACTTTGAGAACAATGCCAACGATTAAACTTCACACTTTCATAAAGTTTCCTCCTCTGGTGGTACTGCAGATGACGTCTCATGCACAGCACCTTTGAAACACAGCAGACAAACTTACTCAGCGTATGCCACACTGAGACCTCCCTTAGGTGTATATCCTGGGATCTTAGGCCACTTCGGACCTGATAGCAATTTTAATTCAACAACAATTTATTCAAATATTATGTACTGAAAAACATCGCTCTACCAGTTTTCACTAGTTACACATCTAAACAACAGTATTGCACAACCCTATTAATACTCACACAACTTGTCTCATCGTCTCATTTTTTTTTCTTTAGAACTGACACTTGGGTTTTCGGAAAATCTATAGTGACCCCAATATGCATCCCCTTATATCCCAGTTTTGTCAGACAAGTAAAACCATCCGACATGCTACCAGAAAAACTGTTGTAGCGTTACACACAGGGCCCAAAAACTTTTCTTATTTTAACTTATCTACTATTTCAATTCTTATTCATTTATGTAACTGTGCTGAAAGGGACTGGATACTATGAGGATAAGCAATTATCAAATGAGGACCAGGAATAAGGCAATTGCCACACTCAATTTGTTATTACTCAAAGTTTAGGTAAGTCAATGTATAGACATTAAAGTATATCAATCAAAGGATTTACCCAAAAGTAAATAATGAGTCAGAATCAATAGACTTTAGTTTAAATCTCAGAGTTTAGGATTACTATTCAAGGGTAAAGAATCATTAAAATAAATGGCATACAATCCTAAATCAGACTAAAGTTTAAGTTTAATAAGTATTAACAAATTCTGCGAGATCCAAAGACGTAGGGAAAAATCTTTCTCAGCCGAGAGAGATTTTGGATGACTATTGCATATGGATCAATAGGAAATCAGTAGAGCCTCACACAAACCCTTGGGAAAGTTCAGATAGTTCCAAGTGACCTGTTCCAGTTCTTTAAGACAGAGAATCTGTCTCAGTCCGTCGCTGTAATCACAAAGTCACAGTAGCATGACACGAACCTTTTCAGCTGAAAAGTTTCCACTACGCTAGCATACCAGCCGGAAGCAGATCACAGTATTACGTCACAGTTCACGTTGTTCCTGGATGTCCAAGGAATCAGTCACAACGCTGCAAAGTGGGTGAGCATGCGCTTGCCTAGTCCAGTTCAAAATCTGTGTAATTATACTCCTTGGGTTCCCATTGGTCGTCTTCGATAGGATGAGGATGATGTAGTAGGTAAAAAAATATACAATCCGGAAGAATTAAGTAATTCACGTTACGTACCTTCCTTAACCATTGTAAGTTTACTCATATGTACAATAAAATACTCAGAGAGTAAGCGAGATCATGTTCTCAAAACCTCTGACAGTTCATTCCCAAGCATCTGTTCTAGTATGTAACAGTTTTATTGCAAATACAGTCAGCTGTGCAGTGAATGTCAAAGGAAACGTTTAAGAGTTTGAACACAAGTGGCAACTTTGCTAAAAGTTCCTTTAGACTTTGGACTATTCAGTTCATGAGTTCACGTTTGGGGAAAGAAGCAATATTTGAGGCCTATATGGAATACAGCTCGTTCACAATGAAATTATGCTAAAATATGAATCTTGCATCACATAGCATAAAGTATTAATTTTTCAAATAAATGCATTAATAAAGATTTCATTCAAATCATAATTATTTCATGTAAGTATTTGGTACTCATAGAATTTTTTAAATGTCACTGTTATATGGAAATGGTACATATAAATCTTCTTTGCATATATATTATTAAGTCACACACATAATTATAAGTATGTTCAATGAAAGATTCACAGATGTTACTTAACTAAAACCAGTGTAGCACCTACTTTTCTTTTGTCATTTTCAGTGTTCACGTTACACATGAGGTACTATTTATACCTAACACTCCTCCTGCCCACTACCAAATGCTGCGGATCGCTATTGAAGCTGCGGTAGAATAACAGTTCAGCGGAGTGGTGAGGGCACGTGTCCTGGCTGCGATTCTCATTATTCATCCCTCACTGAGCAGCGTCCTTGTGGTGTCAGCCTCAGCTCAGCATCTGCGTATCAATGCATGTACCACTCCCAGAATGCACCATGAACCATAAGAGAACAACTCCTAACTTTAAAAATGAATTAATAAAACTAGAGCACCCTGCTTGATCACTAGTAACGCATGCTAAGAAACTCTTTCTCATTGAAGAGCAACAAACCTAGGGGCTTATTTATGGATTTTGGCGGAGGGCAGCACAGCGAGACACCTTGCTGTGCTCCCCTATGCCAAAGTGAAAAGACAGGAATGCACCTTATTTAAGCAATACAGTGCATTCCTGCCTTTTCACACTGCCCTTGCGCCATTTGGGTAGCCTCGAGCCAACGTAGGCACCAACTCCGCTGCATGCAGCATTGTTTTTTGTGCGGGAAGGTGCACCTTTCTACACAAAAATAATCCTAAGAGGCGTTTTCCTTTTTCTATGTGTACTGCAGAATGCAGTACACATGTGTTGGAAAGTGGATTATTAGTCATAAGTAGTGACTTACCACTAGAAATAAGGCCACAAACACAATAAAAGGGTCAGTCAGGGTCTTAATAAATTATTCTCTTGCTCAAGTCTTGGTAGCTGGCAACGAGCAGGCTGGAGCAACTTAGGAGGCACGTGTATAAAGCATTTAAAAACAACAATACATTGCATAAGTGAGATGCAACACACAATAAAAATCCAATCCCAATTTATAAAAATAGGTTATATTTTTATGAATAAATAGACACCAAATAGACAAATATCCAATGTAGGGAACTGGAGATATGATTTTGTAAGGAATAAACACTTTCTAGTGCTTAAAACATTTTGCGCTAAATTGGGACATCTGGCCACGCTTGAACGGGACAAAGTCAAAGTTTGAGGCTGCCTGCAATGGAGCCCTGGTCGGATACACTAAGCAGGAGTTCCACGAGCGGGTGGCTGTTTGTCATCTGTTGTTTGCCCATCGTGGCAATATTTCAGAAAGTGGAGGGCAATGAACTCTTGTTGGGGCCTTTAAAAGAAGAGATTAGAGTATATACAATGTGGAAAAGAGCATGCAGGATGTGTAATAGTGATAGAGTGCGACTCAGTGGCGTAGCTAGAGGGGTGCGGGGGGCAGTCTGCCCCGGGTGGCATGAGATTTTAGGGCGGCGGCCTCCCCCTGCTATCACCTGCTGTCTCGGGGCGGCAAGAGCAAGCCCTCCCCACTCCTCAGTGTAAATGCTCACCAGCACCCCCTCCCCCGCTCTTCACTGTGGCAAACGCAGAGACCGCCACAGGCGCTCATAGGGCTAGTACGCCAATGGTGTGACTCAGGTTTTGCAAAGCTCATTTTCGTCTAGTAGTTCAATGGAACAATTTTATTTGAGCCCTGATGTAGCGCTGGATTTAGGTTTGGAGCAGGAGGCACTAGTACTCAACACCAGGGCAACTGGGGAAAAGCGGAGCTTTTACAGTCCACTTACTTAGTGGTCTAGATCAGCGTCGTAGAAGGGGTCGAAGATCCACTCTGAGGCTGCCCGCGGCCCCCGCAGGGGGCCACCCTCAAAGGGCGGCCCCTTTAGTGGCATTTGGGCACGTCCCCACCCCCTGCGTTGTGGTATTGCGGGACTCCTAGCGGAGTCCCCTTACATGACGTCCCAAGCACGTCACTTCCGGCTTGGATTGGGGAGGGGAGGGTATTTAGGCCTCCCCACTCCATTTTGTGCCCTCTTTTACGCCTGGCACGCCGTCTTGCTGGTCGGGCAGCTGAGTTGATGCGGGAATCGTTTTGGTGGTCGGGCGAGCTGGAAGCGAGGTGAGCCTCTCCCGGATCCCCCACTCTCCCCCCCGGGTCCCACCATGCGGGCCATGGTCCGTGTGGGACCCCGCCCCAGTGCAAGTTCCCTGGCCTGGCACCCGCAGGAGGCCCGCCTTGCCGGGACCTGCAGGTTGGGTTATGGCGGGGGCAGGGTAAACGGGGGGTCTGACTCCCGGCCGCATGCTGCGCTGGCCTGCCCGGTCGGCCGCAGGCTGAGGAGCGTTTCTGGCTCCTCCTGATGTCCGCCATACACGCCCCCCCCCCCCCTGTTTACGCATCAGGTGGGTGGCGGGGGCAGCCCGCAGCATCGCGAGGGAAGACCCGCAACCTGGAGCAGCCAGGCCATGCGGTGAGCCGGCGCGGCTCTTCCCGGGTGGCGGGGCCTGGTCACTTGTCTCATTTATGCAAGCGGCCCCGGCGCTAGGATCGCGGGTCCTGCCCTGCACGGTATGTAGTGCGGCGGGGCAGCCGCTTGTCCTGGGGCCTGTCGGTGGTCCTGGGGAAGAGACCCATGCGGGGCGCCAGTTTGGGGGCCGCGGCATGGCTCCCTAATGCCCTTTACCTCTGTCGGACCTTTCCGGGTGGCCTGCTGCGCTTCTCGCAGGACTGGCATCTCGGGGGTTGGGCTGTGCTGCAGCGCTCAGCAGTCCACGATAGGCCCCACGGTGGCTCCATGCGCAGCCCCCCACTCCTCACACCGGCATTCTCCACCTCGGGAGGCACCATCGGGAAATCATAATTTAAAGCCAGAGCGCCTGGAAGTGATAGGGAGGAGCTAGCTTCTGAGTGGTCCCGAGGAGTGTGGGGTTCGAGGCACTCCCGGCTCCTCGCTGATTTCAAGGGGCATTGTGGCCTGGTCCTCTTGGGGGACTGGAGTGGCACAACAAGCAGCAGGGCGTGTGGGGTACGCGCGACCGGTACCCTTGGGGGAGTACCGGGCATGCCTGGGATCTACTGTTGGTTGAGCACTGCAGATGTAGTGCGGTGATCGTTGGGGGCATGTGAACACAAAAGGATTAGTATTGGCAGGCGCGGGTAAGTGTGGATCAGGTGTTCGCAAATGCGCAAAAGATTGGTACTTCGGGCAAGAGGAATTTTGGGTCGGCGGGGTGGGGCCCGCCACCCAGTTGGGCTGCACGCTGGTTGTGTGCTCCCTCTAGGCCGGAGCTGTAGCCGTTGCACGTGCTCTAGAACAGGGAGGGCAACCACATTCCACGACTTATGAGCTGCAGATAATTGTCCATTACGCTTACTTCAATTGATGTTGTCCAAACTGTTGCTCTGATGGGGAGACAGTCGTGGGTGTTCTTATGGCAGATTACCCAGATTGTACATTTTGATTGGGGTTGGCGTATGAGTCACGCACGGCGGACATCGTGAGCCCACCGCGCTGGGACTGTAGGGGGGGTCTCTCTGGCCTCGTGGCCCTGCGATTTCTCCCAGTTCATTGCGGTGTCCTACCAGCCAATCCAGGAGCCAGTTTCGCCTGCCGGCTACCGAGGCCAGTTGTCATCGACTTGCGGTCGCCCTTTAGTATCAAGCACTGCCCAAATAAAACATTTGCGCATTGCGGCGAGGAAACAGCCATTGTAGGCAACACAACATATGCTCGGGCAAACAATGTAAAGCGCCTGCTACCCATGCGAGGGTTTTCCGCATAACATTGCGCCACGGCCCAACCTATGAGCCCCCTCGTTACCGTGCGCCAGACGACAAGCGTTGCCACCCCATGGCAGCCACATAAGCCAAGTTCTACCACATAACACGGCTGTGCAGCCATGCAAATCGGGACCGCATTAAGCACCGCGGCATGCCCGGGCATTCAAATGGATCCCTGAGCCGTTCTGCGCGTACTGCCCCCAGCATGAATGCAGGCTCCCAAAATGCCACATCCTCTGGAGCAGGGCACTATGCCCGAGGCAAACAGCAGAGGAGGGGAAGCCTTGCACCGCACACGTCACAGGATCCGTTAGGTGGTCAACTGACACGCTTTGGCTTGGTTATCCTTCGACCACGCCCTCGAGCTCTCTTTCATGCATGATTTAGCGTGACACTTTCGTGCCTTGCTTTCAGGCCAACTTGAAAGTGACCCGGCTGCTTGTCGGGCCAAGCAATTACGGGGGAGGGGGGGTTGTGTTTCAATCGTGACGTTCCTCATTCGCTGTGAGCATAAGGATAGTTGTGCTGAATATGTATGTAACTGGCGCTCAAGCATAGCGTTTTTATACCTTGGCGTAGCTTCATTGCCCAACAGTTTAAAGGAGTGTGGTGCCAAACCTGTGCAAGGTACTTGCGCTGGCTGATTGTCTACAGCCTCTTCTAAACTAGGGGGCCCCTACCCCCACGGTTTGGTCAAGTGTAAAGGATTTCAAGGGCCCGCCCATGATCCGCATCAGCGTGCTTATTCCTCAATCCGGGTTAGCAAGCTGCTTGCCCCTGATGGAAGCATTGTTAACTGTGCCCGCTGCACTATCCCTCTCCCAGTTTGAGAGCAGGGACTTAGTTTAAAAAGCAGTAAGTTGCACAAGAGTAATTCATCTCTGGTGTCTAGTCTGCTCTTCTATGTATGTACGGAGCAGGGAGTGCACTGCAGTTTGCTAGTCCCCTGTGATGAACCCCCCCTCGGTGATTGTCATGGCGGACTTGTAGATTGTGTAAGAATTGGCGGGGCCTACTGCCACGTAGAGCTATCTGTGGCTTGAGTATGTGCTATATAGCTGCATGAGCTGTAGCGCAGAGGCACATTGTAGGTGCGCGTGCGGTGCACTTTGCCTTTTTAAGTTGAGTACAGGAGCCATTCTTTTTGCGGGATGGTGCACATGCGGCAGGGTTAGTGATGCATGAGTGGTAGCGCAGAGGCGCATTGAGCAAATACTTCGATGGGTGGCAATCAAGGTTGCAATCATCAAAGCATTTCATCCTCCTGAGGTCGATAAAACGAGTACCATGGAGCTGAGTAACAACAAACATGTTACAACGTTTCATTAGTGCCGCATGTGCAGTGGCATTGGGGCCCCAGGAGAGTAACTAGCCCACTAGATTCTTGTTTATGTACGGTGCAACCCAATCTGTTAGGAAAGGGGGTTTGATCATATTTTCTACTTGATTTGCATTTTGCAAATTGATTGCTTTTACACGATTGTTGACGGAGGGGACAACTTACATGGAAATCCACCTGTATAATACGAGCACGTAGGATTGTTAGCAATCGCTAACTTCGCTGGGCGCTTTTGCTGTCGGTGTTGACAGATGACCTCTGGTGTGTTCTTGTTGATGGCGATTCCGCGCCTTTGAGTGGGCCGGGGATCTTGGCTCAATTTGGCCCATGGGCACGGTTGCTGCGTGCTCTCCCGGGCACAGGGGCGGTACGGTTAGGAGAACGGCGGGATGTGGGTCCTTCCTGTTTTGCATTGCTTGGGAAACAGGGGTTTTGGCTGCTCCGCTATGCGGTGGGCATTACATGGAAGTAAGTGTTCGGGGCAACGTGGTGTTCTTTCTCGTTTCACCAGTTTCATGTTTTCATTGTGATTTGTACTGACATTTTGGGCAAACCTGTGTTGGCATGTTGGTGGACTTAGGGTCACGCAACAACTTCAACGGGAAGTACGGTAACGGGGCCGAGGTGGCTGGTAGTGTTTGCTTGGCCAGGCGTTGGCTGGAGGTGTCGTGTGATTTCTTTGTGGGCTTAGCTGTGCAGGCTACCCTGCGGCCTGGAAATTTGTGGCAGGCAGGCAGTCGACAAGAGAGGGGTCTTCCGATACATGGTTTAGTATCCAGGCCACAGAGTGGCTGCGTGACACTCTGGTGTTGGAAGTGGTCAGCCGGTTGGCAGGCCGTCTAGATCTGGGTTCCTAGTTCGGGCCTGTCCAAGTTAGGGTTCAAGTGCCAGAGGTCGGCCCTGGGATATGTTATCACAGGCCTGCAGAACAGAAAGTGGCTGGTTTCAACCTCTTGGTCACAGGTTCCGATCCTGGTAGGTCCACTCAGCATTTCATCCTTCTGAGGTCAACAGAACAAGTACCATGGAGTGGAGTAACAATAAATGTCATGCAGCGCCAAGATACCAGGGGGCGAACATGTTCCCTATTACAGTCAGAGGTAGGAATTGTGAAGGAATCTGGTGAATACAGTGGGCTCACTCCGCAGGGTAGTAAGTTAGAGCTCTGCACTTTTCCATGGGGCTGTAGGTGGCGCAGGCAACAACGTTGTCACTGCCAAAACAACAAAGTTTTCATTAACGCCGCAAGTGCAGGGGCATGGGGCCCGCAGGAGAGTAACCAGCACCTGTGCACTTTCAACCATGAAGCCAAGTTTACTTCGCGGGGCTCTGCTCACACTAAAGTGGGCCAGGATCACACAAAGCATAGGGTGAGAGTGCGGGGTCAGTCATATATGGCGAATTATGAGAATATGCCAGAGGTAGCGAATATAACCTCACAGACTTGATCAGTGATAATATCATGGTTCATCTTTTGTCCCAATAGAGACAATAGTTGCTGACAGGCCGTGTTTTGCAAAGAAAAGTACTTTGTCTCATTCGAGTGCCGCACTTGCCTCTTTCGCAGATAACGAGGTCAAGTTGTCTCCAATGCGGGATTGTGCGCCGCCTTTCCGTTTGCAAAAGGGCTGCTGCTTTCTGGTTTCGGCACCTGGCATGCGCGCAGGTGGCCTGTCTGGCTGTTGCGGGAGTACGGAGGGTGCGGAGGGACTCCGGTGGTCTCTACAGTTCCCTGATAAACTGCTTCTAGTGGTTTCGTTTGGCTACGGCTGGGTTTTACACACGTCGACATGTTTATTGGCTGGGCAGCACTTGGTCATCAGTCCGTACCCTCGTACTGGGGATCATCCAGGGAAAAGGGCACATTAGTGCTTAGTCACCCCAGAAAGATATGTACAAACTGGCACGCGGTGCGTTAGGGTTTGTGCCACACAGAGCTGGGGGCGTCTGGGCACACGCACTACCCGTGCATTGTTTTGGCCGGTTTGTTTAATCTTTTCATAGGGAAGAGATATGCGGGGTACCTAATCGTGCTGGTAGAATGTCACGTACCGTTAAGGGCATGTTACTACCAAAGTCGTCCCAAAGTTTTGGGGTCATACTGGGTGGAGCAGTAAGACTACAGGCCTTGGGAAGCATTTAGCATTCCCTCAATCTAAGTAAGGGCAGCTATCTGTACAGAATTGTCAGCGAGTGGGGTAACATACACCGGTTATTCTGCGCCATCATGCCTCCGCCCCTTGACACAGCTCAAATCCTTCATGCCCACCGTGAGGAAGGTTACTGACAGTGCCTTAATTGGCACCAATGCTTTAGACCTCCATTCCTTCCCACTAGTCCTAGTAGTGCTCCCACCAAGTCGGACGCTATAGAGAAGTTGGAAACATGGCGACTAGCATTGGCACGATCGCCGAACCTCACATGTGCCTTACAAATCCAGTTTCAGCATCATAGGTACTAGTGGAGAAATCCCGGCATATGGGATTTGGTTGACCACAAAGGAGAGAACTGGTTAACATGTTGGTTACGTCATTGAATTGGACGATATCTACACAGCAACAGGTGGATAGGGCATGGGTGCATGCGCCACATTTGTTAATGGTGCAGGATAATAATTGTTTTACTCTAGGTAACTGGGATCTCGTGCCCAGGTTCTGTCTTTTTTGGCCGCCGGTTACCAGCCAAATGGTGGGGGAGTACAATTTTACATTTACTCTGTGCTGTGTTTTGCTAAGTACAGTTCCTACCAGCAGCTCCGGGGTTGTGCTAACTGAGCTGTAGGACGGTGGCCCGATTGACCTACTGAGTTATGTAATCCCTGTGATGTCATGATGAGGTTTGGTAGCTCAGGGTAATAGCGGCAGATGGAACTAAGTTTCTCCTGTATGGTCGATACAAAGGGTAATTAAAATAACCTGGTATGGAGTCTCTTCTGTAATGTGCCACTATGGGAGCGCAGTTGGCACATTAAATTTACACTGCCTCTGGGATAAGCCAAAGTCCCTGCCTAGCCACCTAAGGGGTGGGCAGGTGTCCGCTAAGTGTGTACTCCCTTCTCCTGACTAGAGAGGTGGGTTTGGCCAGGCTTAGGCGCTTACCCTAGCCAACCAGAAACTCCACTTACAACATGGTAGAGAATGCCTAGGAGGAGTTTGCAGTCCATTCACAACCGCCCCACAGGGCGAATGCTTTAGGGCACGAGGTTTGTGGAGGGCTCCTGTGTGGGAGCCTGGTGAAGAGCTAAGGTCAGGCTAGGATGTCTCGTGCTTTCGCCGCACGGCTGAGTCCCAGTCACGAGCGGATTGTATCAGGGTGAGCTGGCCGTGGGTCAGGAAGGCGCCAAGGCATCAGTAGCACTGAGAGGCTTTCAGCCAGATGCTGTATCCTATGCAGGGGCATCTGTTATATCAGAAGTACCGCCTTAAGTGCTTGGAGGTCTGTGGCACCGTCTTTCAATGGAAGCCATTATCTAGCGGGCTGCTCTGAGCAGAGCATTTCCAGCTACCTTTACACATGGATTTTGGTGGAGGGCAATTAAGTCCGGGGGCAACCAGGTGTATCTGGTCTAGTGCTTTGCATCTTGGGTCAAAGCGGGTTGGCACACAGGGGGTGTCTAGAATCGTCCAGGCACACTCTGCAGTGTGGAATGCAAAAGAACTGCACGTTGCCACTATTTCGAGTGTGGCAGAGGCAACAATTGATCCCTGCCAAGCAATCCAAGGTTCTTATGTTTGGATGCACAACATACAACCGTTCACTCCAGCTTCACTAAAGGTAGCCTGTTAGCAGAGGTATAGAATGGGACGTCTTGCGCCCGGGTGCGGATATTGCACGGGCAGCACAGCAGATAGTCTGCTGTCAGACGAGGGTGCTTGCGGGCTAGGAGGCCAGGCTATGCAGCAGAACCAATTCTAAGGACCTCTCTCCCCCACCGGACTGCCCGAGAAGGTGAGTGCTGTGGGATTTGCAATGTTACATGTATTTTCCCGCCCACACAGGGGCAGAAGGGTACATTGCAAGTACCTGCATAAATCGAGTGGGGGCAAGTCCTATAGACGATGTGCACCGGTAACCGCAAGAGGGTGGTGCTAAGAGCAAATCTCGCAGCGGCAAGTTAGCCAGGTGGCATGTGTCAGTTGGTTAGGCCAGAATGTGTGCCGTGGCTCCAAGAGCAGCTTGGAATGTGTCTGGAGCACCATCGCTGACAAATCCAGAGCACACACTGCACCTCAGCCCAGTAGGTAAGGCCATGTGCTCAGGTGCGGCTTGATCTTGTGGAAGGAAATATTCCCTGCGTTAAAGTACTAGGTCATTAGCTGGGTTGAACATCAAGGGTCACAGCTGGTTAGCAGGTATGTGTGTATCTGTCATCGTGCTTTAGTTAAGCAAGCCTGGTAGGCGGCGAAAGTTGTCACTCAAAATGGTTGCTGTGACGGCAGTAGTGTGCGCTATGCGATCAGTCCTGTTCGCCATGGTTTACTAATCACAAAGGTCGGTGCACATGTCTGGTCAACTTCAACAAAGTAGGTGCACTCTGCTCCCTGGGCAGGTCACAGGTTGCTCCAGTGAAGCAGGAAATGCCCCGCCTGCATAGCCAGAGTATATAGCCTGGTTGGGGAAGCGGTCTTCGAAGCAAGTGTGCTGCTGTTCCATAAATTGGGGAAACAGGTCTTAGGGAGCACGAAATGCCAGAAGGACTGCAACTACAGGTTGCAGGAGGTGGGAGCCACATCAGCTTGAAGGGTAATATAGCGATGTTTAAACGTAGAGCTCCCTCCAGGGAGGCCATCACATTCTTGCAGGTAATGCGAGGCACTGGTACATTCCCAGAGAAGGATAAACCGCTCCATGCGCAAGTCGCAGAGGAAGGGGCTTTGGCTTCATCAGGCATGGGCTATGCCGGGCGAACACCAAAGGTTAATTTGACAAAGTTGGGTGCACTTTGCACAGGTGGGCTAGGATCTGTTCCTACTGGACATGAATGAGGCCCGGGAAATTGCAGGTGCAGTGAGAAAGGAACTGTTTTGGTGGGGGGCTCTTTAGGCGACAGGGGCCGCCTCCTGAGCTGTGGCGGAGTTACAGGGCGATCTGGACGCAGGACGGGTACAGAAGGGTACCTCTGCAAGAGCACAATAGGGGTGCCAGAGCCAAACCCCAGGAACCTCATGGGAGGGTCCTGGAACAATTACGTCGGCGCCCCGTTAGTCCTCCGGGCGGTTGTGGGCCTGAACAACCGGGGGTTTGCCTTGCTACGCTCCGCCCTGAAAGGGGCGTGAGTAATTCGGACCAATGTGTCACGTGATCCAGTAAGGGGATCACCCCCATAAGGGTAGCGCCGATTGGATTCTCCACGGTGCTTGGCTCAGCAGGCGGGCGGGCAGCATAGGTTGGTTTAGCTGCCTGCCCTTGGATCGCCCGTAAGATAACCCACCATGTTTTGCATACTTTTGTATGGAATAAACCTGCAGCATTATTTTCTCCAAACAAAAGGTGTGTGGCGTATTTATTTATGCATGCCTACTCTATTGTGGGGGGTGGGGGTCTTGTGCCAATAATGGAACTATGAGGCTGCCCGCGGCCCCCGCAGGGGGCCACCCTCAAAGGGCGGCCCCTTTAGTGGCATTTGGGCACGTCCCCACCCCCTGCGTTGTGGTATTGCGGGACTCCTAGCGGAGTCCCCTTACATGACGTCCCAAGCACGTCACTTCCGGCTTGGATTGGGGAGGGAGGGTATTTAGGCCTCCCCACTCCATTTTGTGCCCTCTTTACGCCTGGCACGCCGTCTCCCACCCTACCTCTTACCCGGCGTGGGGGCTGTCAGGCTAATTGCAGAGGACGTGGTAATGTTTTCTTTGTCGTTGCAGGCGGAGTTACAGGGCGATCTGGACGCAGGACGGGTACAGAAGGGTACCTCTGCAAGAGCACAATAGGGGTGCCAGAGCCAAACCCCAGGAACCTCATGGGAGGGTCCTGGAACAATTACGTCGGTGCCCCGTTAGTCCTCCGGGCGGTTGTGGGCCTGAACAACCGGGGTTTGCCTTGCTACGCTCCGCCCTGAAAGGGGCGTGAGTAATCGGACCAATGTGTCACGTGATCCAGTAAGGGGATCACCCCCATAAGGGTAGCGCCGATTGGATTCTCCACGGTGCTTGGCTCAGCAGGCGGGCGGGCAGCATAGGTTGGTTTAGCTGCCTGCCCTTGGATCGCCTCGTAAGATAACCCACCATGTTTTGCATACTTTTGTATGGAATAAACCTGCAGCATTATTTTCTCCAAACAAAAGGTGTGTGGCGTATTTATTTATGCATGCCTACTCTATTGTGGGGGGTGGGGGTCATGTGCCAATAATGGAACTATAGAGAGACACCCAAACCCGCACAGTAAATGTGGGTGGTTCTGTCCCACAGGACTTCATGCACACTGCAGTCACATGAGACAACAATAATTCTGCAAGCAGGAGAGTGCCACTGTCAACAGTACCCCACCGGGCAAGTCCTAATCTTAAAATGGAATCCCGTGCAAGGCTGGACGTTAGGCGGGCCAGCTGCACCTCGAACATAAGGAGAGTTCGGGAGCCAGCCGCGCCTCCTGCTCTGCTGTCCAACAGAAGCCGGCACAATAAAGCACTCACTGCACCCCGATCCAAGGCACTGTGAGAGAGTCTCTTTAACCACAGTGAAAGGGCTAGGATGCCTGTACATCTGTATGTGTAGTGTAAGTGTCTCTATGTCGGGTGTGTCTCTATGTAGGTGTCTAAATTTCATTTTTGTGTGTGCCTGGCTGCCTCTATGTCTTGTCTTGTCTTGTGTGCCTGAAGTTTGTTGGCCTTTGCATGAGTGCATGTGTCTGTTGGCCTGCGTGCAAAGGTGCATGTAACAGCTTTTTCTTTGAATGCATAAGAGCTTTTATTTCTGCATGAATGTGTGATCTGCGGGTGAACTTGTGCGTGTTTCATTGTGCATGCTGTATGCATAAGGGCAACACTGGCTCAATGCTTGTTAGTAACTCAGATCACAGCACCACATATTCACATTTCATCTGCGTGTGAACCCAGGCAGCTTGTGTTACCAGACCCTTTTGTTGGTAGGACGAAGAAGTCGACTGGCCTCAATCAGATGCATTTTTCTGTCCAGATTAATTGTGTTTCACAAGAAAGGTGCTATCCTTACACACAGTAAGTACACGATTCTTAAACAACTGGACATTTTCTTGAACGTAAACACGTTTGTTTTACAAAAGTAGTTATTTTATTTTCTCAAGAACACATCAGTGTTACGCAAAAACTTGTATACATGTGAAGCGCTGCTTTTAGACAAGATTCACGAGAAACTTTCCTTATCTATGAGATATGTCTGTTTTTCACACAAGGTGGTTTTCTTACATCCAAGCACTTGGGGGCATATTAACAAGGGCTTTATCTCCGCTTTTTTGGCTTAAAATGCCAAAAAAGCGGAGATAAAACTATCGCCCTATTTACAAGAGGGTGCTAACATGCATAATCGCATGTTAGCACTCCTTTTCCAACGCCTCCCTTTGCATCTCTAATGAGATGCAAAGTGGACGTACTCCGGGTGGACTACCTTGCAAATATCGCTGATGTTCACATCGCGATATTTACAAGCCTGCCCCAGCATTTTAGCACATGTTAGTTTTTGGAGAAAACCGCTGTTTTCTCCAAAAACTAACGTCTGCTAAAATGCAGACTTACCTATCCCTAACATTGGGGTGGATTATGCTGATACGACCCTGTGGGTCGATTATCAGCAAGGTTATCAGCTGTTTTGCAGGGAACATCTCTGGAAAACCAGCGATGTTCCCTGCAAAACGGCGATAACCTCGCTATCTCTGGAATTTTTATCGCCCTGGAGAAACACGTTGTTAATAACGCGCTACCAGGGCGATAAATTCCAGAGATAGCCTGCGATAACAAAATTATCGCTAAGCACGGCCAGCGTTATTTATCGCTGGCCGTTGATAATATGCCCCTTGGTTCTTCAAGTACAAAGGGGGCTTTCATTGCTTGAGGCATGCTGTTTTACACAAATGTGCCTCTTCATGCACGAGAATGTTACTGTTTACTAAAGACTAGTGGAGCTTTCCTGACACGAGGGACACATTTATTTTAGAGAAGACGAACTTGTCCCACAAGAGAAGTGAACACGTCTATATTACATAACACTTTCCCTACACTTGAGAAATGCCTGTTGTAAATAAAAGGTGTTTTCACTAAGCACAATCATGTCTGTTTCAGATAAGCTGGACTTTCCGTGCACACAACACGTACGTGTTCTGCACAGAAATAATGTGTGTTATGTGGCCAGAAACACTAGCAATAGGGCAGACATTGACTTGTGTCTGACAGCAGATATATCCCTCGCTCAGATGACATTAGGTGGGTATGAACAGTGGCTCTGTAGAAATACTTTTCTCTAAAGAGGTGTGTCCAATTAAGAGTCGACGGTCTCATTTGCTCACTCCAGAGCCTCGTTGCAAAGCAACAGGCTGTGCTTTAGTGGGGGTGTGGCTCTTTGGGAGAAAAGCGCAGTGGAGTTTCCTTTTGGAAGCCTCCGCAGGGGGCTGCCAAATCCGACCTTGCTCCCCCTCAGTACTTGGTGGGTTCAGTGATGCGGATGACCCCGGGGGCATAGAGTATAGACCGGTGGAGCAGAGCCGAGAGACAGCTGATCAGGACCTGCATGATTACTAGCCCTTGCCGAAGGCCTGGGGCAGAGCCTCAAACCTGTGATCTGGTGGTGTGAAAGTCAAGCCTGGATGGCATGTTCCCCTACGGGGGAGCAACAGATGAATTCGGAGGTGCTAGAGAGGGTCCTACACCACGCAGGCGTAGAGAGACGGAGCCAAGTCCCTGAGCCCTGGAGGTGAGCCACTTTGCGTAGTGAACAGCATCTCCCTAGTACTTTATCCTAGCAGTGGGGAGAAACCCAGGAGTAACAGCGGAATCAGTACCCCCATAACACATCGTCCGAGAACCAAACCCGTTCTTTGAAATAAGCACAGTAAAAAAAGTAGAACTAGGGGTGGGCACCAGTAAAACTCCAAGTGGAGCATGGAGTGGTGAAAACTCTGTTCACCGCCCACCCCTAATTTTTACCTTCACACTTAGTCGTTTATCTGGAGCTTTTTCTCTCAACTTCGAGCAAGGCTTCTCTTCAGGCCAGATTCTCATCAACGTCATCGAATTGGTTCTATGCGAGGCCCTGCTCAAATCCTGGAAGTCTGGAGCTTTCAGCGGGTCAAACCTGAAATTCAGACCGAGTCGCAGTTGAAGGTAGCCGGCTTGACTCAATGTTGAGTCGGTGACCTTATGGAGCTCTTTACCAAAAACTTCACAAACGTCACCAAACTTCTGGATCTTCTTCCAGAAGGTCTCCTTGAGGTTTCAAGACGTTCACATCACCAATCCAGGGGTCTAGAATATCTGAGATGGTTGGATGTTGGGACTACAATTCCCACAATGCACTTGACCAAATCCTTAAAAGTCCACTGGATGCACTCCAGGATGGAGATGTCTTTGTGGAGATGATGCAGGTGGGCTCAGTTAACCTGTAGCTTGCAGGGAGTCCACTCCTTAATCTTTCTTGAAGCAAGGCAAAGTCCTTATGGCTGTAGTCCCAGATTGTGCAGCAGGTGCAATCCCTCAGAGTGCAGACCTTTGAGGTGCAGATCAGGTTTCCAGCCAGCAGGGCAGTCCTTCTTCTCCTTGTAGTTTCAGGCAGCAGATCTGAGTTGCTTGGCAACTCTTCCATATTTATGCAGTGTTCCTGGGCATCAAGCAGGGGGGCACCCCCGACCAATGGAATGCAGGGCGTCACCCAGGCATATGACCATTTCCTCCAAAGTGTGGCATATTCTTGCCCCAGAAAGCCCCATTCTTCCAAAATCCAAAATGGAGAAAGTCTCTCCTTGGAGGTTAGATCAGGCTAAGCCAACCCACTGGTGTGGCTAAGATTCCCCAACACTCCCCTTCCGTCCCCATTCCTAATCTAAGTACAGGGGCTCCTGTGTGGCTGGGGTTGCAGGATGTGGAGGTGAGCCTCTGCTGTCCCAAAGTGTCATTCTTGCTTTGAAGACCAGTTTGGCCACTCCACCCCCTTTCCTGCCTGTAGCTTCTGCAGCTGCAGTTCTCCGTCCACAGGAAATCCATTGCCTTTCTATCAGGCTACTTCACACCTCATTCAGACAGCTTGGCTCAGCCTGGCAGAGGCTGGCCAATCAGGAGAGGACAGCGGGAAGGCTGGATTTTGGCTTACAGAAAAGAAAGTTTAATAACTTCTTTTCTGTGATAGTTATTATAAATCTAATGTTGGCAGGTTGTTGGATTTATCATAAGTAACATCTTGATACCTTGAATGATATTTTTTATCTCGCTCCTGTCAATATTCATACTTAAATAAAATATTCCAATGTTAGCTTATGGTGCCATTTGCTACAATGGGGGAAACTGATATTGACAGTTTATTCCTCACCACAGCTTATAAAACATCTTTTATCATGTCCCTGCTTATAATTACAAGGCACTCTGCCCCTGTGGCACCTATGAAGACCTTAGGGGTGACCTATATGTAAAAATAAGGTCGTTTGAGACTTTGGAAGTACCTTTGAATTCCAAGTCGAATTTGCATATAATTTCATTTAAAAACAGTCTTCAAAGCAGGGATGCCTTTAAAATGACAGCAGGCAACACATCAATGCACACTCCAGTGCAAGAAATCTACTGGACCTCTAAACCTCCCTGTCATATACTAGGGAATTATAGGTAGTTTTAATCCCCCTTGCCTTATTATAAACTAGGGACTTACAGGGGTCTGTCATTGCCAATTGTAATTATACCAAATTATCATATACATTTAATCAGAGCACAGGCCCTGGGTGTGGTTAGCAGAGCCCAGGGCACAATCAGAGTAAAAGAAACAGCACCTAGTAGTCATAATGGGGGCAAAAAGTGGGGGGACTCTGCAAACAGGTTCTGATTTATCACAACATGGAAAGAGGAAGAAACAAGGAGAAATACACATATTTCCCTTGTTACGCCTCACCTCGGTAGGAGTACAGATTTGGTGTTTCACCAGGTTTATATCACACACAAAGTTCTTTATTTATTTAAAAGAGGTACAGAATACAGTAATTTAGGATAAAATATTAAGAAGAAATAGTAAAAACAAGCATCAATGTCCTTTCTAAAAAAAGAGTGAAAGGTTCAGCAAACCAAAGGAGATACCACTTCTTGGTTCAGAGATAAGCTGTGCCAATTTTATATTTTTAACATCATAAAATGTCTCAGCTATCAATCTCCATTAAAATTAGTGTTGCAACCTGTCTTTTCCTGATCTTCCATGCAAACATAAAAAATTTAGTGATAGCAAAAACCATATGATGTGCCGTGTCTGTTTGAAGAATCCTATAAGTCACCTGATTTGTTGTGGTACCAAGATTCCTACAAATGGGGATCAACCATTTCGATCTTGCCCTTCTATACACTGGGCAAAAAAATAGCAAGTGTGGTACAGTTTCTTTCTCGTGACCACATGAAGGACAGCCATTTCCTTTGGGTTTAAGGATCCCGCCCACCCTGAACTGAATACGCGAAGTGGTAATGTTCTGAATTTAAACTGTATTTACAGTTTTTTGGCCAGGTTAGGTTAAATTTCATCAAGAATGTTTCTAGGAGATAAGTATCCTTAACCACTAAAAAGTAAGTTGTTAAAGTGCCTTGTGCCTGAGTTAAAAAAATATTAATCTTATAAGACTTAAATAGATTTTTAGTTTCCCAGCACTTATGGTTGGGCAGAAGCCCGCAGGATCAAACCATAGATTAGCAAGACCCATTCCCACCAAAGACTTTTTAACAAATTTGATCCGAGGGAGATTGGCAGCAAGGGAATGTCTAAGGATTTCCTCCAACCCTGACGATAAGGCAATAATTCAGGCGTGGCCCACAAACGTCTCCAAAAGATTGTGGGTCGAAGTTTAATCTTTTACGAGATTGGTCTAAGCCCTGTATCCAACCTCAGCGGAGTAAAGGGAGTACTAGCCGGAAGATACAGAAGGTGCCTCATAAACCTGTTTTCGGCCAATTCCAGAGATTTTGAATTTTTGTGCCCCTAAATCTCAGCACCATAAAGAGCTACCGCCAGCGCCTGATAGGAATATAACTGCAGGGTTGGTGAGACAAAATTACAGTGGGAACCCTTTTGTACTTTCTGCAGCCCCCCAGCATGCTGTTCCAGTTAAAGTCTCTGCTTTGCTATATGATGAGCCCAGTCCATCTTTTCATCTAGGGTAATAGCCAAATAGTCAAATAGATGGACCTGTTCAAGAGGAATACCCTCTAGGATGGGATTGGGACGTGTAGTGTGGCATGGATTAAAAACTATATCTTTGGTTTTATTGCTATTCATTTCGAGGCCTCTCAATGCACAGAACCTGCTAAAATAGTCAAGTGTTTTCTGTAGCCCCATTGGTGACTTTGCCAGAAAAAGGGTGTCATCTGCAAACATGGGGGCCGGAACTCTCATGTCTGCTAGTCTGGGGGCATCATTGTCACAACCATTAAGAAAAGACATTAGGTCACTTAGATATAAAGTAAAAAGGGTGGGGGCCAACACACAGCCCTGTCTTACACCCCTCTTTACAGGAAAGGGTTCAGTTACTTCTCCCAACTTCCCACACTAGACCCGGGCAAAGTTATTTTGATGTAATCTCTCAATGATACCACACATGTACGCTGGGACACCCATCTCTAATAGTGACTTCCACAGTAGAGATCTAGGGACTAAATCAAACACTGCTCTGAGGTCTACAAATATTGGGGCAGATTTATAAGCCCCTTGCGCTGCCAGTACGTCACTTTTTGTGACGCATTGGCAGCGCATTTCTCTGCCCCATATTTACAAGGACAAGAAAAGCCACACTGCGTGGCTTTTCCTGTCCTTGTAAATACGGCCCCTTTACATGCAGCACTTTGTGTGAAAGGGACGTTCCAAGGGTGTTGCTGTGGGTGTTCCCACGCAACACCCATGGAACCAGATACATTTCCAGATACACGAGGATTCATAAACCTGGAAATGCGTCAGTATGCTACGCCTCCCCAGGGGAGGCATAGGGAGGCACAACGCGGAGAAATGCATTCTACAGCATGCATTGAAAGAGAAAAATGCCTGTAGTGATTGTTTTTGTGCAGGAAGGTGCCCCTTCCTGCACAAAAACAATCTCCCATGACGCAGGCACCCTTGCACCATGGTGCAAGGGTGCCTGCGCCGGCGCATGGCAGCTCTTTGTGCACCAGCGCAGGGGAGAGCACAGGAATGCAACATCTCATTGTAAATATGTCGCATTCTTGTGCTCTGAAAGTGCCGCAGCGTGGCGCAGCCAAAGGGCTTGCCGTGCCACGCTGCGGCACCTTCTTGTAAATCTGCCCCATAGTATATAACTTTCCCTTTTCTATATCAACAGTTTTGCAATAGATCATCTGCAGCCTAAAAACCTGATCTACAGTAGAGGTGTTAGAACTGAACCCCGCTTGTAACAGAGTATGTCATTCTCATCCAGCCATTGTTGGAGCCTAGCAAGTATAATCCTACAAAAAAGTTTTTGGGTGGTGTCTATCAAACTGATGGGCCTATAGTTGGCTTGTTTCAGAAGACACCCCTTCTTATATACTGGAAAAGTCTCGAGCCCTGCCCAAGACTTAGGAATACTTAGCCCATTTAAAATGGCATTAAACACCACTGTAAAATAGGGGCTCCAGATATCACTTTCTGATAGGAACAAGTCCCACAGTATTTTATCAATGCCGGGTGCTTTGTGGGGTACAATCTTCCTAATGGCCTGTTCCACCTCCAGGCTAGTAATCAGGTGGAAACTCCCCTTGCTCCCCTCCAGCTCGAAATGAGAGGGAATCATTGATATTTCCATTGATTTTTTCTCGCCAGGCATTATTTGGTATAGGTTGGGGAAATGTTATATCTAAGCCTCAGCGGCAATTTTCCCTCCCTATTACCTGTTGCTATTAGGTTTCAAAAGAGGGGTTGGTTGTTGCCCTTAGCATCTTCTAACAAGAGCTCCCAGTTTTGTTTGTCTCAATCCCTTTTGGCCTTGGCAAGTACAGTTTTATTAGCAGCTCTTCTGAATAGTATCTCGCCCCTCACATTGCTCTTGATGTAATTAGTCAAAGAGCAATTAGCCAAACTACACTGTTGATGGAACCAGGATGGTACACTACTCCTTGGTCCTTGGTTTCTCACTTCTTTAAGAAATTCTTTTTTTAGGCTTTCAAAAAGGACGTTATTCACTTTCTCTGACCTTTGACAGAACAGACTCCTGGCTCAGAACCAGGTCAAGGTTGCAAAGCTCCCCCAGGGTCTGTCCCACCTTCTTATATATAGATCCTATTGACTTCTCAGATCGTGCCACTGTGCACCAATGGATGCTGCGCTTGTTATGGGATAGCTGACACCTGCCATCCAGCAACTGAGCTTGTGCTGTCTGCCTAGTGGCCATGGGGAATTCTCGGGTCATCTTGAGTGTGTTATGATCACTATCATGCCTGGGCATCACAACCATATCCAGTAGGAAGGGCTATAGTTTGACATCCACTAGAATATAGTCAATTAAATTAGTGCTGTGTGTTCTGTTAAAAGTATACTTCCCACCTCTGTCTCACTTTGTCCTCTCATTGCAGGCGCGAATGCTATGGTTCAATGCTAGAGCATTTAGTTGTATCGCCAATGAGGACCACTTCTTAATCGGGCAAAGATTGAGGTTAGGGATTAGCTAAATCCTATCCTCTTCTGACAGTGAGGTGTGACTGGCTAAATCAAGAGGCTCAAACTTGCAATTAAAATCTCCTCCCACAATTTAAAAAGTATCTGGGTGTAGTCCCGCCATATGTGAGCCTAACAAGCCGATAGTAGTGGATTCCTGACGATTTGCTGAGGGCCTCGGGTAAATATTGTAGATGCTAACTGTAAACCCTGTCGGAAATTTCATGGTTATTCAAAGAATCTCCTCTGTTATTATTTCGGACCCCACTACTGAACAACCCACATGCGACCGAATCCACATCATCAGTCCCCAGAGGGTCTACACCTGCCGTTTGACCTCGTCTCAGAACTTAATGAGGGAAAGCCTACACGGTTAACTTTATGATTATGAAATGTTTCTTGAAAAAGACAAATGTCAAATGAATTGATATATGTACCCCAATCTTGAATTAGGCCTGGGCGGAAAACTACGCTACGCTCGCGGAGTTTGCGTAGTTTGCGCTACTACGCGCTACGCGAATTGCACGTAGCACAGTGCAAAAACGCGTAGCGTAGCGGGCATTTTTTGCTTGCTCGCGGTCCTCAACGTCAAGTTGGTGACCGCGAGCGAGCAAAATCAACATCCCGGCGAGACTTTTTCCTCGTTCGCGATCAGCAACATCAAGTTGCCGATCGCGAGCGTGGAAAATAAACCTCCCAGCGAGATTCTCAACGCGGGGAGGTCAGGTTTCTCATTGCGAGTGGTCGCGTATGCTCGCGACCGCTCGCGATGAGAAACTACCAGTCCGCGTTGAGAAAGCTGCCGCTCTAGTACAAATCTACTCGAGCGGCAGAAAACGACCGCTTGCCCTGTGCAAGATGCTGTTTGCAATGATTGCACAGTGCGGACAAGCATCCGGCACTGTGCAATCAGTGCGAACAGCATTTCCCTACTGCACTACACAGTTCGCGTAGCTACGCGTAGCGTGCGTAGTGCGAAGTGCACTTCGCGTAGCTACGCGTAGCGCCACTACGCGAACTACGCCCAGGGTTATCTTGAATATCCAGCTTGCAACCAAGCCCTGCAATGTTCCAAGAAATTACAGTTATTTTGGTTTTGGTCACAAGGTCAGGTACAGCCCTTGGTTGTTCCGTTCTGCTAAATAGCTCCATGCAGCCTCCACTCATTATTTCAATTCCCATAGCTGCTTTTATGAGATCATCCAAGTTGGGGCTACCAAAGTTGGCACTGGAAGGTGGTGAACCCTCAGTAATTAAATCAGTGCTCTTCTTCTTCTTCCCAGTTCCTTTGTCTATAGATAGCATCAAAGGTCCTATAGATGCAACGCACTGCAGTTTCACCATAGAATCAGAAATTATATTCCCTACTGGATCGGGATGGATCAAATTAGGATTGTGCTTATTTAAGTCAACATGACATTCAATAGTTTCCCTCTGATTTTCCACCCTACTAAGTCCCAATTTAGATCTTTCATAGTGAGGATAGATACTTGGGTCACAAAGTCAATCTACTTGGTCCAAGGGCTGATACCTATTATATACCGGCACATTGTACATACCAACTATCTGGGGCTGTTTTTTTTAAAGAATGGTGGGGCATACGAGTTAGTATAATTCATTGGGATTTGACGGTGCCTCAACCCAAATTCTAGGGGAGGTTTATAAAAGTACCCCAATGGTAAAATAGACAACCATCTGTCCCTCATTTGGTCAGAACCAACATCAAACAACAGTTTATGGACAACTGCTGGCTCTCTGAAATTTATGATCATGCAATTCCCAGGTAGATCCTTCCACCCCCTCCCAATCCAGCCCACTCGTCGGGGAAACAAATTATTATTTGCCATCATAATCGGAAAGTTCTCATTCTTTCACAGCCAGACTAGGCATTTATTTCCCAATTCCGTATGTGATGCCGTCTGCCCGTCCCTTATCCCTGGGACATCTGTCAGTACGGCGTCTAGAAGCAGGTTGATTACTGGGAGATTTTTGGATCCTTGAAAGCATAGTCATTCTTCTTGGTTTCTATCAGGGGGATGCCGGGTTTCAGGGACATCCTGACTATCAATGCACCCCAGGCCGGCACCCTTTCCCCTGACACCCCCTTGGGATCTACGTGTGCTTTTGGGTTTTGGCATGTCCACACTTGTGGACGGCTCTAAATGGTCTGGCTTAGAATCCGTATGCAGTCATTCAGGGATGTAGACCAGATTTTAGAATTAGGTTCACACAGGATTCTATATCTGCTAATCTTGCCAATAATGGAGATAGTTCTGACTGTACGATTCCTTGAAATTGAATTATCAAAGCATCCGTGAATTCTTCCAACCAGATAGTTTTTTGTGCGTCCAGAATCCCCTGAAGGTTTGCAGAGTTGTTTTTACAACCTGTTTAGCTTTTTTCCCTTCTTGAAGTATTTCCTCTGGGGTTTTCTCATGGGATGGACCAACATCAACTGTAACCACCGGAAGGATGTCTTTAAGATTGTTACGATCAACAGCGGTCTGCACTGTGAATGGAATTACCGCAACGACCATGGGTGTGAAAGGGGAGGAGGGGCGATGTTCCGGTAACGTTCTCCTCCACCTAGAGAAAGTCTCCTCTCCGTCAATTCTATCTCGATGGCTATAACCCCAATAGCCCTCTGAAGCACTTTATTAATTGTAGTGAGCTTTGCTGGGGGCGGGGTTGAAGTGCTCCCCCATACATTTGCATTTCCTCATGCTGGGCTCTACTTAACCGATTCAAAACTGGTTATAGATCAGTTAAGGTACTCACCCCGGTAGGCAGACAGGCAGAGAAAATGAAGACCCCGCCTCCTCCGGGCAACGACGGGCATAGACGGTCTGGACGGTCTAGCGCGTCGCCTCCCCTCTGCACTTGCAGAGGAGGTCTGGGGAATGTAGACCCACTCAAGACCGAAGCTGGGAACGTCTCTGGGGCAGGGAAACCACTATCAAAGCACCCAGTTCCAGTAGGCCAAACCTGAAGTCAGTGAGTGGTGGTGCCGGCAGTCAAATGGATCCAGAAATGTTAGAGGAAACTCGGGGGCAGAGGCAGGTGGAGTAGGCCAGCAATTAGTGTCCGAGCCATTGCACAATAGGCCAAGGGACTCACACAGGAACGCAACATGGGTGCTCCCTCCTCTGGGGGCCGCAGAGATAGGGAGTCTGCCCTGCGGGGCACAGGTAGCAGGTCTGTCTGTGACATATCAGGCCTCAGGTGCGCACCAGAAACCGGGCCTAATCGTGCATCACAGGCCGTGGGTAAACTCCACCCCCGGGGGTCAGGCTCCGACACTCTGATGACACACTGGTGACTCACCGCTATGGGCCTGGGTCCGGCTCAATGCTGGTCCTGGTCTGGTGGGCTGTGCACGGGTTTCCGGGGCCAGCTGCAGTCCTACCCTGCAGCTCCGGCCTGTCGCCGCCGCCTTGCTAGTCCTCATGTGGTGGGCCAGAATCCGGCACAGCAGCCTTTCGGTGGCAACAGGGTGTCGGGGGCACTCATGGGAACCACTGCAGTGATATCCCTTTTTCAGGCCGCAGGCCAGCCCTTCAGGGCTCTTCGTGACTTGGCTCTCTCCGGACACCAGGAGCAGTAGAGTCAGTAATAATAGTAGTAGAGCCGGTGATTAGGGGGGAAAGCGCCAAGGTATCAGAACCACGCCCCCAGGAGCCACTTGCGTCGATCTTGCAGCAGCAGAATTCTTTGTAATTACTGCAGCACCTCAATTAATGCTGCGGACAGGTGCAATCTGCCAAGGGAGAACTGTCGACAAGGAAAAGGCACTATCGTCATCCTGGGTCAGTGGTCAGCCCCTCTGGGACCGTAGCAGTGCAGTGTGGCCCCAGCTGGACAATAACAGAGGAGGGGGTAGGCAACAGAGGGGAGCACCGATGCGGCTTGCGGATGATGCTCAATTTCCCTGTACTTCATCAGGGCCCCTTGCCCCGCCGCAGCCCCTCCCCCCTTGATGGTGTACATCTCAGGGGGCCGCCGGTCAAGTCCGGCCCAGTCCAGTCAAGTCCAGGCCCTCCGTATGCCCAGGGAAGGCCTCGTTGCAGCCTGCAGCCAGACAGCCACCGCCCGGGCTCACCCGTGCCGCAGGCCTGATTTCAGTCCACAGGCGCTGCTTTATATCACTTTCTAAGTCTGGGGTAGTATCAAATTCCATGGGTGCTCCATGGGAAATCCTCCGTGCACAGAGTAAGGCAACGCAGTGATTTGCACTGCGTAGCCTTACTCATGATTTATGAGGCTACTCCAACCCATGCAAGGTGGGTTTGAGTGGCTTCATAAATCGGAATGAGATCCCTGCGTCACTCATGTACCACTTTATGGAAGAGGTGGGGCGCAGCGGCCAGGGGCGACTGACTCTGGAACCCGGCGGATCACGGTTCGATCCCCGGTGCCGGCGGCAGATCAGCCCAGCACCATGTGACTCTGGGCAATAGCTTGCTTAATCTTCCCGACGGCCCCCAGCGCCTTGACACCTTCGGGTAATTGTTCGCGCTTTACAAATACTGGACATTTACATTTATGTAGTGCAAAAGTGTCGCATGGCTTTCATAAATAAGCCCCTAAGTAGCTATAGAAAGATGTACCTGATAATGATTGCACCATCAGGAAAAGTGCTAAGGCCCCAGTCGAGCTAAACAAGGCAACCCAGTATTTGTTTATCTAGTAGATACTCGACTGAGTCTGTCAGGAGGAACATGAACAGACCAAGACCACACTTTACCTGTCTTACACTAAAACAGCTTTTAGATCAGAACACCCAACACATCATGGTCCATAATAATAACTACTTGCATGTTCTAATACAAGTTTCTGAAACCTTGACAGGAGGTAAATGGATACAGTGCTCTCTCCAAGATACCCAGTGGAACTTATTCCTATAATTAAGATTGCTACCACCTCTTGCGAGCCATCTGACACTTTCAGTCTGCAAATCATAAAACATCTTGCCCTATCTTATGTCCATTTCTGACATCACATCTCATGTTGATATCGGACATCACTCTTCAACTCTTTAACTAGGATCTCACCTGCCTTTATTCTACCTTTGCTCAGAAAAACTCACAGACAGCCCATCCATCTCTTTAGACTATACAAACTGTAAACTAGAAAACCTGTAATCACCTCATATTTCGCCATCCAAAATGTAATCAATTTTTTGTAACCTTCTCGCCACTGCAATTGTTTTTTGTCAAATTTGCAACCTCTGTTCACCAGAATAAATTACCATCTAAACTAATACTCCTTGAACTCTCTGCCACATTTGATACAATGGAACATGCAACCCTCCTTTCTGCACTATTATAGGAATCAGAAAAGAAGCATTCCACAATTTTTTTCTTTCTTTCAGATTGCTCTTTCTTCCACTCACAGTGCTCTTCACTCTCTAATTCCACCAACATACCAGATGGTGTTCAGCAGGGCTCAGTGTGAGCCCTCTACATTTCTCTTTTTGCACTGCTACTTTTGGGGAGATCATGTCACCATTTGGGTTCTGTTATCTCTAAGCTTATAATATGGAAATATTTTTCTACTGTCCAACTTTTACTTCTGATCTCAAATCCAAAAACTTAGAGAGCTTCCTAGCAATTTGACACTGGATGGCAATTCATTCTCTTATGCTTATAGTCTCTAAGAAAAGAATCATCGACTTCAAATTAGGGGTGGGTGGAATTAGGGTAATTTGATTCAGCGGAAATCTGCAGCATTACATTAAAATTCAGCAAAATTCTACAGAATTCTGCGATGGGGAGGAGTGTGCATTTGGGCTATTTTCTTAGCGCAAAGTGCACCCTCGTGTCCAAAAATGGATGTGAGGATACATTTTGCACTAAGAAATAGTGCTAGCAAATACCAAATTTTCTGCAGTGCATACCCCTTGGCATCCTAACTACTCTGCAGTGATTACTGCAGAGTATATAAGGGCACCAGGAAAATGCTCTGTAAGTGCATTTGGTATTCGGCACTGCTGTGCATGCATATCCCTTGGCGCCCTTACATACTCTGCAGTAGTTACTGCAGAGTATGTAAGGGTGCCAAGGGATATGCACTGCTGTGCATACCCCTCAGCACCCTCACATACTCTGCAGTAATCACTGCAGAGTATGTATGGGCGCCAAGGGGTCTGCAATGTAAGTGCATTTGGTATTTGGCACTACTGTGCATACTCTTCGGTGCCCTAATGTACTTACTGCAGAATATGTAAGGGTGCCGAGGGGTATGCAGAGCACTGTAGGCAGTGGTTTATAAACAGGGTCAGAACAGGAAGCTGTCCCTCTATATTTAAAAATCACTGCAATTAAAGTTTAATCTGCAGTGATTTTGAATCATAGAGGGACAGCTCCCTTTTCCAGGCCTGTTTAAAAACCAAAACCTGTAGTCTCTGTGGAGAAGTGTGGCTCAATGGTTAGAGCGGCAGACCCTGATGCAGAGATCTGGCCCGGGACCAGGGTTCAATTCCCGCCTCGGCGGGTCTTGGGCTCAATTTCCTCGGACCTGATAATTCTCGCCTCGGTGCCTATTCTAATCATGGGTCCCACTCTGCAACTCTGGGCAATAGCTTGCTTAATCGCCCCAACAGCGCTGGGATGCCTGGCTTCACCCTGGGGGTGCCCAGGAGTGGACATTTCACAGGGAAAAGCCAGAAAGGGTTCCACAGCGCCTGGACACCCCTTTGGGGGTATGGGTGCGCTTTACAAGTACAAATTTCTTTCTTTCTAGTCCTCCAATTCTGCCAGCGGAATAAAAAATTCAACCCACCCCTGCTTCTAAGCCAAACCAAGATGCACACATTGTATGATTCCTAGTCTATCCCCCTCCAAATGTTCTCACATCTACACCTTTAGCCAGAAACACTAACATACTATCAATCCTAGCCATGAGCTTGGAAGCCATTATCATATCCAGAGCTACTGCTGCAATACTAAATACCCAACATTTGCGAATTCAATTTCCACAACTCATTCCTTATCCTAGTTGCCATTCTTATTGGCCATTCCAAGCACTGGACAAAGTTTTAAGTTTTACCCACGATCATCATCGTATTGACTGGTTATTAGCAAAATAGGGCTTCACGCAAAGTGTACAGGCTGGACTGTTCCTATTGGAGCATGGTCAAGACTGATTTGCACATGGCTGGGTCCAAACCGAGGTGACAGGGTGGGCAAAAGAACGATAGGTTGCAATGCTACCCTGAGCGATTCAAAGTGGCTAGATTTAATGTAGGCATTGTTCCCATCATCATTGTGTGTTTGATGTACCGCCCTAAGTGGCAAGGGTATGCCCAGGCGTGGGTCCTATGCTCACTGTGCCACTGCAACCAAACTTTGTGTCTGACTGATGAGCCCCAATCAGGGCAAAGCTGATCATGAGTTGCTTGTGTTCTGGTTCAAGGAGGACCTGACCTGGCAGTATGACCTGGACTGTTCCAACTGGAGCAGGGTCAAGACTGATTTGCATATGGCTGGTGCCAAACTGAGGTGGCATGGGGGCAAATGAATGATGGATTGTAATGCTACCCTGAGCAATTGCTAGTGATTAGACTTATTACAAGTATTCCCCCAACACCTTTTGTGTTATCTCCATACAAAATGCTCTTTCTGGTTTTCAAAGCCTTGCACCCCTTCATATATGTTGATCCAATATTCATCCTTGTGCAACCTTGTTCAATTTAACTATACACTCTTTGTCTTTCATAGACATTCCTGTGTTACCTCATGATCTGTCTCATACCAGCCACTTGATCCTTACCTATGGAACAGACTCCTAGCATCTCCCCTCTTACCACTTTCAAACCTGTCCTAAAGTCCCATCTCCTGAAGTTGGGAAGTGGCCTCAACTAATCCTTATTCACCTATCTGTGTGCTCCTGCCCTTCAACAGCATTTCCTACTGTCAATTTGTTAATGTGTATTTATTCACTAATTTATCTATTTTTATTTTAATAGCACAAGTGTGGCTAGTCTGTGTATTGTCCAATTCTATCACTCACCAAGTATCTTACCTAAAAGCTTCTATTTGTCTATTCTGTGTATTTTCCAAATCTACTACTCACCAAGCATCTTACCTAAAAGCTTCTATTTGTCTATCTCGAAACTGTTTACATCCTTAAACCATGTGATTCTATTGCTATGATCCAATTTTTATTTGAAATGCTAATTTCTTAATAAATGAATAAATAAATACATGAATAAATAAATACAGACAAATAATCTAGTATGCTGCCTTATAGTCCTACATATAGACTGAACAGGAAACGTTTGAAATCTATGAGTTATTCATGCAAGTCATTGTTGAATGAAAGGTCTTTCAATCATTTTAATAATATGTAAATAGTTCATGTGGACAGCGAGATGGATCACTGATAGTAAAGAGGGACAAGTTGTAAAGAAGGATGACTGTTCGCTCCTCAATAATAATTTGTGTTCCATCCTACACGGTCGTATTGTAGTCAGAGTTCAAGCACATTTCAAAGTCTTTTCACCGGCAAAAGAGGAGCGAATAGGCCATTTAGAAAAGGTTAACGTAATGCATAATATGGGGCTGAGTTTAGCTTGGATGGATCGAGACAACTTCTGGGCATTGTGAGGGAGTAAATACATTTGTAACATTGTAGATCAGAATAGCTTAGCATTGGGACATGTAAATTATACAGATGACAAAATCTGAAAGAATTAGCATGTCTCCTCCATAGTAAGTGGCTATTTTGAATGGCCACTGTAATATTTCGGAGATGGTTTTAAAGGTTTCCCTTTTTGGTGAATAGGTGATGTTTGGTGAACAAGAAAGGTGTTAATGAGTCTCATTGAAAATGGATTGGAGATGCAAAAGCTTCTACTGAGGTTTGTGGAGCAATGCATTACTCCAGTCGAGTCCTTGCAAATGTGTCATCACTCAGTTTGCATTTACGGTGCAAGAGGCATGCATACAAAAAGGATTGCTGCTGATAATGCGTGGATGCTACAAGCTTGTGCACCTTCTTGATGAGTGCCCCATTGCGTCTCGTGCTCCGGAAGCCAATACATTTTAATTGGATACGTTTTTATATAAGGACCCACTCAATTACTTTCGAACAGTGAAACTGAGCTACAATCAGACTTGTGACAAGGATATCCATCATCTTTATTGTAATTATAAGTTGAAGTATCAAATCTTTATATTAGATGAATTTCTAGATCTATGGACATCAGTTGCATATGACGTTTCCCCCTCCAGACCCTCATGCAGTTACATGCTTGACTTATACAGAGGGATTTTGTAGTATTAGCAGAGTATGCTGTTTCGTGTTGCCCTATGTTTGTGGTGTCATGGAGAAGCATTCTCTATTATTGTTCTAAGGTTGCTAGGATTAGTCATCATTCAGTTCTCAGAATGTTATTGTTCAACTGACTGGATCTGTTAAAGCTGTGGTGGTGGCTGGTGGAGTCTTTGCTCCTTTACTCCATAACTGTGTAGCCAATCAATAAATCTACTCTACTTACCCTGGCTCCAACGTATTCACTACAAATTGTTGGTGACGATCTGGCTACACGGTCGAACCTTCAGTGTGCTGACCTCTTCAAGGGTCCACCTCGGCACATGAGAACAGTTGTTCCTGACGACCTCATTTTGTTGAAATATGGTGTGTTCCTGTTGAAGCCAGAAACCGGTCCCAGGATGCTTGTTTCCGGTCCAGGGAAGACATGGCTTGGCAGTTCGGGCTGGACTGTTCCCATGAGGCACAGGGTCAGACTGATTTGCATATGGCCATGTCTGAACTGGGGTGGTGGAGTGAGCTAAAGAATGATGATGGATTAAACCCAGATCAGTTGACTGGGGGTGAGTGCTTGCAATGTTCAACACTCCGTCCACTTTGGTTTTGCTATGTTCGCCCTAAGTTGGCAGGGTATGCCCAGACGTGGGTCCCTTGCTCACTTTGCCACTGGATTCAAGATAGCCTGGCTGATGATGCCTGTAAGCCAGAAGCCTGTCCCAGGATGCTTGTTTCTGGTCCAGGGAAGACATGGCTTGGCAGTTCGGGCTGGACTGTTCTCATGAGGCACAGGGTCAGACTGATTTGCATATGGCCATGTCTGAACTGGGGTGGCGGAGTGAGCTAAAGAATGATGATGGATTAAACCCAGATCAGTTGACTGGGGGTGAGTGCTTGCAATGTTCAACACTCCGTCCATCATCCCCTTTGGTTTTTCTGTGTTCCTGTTGATGCCTGCTGCTGGCTCATGATTAACAACCTGCCTCCTGTTCCTGCGGGCACCCCTGTGGGCAGTCCTGTTCTGTTTCGGCTCTGCATGCCTAATTGCCGGTCAACAAGCATTGTGAGTGGAGTCTTCTTCTTCGTCGGACTAAATCCTTCTACGTACCCTGACTCCTTTCAGAGTTAAAGGCTGGATTGGGGCTTTGGATACTACCTTAACTTCTTCTCGCGCTCTCGTGCAAGGGGACGTGCACGGAAGCCTGCGCGCCATGTTCACAGCTGCGGTTGTTTTATTACAGTGCTGCACCCAGCTCCCTTTCCTCTTTGGATTCCTGGTTCTCGCTGCGGCATCCCGCAGTACGCAGCGTGCTTGCCTCAGCTCCTCTGATGCCTGCTCTTCATGACTTTCTGTTTTCTATCATGCTGCACTTTCAACACTGCAACTTGTTCAATTTTCCAACCTCTCCTGAGCGTTAGTATTGTGGATCCCGGTGATTCGCACACCTTCCTATTTACATTTTCAACATAACTGTAGTTCTGCTGACGCTCAGCAGTTTCTCAGTGTACAGTGGATCGCGGTGATTCACACACCCAGTGACATCTACGTAAATTATGTTGTACAATGTGCTTCTGTTCAGTGGATCACGGTGATTTGCACACCTTGTGACATTTATTTATTCAACGTCCTATGCAGTGTAGGGAATATTTTATCTTGCGTTTCTCTGCCAAACTATTAGTAATAATTATTACAAAGTCTATTCCGGTCTTTTGCTCACCTCTACGTAGTTAGAGTTCTGTTACCTATTAGTTTTATTGTTTCTTTTCCTCTTTGTTTTAGGACTTCTTACTCATGTGTTCTATCTCAGCGCAACATTGATTTAGTAAATCTACATTTTATACCTTGAATGCAAATTATATTCTTTTTTGCTAGTCTAGTGCACCATTTGTAGGATATATATTCCTGGATGTCAGTTTCAGCAAAAATATCCTCTTACCAATGTATACATTTACTTCCCCAGCTCAGGGGTGTATTGTTATTTTTTTTCTTCTTTTCTCTTTTGTTATTTTGCATATTAATGTGTACCATGCAAACTGTTACACCTCCACCATCATTTTTAGACAATCCGGGTGAACCACCAGTGAGGTGGGAAGTCTGGTTTGATACATTTGAGACCTATCTGGGGGTCATTGGAGCATCAAGATTTAGTGCTGAAAGGAAAAAATGTTTACTGCTTTATTCTGTGGGTTTTGAAGGGAGATCTATATTTAAAAATCTGCCTGACATACCACAAAGTGATGCTGAGAACATTGATGAGTACCAAGAAACACTACTTAAACTAAAGAAGAGGTTCGACAAACAACCTAGTCTATGGTGCTAAGACACAATTTTGATGCTTACATCTCAGTTTTACGGAGGTTAGCTTCGGTTTATCGATTTGAAGGTTCACAGACCAGCTGATTTGAGATCAGTTTGTGTGTCAATGCAAAGATAAGCAGATAAGGCAGAAGTTGTTAGCTGTGGGCAATCCCTTCCACAGGTGCTAAATGCAGAGTAGACACTTTCAATCCCAGCAACAACAATATGTGTTTCCGGTGCGGTAATGCCCCACACCCCAAAGGGGGGAGATGTCCTGCAGTCAATGTCACATGCAATTATTGAAAAAAAGTTTAGGCATTTTGCAAAGATGTGTTTGAAAAAGAGAACTTTAAAGAAGACTATGGCATGTGTGATGAAATCAGAGGATGAGTCGATGCTGAAGTTGTTTCTGTGATCAAGAGATGATCCTGTGTGGACCCAAGTTGACATGAGTGAATTTGTCATGGGGGATCCTTCTTGTTGTGTAGATCCCAAAGCCAAAGTGAGTGTTGGGGGAAAGGTCCTTAGTCTTTTGGTAGATTCAGGGGCTAGGATTACTATGATTACCCAAAGCATGTTTGAGGAGACGTGGGGCAACAGAGAATTGTTGCTACCAGACCACTCTTCGATTTCTTATGAGGGGCGCCGGATCGAGTTGCTTGGTTTTATTGCGGATGAATTAATGTTCAAGGGGGAGAAAGATCAAGGGAAAAATGTATGCTGCAGCCATACTGGGTTGGTTTCACAAGGGACTGTTCAGTATTATATTGAATCCGGGTGCTAGGGAGCAAGTTTTGGTGGTAGATTGCAATGATAAGGGACAGATGTGGAAGGAAGATTTTCCTTCTGTGTTTGGTAACGAGTTGGGCAAGATTCGAGGTTTCAGGCACAAAATTATTGTAAAGAAAGGTGCCATTCTTGTTAAGCACAAACTCAGAGGTGCTCCCTTTAGTGTGAGGGATGATCTTGATAAGGAGCTGAAGGGCTTGTGTGACAAAGGGATCATAGAGCCCACTGAATCTTTGTTATGATTATTTCCTCTTGTGGTGGCTCGCAAGAGGTGTGGGCAGCTGCTCATTTGTGTGGACTTGAGGTCACGCAACAAGGAGATTTGGGTTGACTCACATCCTTTGCCCAAAATCAATGATTTGTTTGCCTGTGTCAAAGGGGCCAAGTTTGTTTCAAAATTAGACTTGGCCAGCGCTTACCACCAGATAGAGCTTCATCCGGAATCACGTCATTTAACTGCTTTGATTTTTCCTCTCGGCTCATTCCAGTACCGACGCATGCCTTTTGGTTTGGCATCTACTGCCTTTGTATTTCAGAGAGTAATGCTAAATTTATTAAGGGGTGTGGAAGGTGTTTTGGTTTTCCAGGACGATATGTTGATTTTTGCCAAAGATACTCAATCCCATGATAGTACACTACGCAGTGTACTCAAAATTTGTGAGGAACATGGGGTGGTTGTCAAGACTGAGAAATGCGAATTTCTCTGCAGTGAGGTATAATACTTGGGGCGTTTAATGTTTCATGAAGGTATTAGACTAAGGCAAGGTCTTGATGAAGCTTTATTAATGCCTCCTTTCCTAATGACAAGGCTGGTGTTAAGTCACTACTTGGTTTATGTAAGTATTACTCGCGATTTATCCCTGACTTTGCCACCATAGTGTGCCTCATCAGCAACCTACTCAAGAAAGGTGTTAAGTTTCTGTGGTCTACTGATTGTGTTTCTGCATTTGATCAGATCAAGTCCATCTTGGGGAAGAGAAAAGCTCTTAAACCGTTTGATCCAAATTTACCCTGTTGCATTATTGTTGACATGAGCCAAGTGGGGCTTGGCGCTATATTAACGCAAAGGTTTGGAGATAAAGAGAACACTGCGGCATTTGCGTCCAGAGTATTGAGAGATGCTGAGGTCCAGTACTCTATTATTGAGAAGGAACTGCTAACATGTTTGTGGGACATAGAGAAATTTTGTCCATACATTTGAGGTAGTGGATCACAAGCCTTTAGTCACTATTCTGGGCTCTAGTGTCAGTAAATGTTGTACCCATAGGATCATGAGGATGGTCACTAGGTTGCTGCAGTACCAGTTCGATGTGTCCCACACTGCTGGTGAAAAGAATGGGAGGGCCGATTTTCTTTCTCGCTTCCCGCAAAAAAAGGATGAGAGTGAGAATTTGGATTTCGATGAACTTTGTGATGAAGATTGCGAAGATTGTTTTGTAGCTGCATTGGGCATACCTGAGTTTGGTATAGGTTCTGAGGAAGACTGGAAAGATGCGTTGAGGGACGATGCATTGCTACAACAAGTATGTGAGTTTCTGAGGAAAGGGTGGCCTAGGGGAAAGGTTTTGTCTCCCCTTTGACAACCTTATTGTAAGGTTGAGAATGAAATTTCTATTGAGGATGGTATGCTGTTGCGTTGGGACAAGCTTGTCCCTCCTCATGTGGTCAGACAGGCCATTATTAAAAAAGCCCATGAGGGTCACTTCAGTGCCACACTTACCAAACGCCACATTCGATAAAGTTTTGGTGGCCAAGAATGGATGGAGAGATTGATGAGGTTGTGGCAAATTGTTGTGTGTGTGTGGTGCTGCTGATAAAAGCCTCCAAGTGGTTTCACCTCCCCTTTTGCCTATCGAATGTCCCTCTGGTCCATAGGTCAAATTGGGGATTGATGTGATGGGATCGTTCGATTCATTGCCTGGTGGTTTTAGGTATGTGCTAGTACTCATGGACTATGCGTCTAGATGGCCTGAAGTTAAGCTAGTAAGTTAGGTAAATGCTTCAAGTGTTGTGGCATTCCTAAGGGAAGTCTGCATGATAGAAGGGTTCCCTAAGACTCTTGTCTCTGACAATGTAACTCAGTTTGTAAGTAGTGAGGTGCAAGCTTTCTTGCTTCATGTGGTATAAAGCATTGCAAGAGTTCTTTGTACCACCCACAGACGAATGGTCTCGGGAGAGGATGAATCATGTGGTGGGGGAGTGCATCAAGTAGGCCAAATCAGGGAATCATGACATTGCTAGATCTTTGATTAGCATGTTGCTGTTTTACAGAACAACACCTCATTCCTCCACCAAGGTTTTACCCTGTGAGATTTTGAGGGGACGCAGAGCGAACACCAGTTTTAGGCCTGGTTAGATGTGTAAATGGCTCAAATCAGACTCTGATGTGAAGAAACTCATGGAGATGGTGAAGAAAAATATGTCTGAGACACAAATTAAACAGAAAGCCTGGTATAATAACAGGGAAGGTGCTAAAATTGTTACCCTTTTGGTAAGAGATATGGTCTGGAATAGTCTCCTATTCAGGTAAAAAAAGGGGAAAGCAAATTTGGTGAGCCGACCAGAGTTGTGAGAATTTGCAGTAATGCGGTTGAGGTTGTGGGCGGACATTGGTGGAATCTTTCCAAAATTGTTAAAGTAAGAACTGGTTCTAAGTGAGGGTCTGGCAAGTCGTTGTGAAAAAGATGCCCGTGTCTGGGGAGGATTATGGTGGTCTCAGGAGAATCTCACAATTGTCTGTCACTCCAAGCAGGTTTCAGGAGTGGTTTGGCCTTTTACTCTTCTCTTACTGTGTTCCTTCTTCTTTGTATTATAGTTTTTGGGGGTTTTATTTTGTTATGTTTTGGGAAGAAGGGGAGGTGTGTAGTATTAGCAGAGTATGCTGTTCCGTGCTGCCCTTTGTTTGTGGTGTCATGGAGAAGCATTCTCTATTATTGTTCTAAGGTTGCTAGGATTAGTCATCATTCAGTTCTCAGAATGTTTTTGTTCAACTGACTGAATCTGTCAAATCTGTGGTGGTGGCTGATGGAGTCTGTGCTCCTCGACTCCACAACCATGTAGCCAATCAATAAACCTACTCTACTTACCCTGGCTCCAGGGTCTTCACTACAAATTTGGAAGTTGATCATACACATTATATAGCATTTTCATTACACTGCAGGCTGCAAATTGAATAGGTTTACACTAAAGAATATCTTTAAAAGTAGGCTACTACTGGCATATCAATTATAGCTGTGTAACTATTGGTGGGAGTGCTAAACATTTTTTTTTACAGTTTATCACTTATAAATAGTACTGCTAAACTAATAAATAATAGAACAAATCTGGTGCAATTTTCCAATCTAGAATGTTAACATTTCAGTAAATGCCAATGATCTAAATTGAACCTTTTTTGAATTTGCATGTAATGGTGGAAATGTCTTGATGTCTTTCCCTTTCATTCTTATTACAAGTAAGCTATTTGGTGGAATCCAAGATCTGATTTATATAGAGGAGGCTGAGAATTATATTATTAGTTCAATTACATTATTTGTCAAGTTGTTGCTAAATAGACCATATCACTATCTGTAGATCTCCTTGTGTTATTGACAGATTGAAATACATCTTCATGCATCTTATCTTATTTGTATATCTTAATTAAGGCAAGTTTTATAAGTCATATAAAAGCTATTAATAACATTATAAGAATAGGCTCAGATAATCCCCAGGAGTAAAAATAACTTCCTTTAAATACTCCCAAACAAGATGAGAGTCTTGCTTATCTGGATGCAAGATGACTTATATCCCTTCCTCTTCGCCCAGCTACCTGGATGTGTCAAAACAACAAGATACTATTAATGATTGGGTCAAAAGCATGTCTAGTAATATTTGAACAACTAAATATGTCTCATCCACATCTATCAACCGCGCCTTGCTTACTACTCTCTGGACTGAATACCCAAGTACAGTTCTTTAGTGCTTTGTATTGTTCCAGATTATTTGGAAGCTATTCTGTGTCTGCGTATTTTCTTTGTGTTGCAGCAGTGAATCTAGGTTATGGAGCCCATTTCAACCTTTTTGGGTCTTTGCCATGAATCAGACAAAAAGCTTGCTGGTCCATAATTTAACATTAATTGAAAAGCAATCATCTAGAAGGCTGCTGATGAAGGTTTTTCATAATGTTTAATATGCTTTCTTTCTGTAGAGTTCAATAATTTGACTTGTGGGTGGATTAAATTCAGTGGACACAGTTACCAGTTTTACTAATTGTTCAAAGATCTCTTTACAAATTAGATTTACCTTCTGTGTGGCTAGTTTTTGTATTAATTTGAGAATGTGCCTGAGCTGTTGGGAGTGACTGCTAAACAATCAAAATTCTTTAAGAACTGGAAATACTTCTGAGGGATTATTACAGACATTGGGGCCGATTCCGATCTCGGCCGGTAGGGCACCGAATCGGATTCGGCTTTACCGGATCCGATTCGGAGGCCTCTTTTCCGACCGATTCGTGCATGCGTCCGGGCGAGCGAGTACGATGCGAGCGTACGCGAAATCACCGACCGACTCGTTCGCGGGTCCGAACCACTCCGACCGACTCGCACGGACACGACTCGCACCGCGCAATGGAGACGTTCCCTGACCGAGCCAGTACGATGCACGCCTCGAGCAGTCCGACCGACTCGCGCCGTCCGGCTCCAAAGAGCAGTCGGAGCCGGACTTCGGGGGTCCGTGTCGAACCCCCCTGCACGCGTAGCCGCGCGAGTCGCACACAGGGGGGACGCATGGGTCCCCCCTACACGTGCGTGTACGGCGTGACCCGCATCAACGCGAACACGCTGTAGGGGGCGCGCTTGTTCACGTCGTACCCATTGAGTCAATGGGAGCCCGGGTCCGGCTCGGTCGGAGAGATTTCCTGCCCGAATCGGAATTGGCCCCTTAGCCGAGCCGAGCCGGACCCGGAGGGATTTCCGACCGAATCGGACTCTAGCAGCCCAACCGAACGAGTACAATGCGTACGTATGCTATCGGACTCGATTCGGCCGGACTCCCATTGAAGTCAATGGGAGCCGGTCGTACAACGCGTACACGGGCTCCCATTGACTCAATGGGTACGATGCGAACAAGGGCGCCCCCTACAGCGGGTTCGCGTAGATGCGGGTCGTGCCGTACACGCACATGTAGGGGGGACCCATGGGTCCCCCCTGTGTGCGACACGCGCGGCTAAGCGTGCAGGGGGGTCCGACACGGACCCCCGAAGTCCAGCTCCGACTGCTCTTTGGAGCCGGACGGCGCGAGTCGGTCGGACTGCTCGAGGCGCGCATCGTACTGGCTCGGTCGGGGAACGTCTCCATTGCGCGGTGCGAGTCGTATCCGTGCGAGTCGGTCGGAGCGGTTCGGACCAGCGAACGAGTCGGTCGGCGATTTCGCATACGGTCGCATCGTACTCGCTCACCCGGACGCATGCACGAATCGGTCGGAAAAGAGGCCTCCGAATCGGATCCGGTAAAGCCGAATCCGATTCGGTGCCCTACCGGCCGAGATCGGAATCGGCCCCTTAGTTTCGGGGTTTCATTTACAGTTTGCTCTATTAAGTATCAGTAGAAGAACTTGGGCTCCCTCAGTGTAAATCTTTGACCTGACTGTCCATCTGCCACAGGTCAAAGTGATGACTGGCCCACCCTATTTAAAATGTATTGTATTTTCCCCCAAAAACTCACAATCGCCCACACATACAGAGAGAAAATCCGTTGCGCGTGAGAAACACTCTTATTTTTGTTCTTAATAAGCCAACTTCTCCTTTGTTTGTTTGTTGCTTAAAAAATAAATTTTGACCATCAGGGACATCAAACATGGGGCCCACTTGGCAAAGTTCAGTGTCTTTAGGGGCACTGTCACTTTGGCCATCTGCTGAAGGCACAGAGATTGCAGCCTACCTGACAGAGATCGCTAAATATTTAGTGCAATGCTCTTAAGGGAAGTGGAGAGCATAGACTCTTCAGGTCTGGCAGGCAGCCCGTTGGTCCACCCACCCGGCTCTCAATTTACCCCTTAGTCTATTATGCTGTTGTAGCTCTTACTATGGATTTTATAACCGTTTTTATAATCAAGTCATTCAGCCGCTTTGTGCTTGTATTTCCTCCATCATTTTCCATAGGCTTTTATTGTTCCTTTAAAATATTTGAAATAAAACATTCATTTGATAGTTTTATATTCCATTGTTTCTTATTTATGCATACTGAAGTTAAGAATGAACACCAGCACGTGTGACAACTGAATGTTGGTTTCCACAGCATTAGCTTGCAATTTTTCAGGTATGAATCTTAAAGTTTACGATAAAACCATATTCTAGGGTATATCATTTTCTTTCTATTATGTTGGAATATATATTTTTGGAGATCAGAAGCCATAAGAAAGTGTTCTGTGAAAAGTTTGGGAATATCAAGACCAGGGGCCGTATTCCACAACATGCCCTGGGAGCGCAACAGGCTTTTGTGCCCACTTTGCGTGCTCCCGGGGTACTTTGGTATTACAGAAGGGGCCGCAGACACTTGTGCGGACCCGTCTGTAATACCGATAGCACTGGCGTACATACAGTGCCAGCGCTATCTTCAAGGGGGCGTTCCCTCATTTGTATTGGGGCATGCCCCATGCAAATGAGGGAATCCCTTTGCCTCTGCGCCTACACCATAATACAGACGCGGGCACAGAGGCAAAGAAGCCCTCAGGAGGCACACTGACAGTGCACCATTTAAAAGGTGGTGCACTGTCAGTGCGTCTTCTGAGAGCAGCCATGTGCAGGGGGTGCAGACATCTCCTTGCAGGCAGGTGCAGTCACTGACCGCACCCGCCTGCAAGGGGATCCCCAAACCCCTTTAAAAGTGCAGGCGGGTTGCCGCCTACACTGTGAAAACACGGAGCGGCTGCTTGCAGCCGCTTTGGTTTTCACAAGAATGCGCTGCCCTCAGGGCAACGCGAGTTCAGGGCTGCCCTGGGGGCAGCGCATTCATTATAATACTGCGCATTTCCCCTCATTGCGCTGGGCGCTCCTTTAAAAGGGTGCACCCAGCACAATGAAGGGAAATGCACTTCATCTATAAAGCGGCCGGAAGACTCTTCAACGAAGGGAAGGTTTATGTGAAACAGAAGAAAACATTTCTACCTGAACCTTTCAGCAAAGAGCAGATGTGTAAACTAATTGACCCTTGAATTGTCCATCTCATTAAAAAAATACTGGGCCTTCGTCACAAAAGCATTTATGAGTATGGGAAACAGTACTACAGGAGTACTCTTTTACATGCCTGTGTGAATTGGTATGAAATGTGCAACTTCCTACCAGAGCAAGTGCACAGTCCTATCAATTTGCATTAATTGCATATGAATATTCACCAGTTGTGCCAATGTATTCCCATTTTACACATTATTAAAGTAATAATAAAGATACATTTTTATTCTGATGCAAACACAGCCATAAAAGGTGAAATAATGCTTTAAAATTCATTCATTACAAATCCATTAATGAATAAGATAATGAATAAAATAAATAAAAAGGAAGTCCTGATTACATTTAATTAAAAACGAAGTGAAGAAGGGACAAGTCTAATCAATGATCAGTCAGGTGTAGATTGTCTTGACCTAAAAGCGGCCCACAAGAAGTTCGAAACTGCAAAAAGGGGTGTGTTCATTGGGCAAAAGCTGCAAATACATGAGCGCCACTCGGGCTTGGCTGAACTTCAAAGATTTTAAAAGTGGCCAAAGAAACTGCCTTTTGGGGTGGCTAAAATATTTACATAAGAGTACAAAAAGTAGAGTATCCTGTGGAGACCAAGAGTCACAACCACAGGGCCCTCTCTCGTTTAAATGAATATAACCAGACAGGGTAGACAAGCGATGGTTAAGCTGATTGAACCTAAATCAGGTCACCAGCAACCTGTCACTTGCGCTGGTAAGGGCAGAAAGATAGTTCTCCATACCCTGCGTTGATTTCAGCAAGGCGTGCACCCTCACAGTGGGTGCTCAAGAGCTCAATGTTTTCACGGTGAGCAGCTGCATGCTTGGAGATCAGGTCCTTTACTATGTTGAGCTCGTGGGGCCTCACTGAGTCGCGTTTGAGGAAGATGTCTGCCCTGCCTAAGGTAGAGAAAGACTCCTTTACATACCAGAACCAAGGGATTTTAAGAGCATGAGCTAGTGACAAACAGTCTGAAATAATCAGGCGATTTAACTCGGCGTCCTTCCTGGACCAAATCTTCACCCAGCACAGCAGGGGCTTTACTGCCACCGATCGCTTATAAAGTTAACTCCGAGTTCTTCATGTATGGAGAGCAAGGGGGTGCTCTAGGCGACCTTCTAAATTCGTCTCAGAAACTTATTTTGGGCAGCTGTAACTTGTGCACCGAGGTATACCCCCAAACTTCGCTACCATATAAAACCTTAGAAATGCATTTGGACTGATATAACTTTAAAAGCACGCCTGGCGACCATGAACCCAATATGTGGGCAAAGCTGGTGATGGACCCTATTGATTTATTCATATTGTCCAACTTTCCCTCCAACAGCGGTTTCCAGTTTAGGTTTGCATCAAATAAAGTTCACAGATAGGAAAAAGCCAGGACCTCCGCTAGGGTGTGATTCCCCCCTGAAAGGTTTTGGAACTAATCGACCGAGGGCCAACTTCCAAAACATAAGATTGTGTAGTGTTGACCGTCAGGTCCAGTCTGTTCATGAAAGAAACAAACCTGTCAAATAAAACCTGCAGGCCCAATGCTGTGCATGCCATGAGCACCGCATCGTCAACATATAATAAAACTGGCAATACTTTCCTACCGACTCTAGGGCAGTCAGACTGTAGTGAAGAGAGGGCAGCTTCTAGGCCATTAATATAAATGGTGAATAAAAAAGGAGCTAATATGTATCCTTGACGGACCCCCCTGGTGCAGTTAAACTGTTCTGAAAGCCCCCCCCCCGGGAGTATCTAACCGCTGCGGTGGTGTGGCCATGACAAATTCATTAGTAAGGTTGGCAGGGTCTACACGTAAAGAGTTAAGTAGGTCCCACAGTTTCTTGCGGTTCACCCAATCGAAGGCAGACGCAAGGTCCATAAAAGATAAAAACATGGTGTCAGGTTGAGCCACTGTGTATTTATTAGCTAGTAAGTAAAGGTTGAGGCATTGCTCTGTGATTGATTTACCTGGGTGAAAGCAAAATTGCACCTCGGATATCATCCGTACCATAACAGCCCATGTTGATAATCTTGTCAATAAAACTGAGGACCTTTACCATTGAGTCAATAAGGGATATAGGGCGGTAGCATTGGGGATTATCCTTATCCCCCTTCTTAAAGATCGGGATTAAGGAGGCCATTGACCAAGAAGGCAGCATCCCTTGCCTTGCTGCTGCGTTTAACACCAAGGTCAAAACTGGGGCCCAGAGCTCGCATCTAGAGTCGAAGACGCGGAAGGTAGAACCCGGCGCAACAACATTCGCCTGGTGGGCTTCCCAGAGGGATGCGAGGGTACCTCCATGGACACTTTCCTCTCGGACTGGCTCATGACCCTCCTGCCGCCCGAGGTCAGGCCCTCCTGCTTTGTGGTCGAACGGGCCCATCGAGCTCTGACGAAGAAGCCTCCTCCTGGAGAACGTCCGAGGCCGGTGATCGCCCGGCTTCTCAATTACGCCGACCGGGATGCAATCCTCCGGTACGCACGGCTCCACAAGGACAAAATGGTCTTTGACTCTCATCCTATCATGATCTTTCCAGACTACACCCGGCTGGTGCAGCAGCAGCGACAGTCCTTCGTTGAGGCCAAGCGACGGCTTCGCGACCTGAACATTTCGTATGCACTGCTGTTTCCCGCTCGCATGAAGGTAATCTACAACGCCAAGACTCTTTTCTTCAACACACCGGAGGAGATCTTTGACTGGACGGACGAGAGACATACTCTTAAGCCTCATTCGCCGCTGGATTCGGACTCCTCACATGGCTCTCATCGGAGCGGCCGGCAAGATAATCACGCAACAGCAAGACGCCACCGGTCCTGTTACAACTGGCGAGCCAAGGGCCACTCGGAAACTGCCGACTGACCCTGCTCTGATTGTGGGACATCTGTTCTCTCTCCATTCCTTGTGATCAGGGTCCTGCAGCGGGGTCTCATGATGGGCAACGTTGAATTTCAAGGTGTTTGGGCCAATTCCACCCGCTCTGAAGGTTATATGCCACAGTCCGCCCTGGACGTGTAAGAAATGTTGGGTAATGTTGGGCGGGTGGGGATCCATTTGGGGAAACGCTTGAGTCATCCTGTTGGGGGCTTAGGTCAGGATTTCACCGCGACAGATACTTCACGTTCTGGGAAGTATTGGGGGTGGGGGGAGTGAGGGAGGGAATGTGGGGTTTCAGTTTTTTTGTGGTTATTGTTATTGTTTGTTCTGCGCACCAGACACATGACCAGGCACCACCACACTGCCGGTCGATACACACCAGGACACTAAGACATGACACACGACTCACGTAATACTCCAGCCGGGGAACTCAATATTCTGGCATGGAATGTATGGGGACTCCTAAACAAGGTCAAACGAGGGGTGGTACTCCAACTGGCAAAGCGGTACTCGGCTGATATCCTGCTACTGCAGGAAACCCACCTACTTGGCACTAAAGCTCCCTGCCTATCCAGATTTGGGTTTGCCACGGTGTACCACTCTGGTTTCACAAGGGGCGCCCGCGGCACAGCGATACTTATTCACCGCCGAGTGCCATTCCAGGTAACGCGCCATTGGTTAGATCCAGGGGGACGCTACACGATTCTCTCCGGCACCTTAGCGGGGGAACAGATCACAATAGGGAGTATTTATGCTCCTCCTCCACTAGGTCAGACATTTGTAGACAAACTAACACAACTCTGGGGAGACCTTCCAGGGGCTTGATGATCCTGGGCGGTGACTGGAATGACATTATGGCCCCTCGGGACAGGTGGCGTGCACTCCCGCTCGATACACCCCCTCCTCAATCCAAATTATAGGCCTTAGCGCACACACTGGGCTGGGCAGACTCTTGGCGGGCTTTCCACCCCTCAGAGGCGGGGTTCACCTACGCCTCCTCCGTCCATCCCACCCTCTCACGGCTAGACTATCTGTTCCTCCCCCATAGCTACATCCACAGGGTATCTCACACCTCCATTATGCCCCAAGGCCTCTCTGACCATTCCCCGATCCAGCTCAAGCTGCGCCTTCAGACTCGTCGGGCCCCCCGTCGATGGCGTATGTCCCCGTGGTTTCTCCGCAGCGTGGACTATCAAGAAATGCTCCTACGCGCCATACAGGACTACCTCAGCTTTAATGTGGGGTCCACATCGTCTCTGGTTTCCCTTTGGGAGGCCCTTAAACCTACGGTTAGGGGGGCTGACATTAGCTTTCGCTCTGGAGAAAAACGCCAGCGCCTGGAACAGGCGGAGGAATTGGAAGACCGGCAGGTTCGCCTGCAAGCTCAACTGGTAGAGGGATCCGACCCTGGCACCCGCCGGAATCGCCTTCATGTCCAACAACAACTTCATCAGCTGCACACGGATGCCGCCAAAGAGGCTTGGCTGGCGACTCAATACAGAATCTATCAGTGGGGCGATAAGTCTAGTCAGATGCTCCATAGACTATGTCAGGCTCGGCTGTCCCCGGCCCCAGTCCCATTCTTGAAGTCCCCTGAGGGAGATCTCTGTTCCTCTCCTGAGGCGGTGGTCCAGGCATTCACCCGGTATTACACGGCTCTATATGAGGAGCGTGAAGTGATAGCGGCACCTCTGATTGATGCCTTCTTAACTGACATACCACCCCGTCGTCTATCTGACGACGTGCGCGATGCACTAGACAAGCCCATCACTCTAGATGAGTTACAGGCGGCTCTATCCAATATGCACCCGGGCCGCACCCCGGGCCCAAATGGGTTTCCAAGTGAGTTTTTAAGTCGTCATATTACCATTCTGGGTCCTCATTTATTAGGAGCACTACACGAAGCCCTGGAGCAACACATCCTAACACCCGATTGGGGACACGCCGAGATCGTGGTCTTTCTCAAACCCGGTCGTCCTCCGGACGATCCGGGCTCATACCGCCTTATCTCCCTATTAAACATTGAGCCTAAATTGCTGGGTAAGGTCTTGGCCGATCGCCTCCGCACCTGCATTCAAGATCTGGTGCACCCGGATCAGTCTGGCTTTATGTCGCAGCGTTCCACTAGACACAACATCAGGCGGGTCCACAATGCCATTGCCGAGGCCCCGCGCCTGGGCTGCCCTGCGGCGCTCCTATTGGCAGATATCGATAAGGCATTCGATTCCCTGAGCTGGACGTACCTTTTTAAACTCCTAGCTGCCTTTAATCTGGGGCCCCGGTTCTTAGCATTTGTGAAGCTTTTATACACGGACCTCACGGCCTCGGTTCGTACGGCTGGGTGCTGCTCTGCCCCCTTTCCGATACATAGGGGCACTCGTCAGGGGTGTCCCCTGTCCCCACTTTTATTCGCCTTAGCGATCGAACCTTTGGCCGCATGGGTGCGCTTCGACTCTGTTGTCAGAGGGCTAGACTAGACGCCGGAATACTCGGACAAGATCGCGCTTTATGCCGACGATGTCCTGTTTTTTATGTCCGACCCCTGGTTCTCTGGGCCCCGTGTCCTCCAGATCCTCCGTATATTTGGGGAGACCTCCGGTCTCTGTGCTAATCCGTCTAAATCCACACTATTCCCCATTCACGGGGACCAGCGAAGCCAGGCGTGGGCATCACAATTGCTCATCGCGGTTACAGACCTTAAGTACCTCGGGGTCTATGTCACTCGCTGCCCCGAGGATGCCTTGTCACGCAACATAGCCCCGCTGCTCCCCGTCGTCCGAGATGAGACAACGATTTGGTCCCAGCTGCCCCTCTCCCTATACGGCAGATCCACAATTTTTAAAATGGTATCCCTTCCCCGCCTACTCTACCGACTCCAGAATTATCCGTACCCTATTCCCCCGTCATGGTTCCTCCAGGTTAATGCTCTATTGAACAGATTATTATGGCAAGGAGACGCGATTCGTGTGGCGCTCGCAACCTGCATACAGTCCACGTACTGCGGGGGCATCGCGGCGGCGGATGTTCGTGCGTACTATTGGGCCTCACATCTCCTAGTGGTTAATGAATGGTGGTACGGCTCCCATGCAGATCCGGCCTACACCGTGGAACGGTCAACCATGGATGGCACTCCCCTGCTCCAACTCTTGTACAGCAGCTCCCCCCTGACGGCGCTTCCCCCTGCCTGCAGAGTAGTCATTCAGATATGGAGACGGGCGGTTAAGGCTATGGGCTGGTGGGGTACGCTGACTGGTGCCACTCCTCTTTGGCAGGGTACGTTTCTCCGGCCAGTCGCGTCACTGGCGGGGTTTCGCAGATGGGATGACATAGGCATTTCTACCCTAGGTAATGTGATGCAGGGGACCACTCTCAAATCCTTTAAAAAATTACAGGCAGAATTCGCTCTCCACAAATCACAGTTCCACCGCTTTTTTCAGCTCAGACACGCATTGACCCCCTTGATTCGAAAGCTGGAATCACTACCGGAGTTCCACCCGCTGGAGGGGCGTTTACTAATGGGGGACCAGGGGGCCCATAAAATTAGGCAAATTTATCAAACTCTCACGACACACTCCAAGACCACCATTCACCGCACCCGGGCAGCTTGGGAGGCAGATCTACCCAGCTTGACAGATGACGATTGGGCCGAGGCGATAGCCAGTCCTCGAGGTGCCGCCGTCTCCACTAGATATCGACTCATTCAATTCAAATACCTCCACAGGGTGTATTACACTCGCCTCCGCCTCTGGAAGATGGGGGCAGTCCCGTCTCCGGCCTGTCTCCGCTGTGGCACAGATGAGGGGTCGTTTCTACATACGGTGTGGAGCTGTGGAGCACTACAGCCCTTCTGGTCTGGCGTGCATGGGGCGTGTTCTGGCATGGGATATCCCGTCTGACCCTAGACTGGCGCTTTTGCACAGCACAGAAGACATTGGGGGGAACAGGTACAAACAACACTTACTCTTTCTGGGTCTCACCCTGGCCAAGCGGGACATAGCACAACATTGGAAAGATACGTCCCGACCATCTGTATCTAATTGAAAAAAGGCCCTAGACAGATGTATGTCAGCGGAAGTTGCCGTGTTTCAGGCTAGAGGATGCCCACAGAAACATGGGAAGATCTGGGCCAAATGGGCGAAGTTCCGGGGTATAGACCTCTCCCTGGTGTTACAGCCTGCCATTCGAGACCCCATAGAACGACTGGTGGTAAATGACCTGCCGGTGTAAAATTTGGTGCTACTGGGACGCTGTGAGATATTCCTTTTGTGTATACAGTTTATGGTGCTTACAAGTGGGTGGTGCGTGCGCAGGGGGGGGATCCGGGGGTTCTTGTGGTCTGATGTTCCGCAGACAGTTGGGGTGGGTGTTTTACTGTACCTGAGGGCCTGCCTAAGGTACAGTACTGCATTTCAATTGTACTTTGTTCTCTGGGCTTTGCCCCCTTGGTACGCTGGAAAACTAATAAAATCTGTTGTTAAAAAAAAAAAACTGGGGCCCAAACATCAATATTATCTCGGAACATATCCAGGGGGATCCCATCGGCTCCTGGGGCCTTATTCTGGGATAGTGCCTCGATGCCCATATAAACTTCCTCCAGGGAAAAAGTAACTATAGTATCACCATGGCTAAATTCCATCTCATTTGTGGTCTCTTCAGTATGACCAAAATTGTACACCCCCTCAAAGTGATCGACCCACTTTTCAGGGGAGAAATGATGGCATAACGCTGGCCTTAATGGCTCAGAAAAGCAAGGTCTATTTATGACCTGCCAAAAAAGTGTGCTGTCCCTCAGCTCACTGGCTTTGGTCAGCTCGTCCCATGCCTGTTTCTGTAACAACTGCCTTCGTTTTTTCAAAGCTTCTTATAAACAAGACGACAATTTGCCACCCACACTCTGTCACAAGGAGACTGTTTCAAGGCTTTCTTCAGGTGGTGGAGAGCCCTGGAACACTCGGTATCAAACCATTTAGGTTAATTCGAATGGGGGCCAACCACAGGGACTGTTAGAAGGCCAGAAACCGTCTGAGCAATTGAGGCAAAAGAGCTTAAAGTCTCTTCACCTGGCGCTAGAGGGTCCAGGCAGGTTAATATCTCCTGCTGGCAAGCTTCAAAAACGGAGTGATCTATCTGCGACCACAGTAGGCGCCTACCCTGATAGTTAGGGATAATAATCCTGGGGGCTTACGAGAGCGCTCCATTAAGGGCCCCACCCCCTCAAATGCCAGAAACAAAGGATTGTGGTCACTGAAGGAGCTGTCTAGGATGTTAAAAGTAAAAGAGGGCCATCCCAAGCAAGCTGAGACAAAAATAAAATTGATAATCTTGGCGCACCCTCTGCCTTTAAATTTGGGGGGGATTTGATTTGAGGCTTTGATGGATTAATCATCGTGTCTAAAGTAAAGACCAAATTATAAGTGTGTAAAAAACTATTAAGTTCTGTACCTTCTGGGGTGTGTTCCATGTGCGTGCCCTGAAGGATCGTGCAAGTATTTTTGCTATGCGATGGATTTGAGGAATTCGAGCATAGGTAACAATTAAAATCCCCTGCCAAGATAAGATTCTCTTGAGGAAGGCCCTCCCACATTAAGGAGTCAATAGCACCACTTAAGTCTAAGAGGTTTGAGGACCTTTGAATCCCCCTTTTTGCATTGTAAATATGGATCAACACCAGGAAAAGGTAAAGTAAATAATGTTATCTCCCCCTACGAACCAGATAAAAAGTTCATTCTTGGACTTTACAAAGTATTTATTACAAATCTAATTCATCAAATCATTTGGAATTGTACTGATTATTCTTCAAAAGGTACTTCTAAACCTTTAGCTTGGCTAAAGCTTCTAGAGGGAATTGAATAGCTCCTTGCCTTGATGAGGTGTGAATTGACTCCCAGAGCTCAGACAAAGGCCTTGGGTATGTGGAGAGGTTGACCGTCTCTTGACAGGATGGCCTGGGGGCTGTGCCCAGCCACTTGCATATCTTCAAAGGACACCTAACCTGTCACTGGCGGATGTAGCTTACACGTTGGCCTGCCTCTCTTTTGTCTTCCTAACGAGCCAGGCCCCAATCCCAGTGGGAGAGGAGCTGTCCCCAGAACCAGTTTTGAGTGACTACAGAGGAGGGGTTGCTCATTTCCATGTCCACATGTCTAGGCTGGGCACAGGAGAGCTGAAGAAGGGGACGGACTTGCTCCCACTTGTACCTGCAACAAAGAAGAGGACGCCAAAGGTCAGTTAGATGACCTCCTGTTACAGGAACACAACAGCTGCAAGAATCCCACTTTCCTAAAAGAGATCAGCTGACGAGTTTCAACTGGACCTGTCCTGGGCCCCGCTTGATCCTTCGGTGGGTATGAATCCTGTGAGGGAAAGGCACGACCGGAGCCCCAATCCCTACCTGGTGCCGTTTTCCCGGGAGCTGGTGCAGAGCGAGGGCATGCGAAGACGAGGGGAAGTGATCAAAGGGTTAATCCTTTGACCTTCCCTGTGCAGGTTGACGGCAAGTCTGCCTCACTGGGAAGCCAATCAGCGGAGAGAGGCGGCCTTGAAGAGGAGGAGAGCCAGAACGACGAATGGAAGCAGGAAGTCGGAGAGGACGCCGAAGCACAGCGTGAAGACGGGGTCAAGACGCCGAACGCGGAGAAAGAAGACTCCACACGCTGATTTCAAGTTCTGGAAGACCGAGAGGACCCAGAAGACGACGTCGCGGAGAGCTAGTCCGAAGAGTGGTGGACCCCTCAGGAGAGCCGATACAGCGCTGCCGCTTCTCAGGAGAGTTGCGGCTATCACGGTGAGTGCTCAGACAGGGGAGGAGGGTGGGGATTGTGTGGTAATTGACTCTCTCTCTCTCTGTCTCCACGGTGCATGAACCTGACCAAACATAACGATATTATCGTTATATCAAGGGCTAATTTCAAGGGCTAAAGTATTTTTTTTCCCTTCTTATTTTTTTTTCATGTCTTTTTCCTCAACTTTATTGCTCGCACAAAGCCCCTACCCCCCAGGCCTAAATCCATACCTACCACTAAGACTTGGGAAGCTGTGCCCCCTGGCTCCATAGAGAGAAGACAGGGAGGTGAAGAAAAGGGGAACTGGGGTGCAGGTGTGGACACTGTCTTTTCTGTTCCTTTCACAACCTCTCTTCACCACAAAACCCTATAGCCTATGGGCACCTATACTCGGTAAATGAATAACAAAAGAAGGTCTTGATACTCACCGCCTTCTCTCCTGTTTTCATCTGAGCCTCCTGAGGTGTGTCCCTCTTCGGTGCTGGAACCTATAAAGGAATGAGAAGAGAAGAGGCGTTGAGTAAACAGCAAACAACGACCAAGCCAAATAGCGACAGAACATCAAAGCGGGACAAAAGTATTCAGAAAACTAACATAAATCACTGAGAATATTGGAAGAAAAAAGGACAAGGAAAAGAAAAGGAAGAAATGAGGACTGTAGATTGATTGAGACTTTTTATTAAATTTGTATAATTCAATAAACAGCCACAATTGAGCCCATAGTCCGGCCTCCTAGATTTTGTTTCCGACCATCCCTCCGACAAATCCAGACCCCCAAGTGCTGTTCCTGAGGTCCAGGAACCATCGGCTAGTGTCACAGTATACTCCTTCTGTCTAACCATAAAAGCAGTGACTTAGAAACATTTTGCTGAATTTCTGCTTGGAGCACATTTGCAGGACCGGGACCAACCTGTCAGCTGATCAGCAGAGAGTGGATCGCCGGTGGGCCTGACTTTACTGCAGCTCTTGCTTTGTTCTTCTCCAAAGCAGCAAATCTGATTCAGCAGGCCTGATGCCCACTGGCTTCCGATGAGGTTGATAAACCTTCTGCTGCTGCAGCCTTCAGGCTTGCCCCTATCTTAAAATCCGATTTCCAGAAAGGGTTTAATCCAAAGGTAGAAATCTTCACCGGGCCTGATTCTGAAGAGCATCTGATCGATGCGGACAGCTTCCTGGCCGCAAAATACTGACTTTTCTCACTTAGAGCTTTTCCCACCTTCGTTGATAGCTTCATTGAGACCTTGTCCTTCTTTGACAAGCCAGTTTTTGGATCCAGCCTGCAGCGTTGCCCCTCCGAGGGCTCTACCTTCATGAACATTTTCTAAATCTGAAGGTAACTCTTTCACCAGAACCAACCTGGCTCTTGTGGTCAGCCTTAAACCTTACCCTTGTCTTGGTCTAGCACGACTAGTTGCCCGTGGTGGGGCTTTGTGCTTTTTGGTGCTATTTTTATTTAAAAAATTACAAAGTCATGTCTCTGGTTTCCCTTATTAGATTTTTGTCATTTTGAAGTCATTCTGTTCATTACAATATTCTCTATTTTTATAGATTCAAGTGTGATTCTTTTATTGCGTTGTGTTTTCAACTTTTTAACTGTTTTGGTACTGCTAAATGCTTTACACATTTTTTTAAGCCTGTCTGCTCTGTGCCATAGCTACTAGGGGTTGAGCATAGGTTTATATTACTGAAAGCTTTACTTGGCCTAACAAGAATAGTGACATTATTCTTTATGGTGGACTACCATTCACCCTAACTAATAATCCGCTTTCTCACACAGTTTGCTACTTTTCAGCATTCACCAATTTCACCAATAGTAGCCATAGAAAACAGCATCAGGTGCATGCTTCCAGACATCCTACTGGGAATGTCTAGTGGTATCTCCAACGGGGTCCCATTCCTTCCTTTGTGGAGTTCTACATAGTGTAGAATTCTGTGTAGGGTGAATACAGCCTCTGATGCAAAGGCAATTTTTTCTCCATGGAAATCTAAAAATTTAGGAGTAATCATTGTGAGTGTTCCCAAACTTCCAAGGCAAACCACGCATTGGCATTCCCACTTCCTATTACTTGAGTAAGATTTACAGCTGCAGATTTCTCCTCATTCCAGAGCAATCTGACGTAGTAAATCGTTCTACATGCAAGGGATCGATATGTGTGTTACTAAATTGCATTATAAATTATAAATACATTAGGGATAAAACAGCTGACAGAGGGGGCTACTCATCAAGCGGGACACACCCTGGATGGGATATGCACAAATGCAGCCAACTTAACCACCGCCCCCCCAGGCGTGAATACTTGGTCAGATCATAAGTTAATCCCTTTTAAGCTTGACTTTAATAATGTCCAACTAGAAAATAACCCTGAGCAATCAGGCTTCACATGGAAGTGGAATAATTTGCTCTCCAATCCCAGTCTGCAGAGTATAGCAGAAGCCGGAAACCCTACTCTCACAGGGGACCCTGAAATTGACAACAATCTATTTAATGAATGGATGCTGTCACTGGTCAACACTTTAGCTCCCCTAAAGAAAAACAGTATAAAAAAAGGTCAGCTCTATGGTATACCCCTAGTTTAAAAGCCTTGCAGGGACAATGTAGAAAACTAGAGAAGCAATGGCGGAAAAACTACAAAACAGAAGACCTGGGGATTTATAAAGTAGCACTTAGATCCTACCACCAGCATATCAAAATAGAAAAAAAGACATACTATTCAAATTTAATAAATAAAGCAGATAACCAGAAGACTATTTTTAATATAGTAAAATCATTTACTAATCCAAAAAGCCTATAACAGGAAATCCCTCCATCACAGAACCTATGTGATCGATAATAAAATCCTTGATTTAAAGAAAGACTTCACGAAAACACTCCCCCAAACGCAAAACGTTCAGATTACAGGGAAAAAAAAGGAACTCACATGTTTTAAGGAGATTAACTTAGAACAATCCAGGCAAGCTATTCTCTCTTGTAAGTCAGGTTCGCCTTTCGATACATGTCCCCCAAAAATTTTACATGCGCTGGTGGACACCATAAACCCCATCATCAATCAGATCATTAATGCCACCTTCAGGCTAGCAAAAATCCCCGACAGCTGGAAAACCGCTGCGGTGAAGCCACTTCAAAAAAAGAAACTTTCGGATCCCACCACCCTTTCCAATCTTAGGCCCATTTCATTGTTGCCATGCTTGAGTAAAATTGCAGAGAAACTTGTTAACATCCAACTCAATGATTTCACGCAAGAAGCTAACATCTTACATCACAAGCAATCTGGTTTTCGGCCGGGTCATTCAACAGAATCATTACTATTGCATACCACTGAGTCTCTAAAACTTGCCATGGATCAGGGTAAGGATGCGGTTCTGGTTCTGTTGGATTTGTCAGCGGCGTTTGACACGGTCTCTCATGATATTCTGAGAGACAGACTTGCATACAGTGGAATCACGAACAATGCATTGGCCTGGATTACATCCTTTTTTGAAAATAGGCATCAGATTGTAACATTGGGATGTTACAAATCGCGAGAAAAAAGGCTGGCATCAGGGGTTTCTCAGGGCTCGGCCTTGAGCCCAACCCTTTTTAACCTTTATATGGCACCACTGCTCTTTCTAATGGACACTTATGATGTTGAAAGCATCGCTTATGCAGATGACACTCAACTGATCCTCACCCTCGATAAAAATTCTACAGTGGCGGAAGAAAAGTTTCACCACTGTCTAACAGCAGTGATGGATTGGATGAAACTGAATCATCTGAAATGTAACAACTCAAAAACAGAGATTATGCTGTTCGGCAAGGCCAACGTTTTCAGACCTGACCAGTGGTGGCCGTCAAATTCAGCTCCACCTCCAAATACAGTAGACACCGTGAGAAATCTGGGAATAAAATTCGATCACACATTATCCTTCCACAAGCAAGCTCTCGCTGTGGCAGGCACTTGTTTTCAAAGAATAAAAACCCTCAGAAAATTCTTCGATCTACTCCCAATGCCGGCCAAGAAGACGGTGGTAGCAGCCTTAATTCTATCTCGCCTGGACTACTGTAATAGTCTTTATGCAGGAACCAATAAAAAGGTCCTGCGAAGACTACAGGTAGTCCAGAATGCTGCAGTGAGACTGGTACTCAACCTGTCCAGAGACTCCTCCTCAGCAACAGCACTAAAAACCCTCCATTGGTTGCCTGTCCATAAGAGGATTCTTTTTAAGGTCCTGACCATTATTTATAAAACGACAAAAAAAAACGGACCAGAATACCTAAATGTCAGAACGAAACCATACATCACCCAATGCACTCTACGGTCATCTTCACAGAATTTTTTAACTGTACCCGATTTTAAACTTAAAACTAGAGGTGGAAAGACATTGGCGGTCCTAGGGACCAAAGCCTGGAACTCCTTGCCAACACAACTTAGACACACACAAACGGAACCCTATTTTAGGAAGTTCTCAAAAACCTGGATGTTTGGGATCCCAGATAGCACTGTTTGGTCTCTTATCTAAAGCTCGGACATTATAGTTCATGCCAGCTCTTCTCCTATCAGGTGCTCTCTTTCCGCAAAAGCGCCAAGATACTCCTTGGAGTGAACGTTGCGCTATATAAAAGTACTTTCATTCATTCATTAATGAGGGTATTTCATTCCAAAATGTGCATTAACAGCCAAAAATACCTTAGCAAATAGTCTTAACGTTTCCAGAGTATTGGATACACTCTCTCGCCAATCGTTTAAATTGCTCGAGATCGTATTTTCATAAGAAAGGTTGAGTGCTGGTACTGTATTGTTTCTATTTCTGGAATTGTTCAAGAAAAACAATTTTCTTTTCAAGGGACCAATAAACTATGTCTGTTATTAAGAGATTTTGAAGAATTAACTATCCATCTCGGTCGATGTGTCTGCTTCCTACCATGCATGCTTTATGACTGACTGTTATTAAAGGCTCGATTACTTTAAAAATTAAAAATAAAAAGCACATAACCTTCATCTTTGAAATGTCAGCTGTCCAGTTGGTAATATGGGTGATGGAGGTTATATCACCGCTACCCTTCCGAAAATCTGAACAAATAACCAAATGGTTTGTGTCACACATTTTTGATTCCGCTGAGATTGCTCTTCCCTAACTTTTTAGCGCCATCTCCATATAATTTGGGTGTCGTGGCATACTCGCTAGTGTCCTTTTAGATGCCTTTAGTGAGGAAAAATAGTTTCTTAGGCTCAATCAATTTTAAATTAACATTTAATATCCAAAACTGGTTTACCATTGTCCATTGCTTAAAAACAAAGAGTCCTGATAATAACCCTTTTTTTGGTAATAAAAAACTTACAGACAATGTGACGGCAAAGTCGACATCCTGTTTGAATAACACTCACTGTGTACGAACATTGTAGAATGATGGTGTTTGCCTGTTATAAAATTACATTGAAACGTATTTTTATCAATCACCTTCTTGCCGGACAAAGTAAAATAGCCATAATAATATATAATTATGAAAATAAAAATTGTAATTTTGAACACTCAAATACGATTCCTGTTAAGAAAACATGCATGAACAAGCAGGTACAACTTTCTGCAAGTCAAAGATATTAAAGAATAGAAAGAGCAGTATTAATGTCAAGTCTGGTGCTTGCAAGCCTGTATGAGTAAAAGAGTACTTTACTCTAAGTATTAGTATTTCATTTTCAAAGCTAAGGCAGGTTTAATATTGACAACGAAATATCAAAGATTATCAAATTCCAGTGTTCCAATGAACATCAGAATTTACATTCAGAGTCTAATCAGTTAAATGCATTGAGAAAGATTGTGCACCTTTTTACAAGAGTCAATGTGATGCAATTATGGTAATATACATGTGACTCAGAGGCAGTCATTCCTGTTCTTTCAAGTGGAAGGGTTTTCTTGTAGCAATAAAAAGGGAAAATTATATTTCATCATAATTAAGAATCAGAGTTTGACTTGGCACATGTTTGGTTTTATTACAGTTGTGCACAGGTTTCACTGACTCTTACAACTGGATGCATGCATGGGGACATTCGCCTACCATTTCTAATTTCCTCTAAAACCATACCCAAATGCATTGAAGTGTAAGAGACAGATGCGTATTGGCTACATTTACATCATTTATGCCTAAGATTGATTTTGCATACATTACAAACTGAATGAAAGAAGGTGAGATTTTCCACAACTGTTAAAAATTGGGTTTCTGGTTGGCAGATATATGCACCATGTCCAAGCAGGAACAACATCCCAAGTCAGGGTAAGTCAGATATACACTAAAAGATTACCTGTACTCACCCTCTGGTAGCTTGGCACAGATCAGTCAGGCTAATATAAATAATAATTTTACAAATAAATCAATACCCAAAATGACAAAAATCCAATATGTAGAAGACATGTTAGGAATTTTAAAGGATTAATAGAGTTCTAGCAATGTAAATACTGTAGGGCTACTTCAGACCATAAACCCTCACACCATAGAAGGCTGAGAAATAACTATAGTGACACTAAAAATTGGAAATGTATAAAAAGTTTATTAATAAATTATCTTAATCCTATTGGTAGGTAACTATAAAAACACATAATAAACATAAAGATATTCATACAGAGACTAACAATTATACAACATTCTGACCACATTCATTCACAATCAGAGACATACTACATACATATAATCAAATTGATAGACATGATTATTCCGTCCCACATGATTGGGTTTATACAGACTATAACAAACAAACAACAACAACACTTAAATGAGAAGATTGCATTTTTAGGGTGGTTTTCAAAGATGACTCTACGCGCGTTTCGACAGAAACACTGTCTTCATCAGGAGTTCCACCTCAGAATGTTGTGCTCTGTAGAGAATAACATATATATATATATCACATACATATAAGACATAATTTTACATGTGATTTTAAGTGTCACTATAGTTAATAATTAGAATGATTACATGTAATAACAAGGGCCCATAATTGGACTGAGGGTATAATATCTTATTATCTTTTTATAGAACAGGAAAATTGAAAAACGAGCCTGACAAAATATAAACAAAAATACAAACATATAATCTCCCAAGCAACATATAACACTACAAACATACAGTGGAAAACTATTGTCAATGATCTGCATACTTTATATGTAAACCATATCAACAATGCTGTCCCCTTATTAAAGGAAGATATAGTTAGTGTCTTTAAAAGGCAATTAGATTGAAGAAAATATACATGCATGTTGTCCAAGAAAATATAAAGTACTGAAATGAAATGTAAAAAAAGATGTATTACCAAAACTATCCAGCATCTGTACGTAGGCTGATAAGAGGTTTAAATGGTTCAGTTCAAGAATTTATTCCTGTCATCCAGGATACACCTGTAAGGTTCTAAAGCGGTGCACCGAAACAGAAAAAATGGAAAGAATAAATGATCTTTCCAGTACTAAAATGAAGATATTCTAACCAGCCACTAAAAATACTTGTTTACCTTATGCTGATAGTGGCCTGTCTCGAAAGGGAACAGATTTGGTATATTAACCGACTCCTCAAGAAGAAGGCCCTGAAACAGATAAACAGACCCCAAACACAATATAAAAGAGCACAAACCAAAATAATTGTGAAAATGTCTAGGTTGAAACACTTTCTATAGGTATAGGCAGAGGCAGATCGTACCTACTTGATAAAATGTATCCAGCACGAGAGACGAGCTGCTAATCCCTCAGATGGTTAAAAATAGATGCTGGAAAATAAGCAACAAACAGGAACAAAATGTTCCATAAAATAGAATGTGCTCAAAACATGGTTACTGATTTTAATTAACAGAAAAGTTAGAGTGACACATAATGCCCTACATAATAATAATGAAATTATCTAACGCATTTCAACTAGACCACAACCGTCTAAAAAGAATCATATCTCAAGTAATTAATAAAAAGATCTGCATGAGCAATTACTCAAAGAAAATGGTTACAGCAGTAACACCTCACGAATAACACCGGTTTGGCTCTAATCAGAGTTTAAACCCCGAAAAAATGATAGCGTAAAAGAGAAATCAAAAGAAAAAGACGGTACGTTTAAATGCTACCAAAACATCCATCTTAAGACCTTAACATATAATGGGATAGGCGGAGCAATGCCCGGCCAACAAACTACAAAAAAACTACAAAAACAAGGACGGCACGTTATAATGTTATCAAAGAACCAGTCTTATAACATTGTCAAACTGATGGGGAAGGCGGAGCAATGCCCGACCAATAATCCAGTAAGAGGGGAAATACGAAGTGCTTGCAAGTAGCAGAGAACCAGTTTTTATGGCATTAACAAACTGATTGGAAAGGCGGAGCAATGCCCGGCCAGAATCCAACAACAGAGGAAATACGAGAACAAGAACCAAAGAAAAATAATCCCGATATACATGTGTTATTACAACACTCAATGAAAACAGCAGACACCCAAGCTTTTCCAAGACATCTATGAATTCTCACAATGTGCTTACCCATATTAGCAATCCAAAACGTTGAGCAGCTCTGTTCTCTGTATAGCAGCCTACCGGAGCAGCTGAAAAACGCCCATGTACCGATGGCGCGAAAAAGACGGTATGTTTTAAATACTGTCGGGAAGTAGTCATGTGACATTGTCACATGATAGAAAAGGGCAGGCCCAGCACCAGTCAACCATAAAGGGTGAAGAAATACTTAATTCCAAAAGTCCAGAGATTTTAATAGCAAAGAAAGTGAAATTCGAAATATCAGTGTATATAAATACATACACCATGATCCTAATATGTATATGCCGTACTCTGATAATATACCGACAAATACATGAACTTTGCAACTAAAATTAGCTATACATATATGTACAGAAAGATATGTTTAATGATGAGTCCAGCAAATGACAAAAGCGACTAACCTTGAAAGGGAAACCCTAAAAGAGATATATACAAAAAATATACAAAAAAATGCGATACCCAAGACATGTTTATGGACAACTAGCGAAAATTGGAAAAGATACAGAAGGACATCACCTAAAGCCTACGCATATATCCATAAATGTACAGCAAAATTTGAAAAAAACTTGAAAAAAACTGGTAAAATATACCAATGGGAAAATTTCAATAGCCTATGCCGGGGTCCAGTATATTTTAAGAGTACATATAAGTATCGCTACCCAATGACTGTGCATATGTGCAAAGACAAGCCAACAGCAAGATATAAGAGATAAATGTCACTATAGATCGAAACAGATAACCTATACTTAGGAAATGTTGACCATACTAGTCATTATAGCGAATCGCTTGGTCCCATGGGATATCAAAATTTAACCCATTAATATGGGAGCTCAAAGAGTAAATCCAGAATACCTCTCTGCGTTTTCTTATTGATTATGCTTGTAGACTGTTTTTAATTTCAATTTTTTCCAAAATTAACCATCTTATTTGGGTCTCACGATGGTTCATTTCCAAATAGTGTTTAACTATCGGTGCCGTGAGTTTTTTTGTTTTAATGGCCGATCGATGTTCTGTCAGACGGATCGAAAATTGTCGTGACGTCTCGCCAACATATCCCTTTGAAGTAGCCCTAGAGTATTTACATTGATGTCTTTTCCCTGTCTAGGTGTACTTCTCACTAGTGTCAGGGGGCCCCTTCTCTTTTTAATAGAGTTCTAGCACATAGAAGCAATAAGCGCTAATGGGGTTATCTGGTTACACTAGATCGGGGCTAAGTCAACAGTTCAGTCCGACCGCGATTAAGTGCATGCTGGGGACAGGAGACAAGCAGGCCTAGTGTACAGGGTACTTTGATCCTGGTCGCAACAGCGAGATGCCCGGTGCAGACCAACGATGAGTTGATGTCGACACCGCAGTCGAGGTGATGCATCAAATTTCTCCACGATGTTGTGGCGATGTGTCGGTTCTGTAGACGAAGTGCTGAGATGAGTTGGTTCTGAATTGTGATGCGCTGGGTTTCTCTGCACAGTCGAGGGATGCAATAATCTCTCCACACTGCTGGCGCAGCAATGCGCCGTTCCGATGCGTTGGCCTTTCATGGCGATGCATTGGTTCCGAGAGTGATGAGCCAATTCTACTCCGGCAACAGAGTCGATGTGCTGGTTTTGCTACATGCAGGCTGGAGATGTGTTGATTTCTCTGGTGCAAGTATCTGGGTCCACTTCCAGTGAACCTGGCACAGGCGCAGGTGTAGAGACTTTGATAGCCCTGCGTGTCAAGCAACAGGAGGCAAGTCAACATGGCCTTGGAGATCAGTTCAGTTGCAAGGCAGAGTCCAGCACTCCCTCAGCAAGGCCAGAGAGCAGCAGACAGAAGGGCAGCACAGCAGAAAAACATGTCTTCCAGATCAGCAGTAAAGCAGAGTGTCAGTCCTTGATGCAGCATAGCAGTTCTTCTGACAGAGTTCAGTTACAGGTCCAGAAGTGTCTGATTTGGTATGGTCAGAGACCCAGTACTTATATCGAGTTGTGCCTTTGAAGTGGGGGAGACTTCAAAGAAGGGTTTTTGAAGTGCACAGAAGCCCTTTTTTGCAGCCCCAACTCCAAACTAAATGTAGGGAGTAATCAGCCCCTTGTGTGGGGTACAGGACACTGCCTATTCAGGTGTAAGTGTCAGCTCCTCCCTCCCATTCTGTCCGGGATGCCATCAGAATGCAGATGGGCACTCAGACACACTTAACCTTCCTGTGTTTGTGGCTTTCTTGAAAGAATTCACAAAGTGAAGCTGTCACCCACCCAAGGCGTGTTTTGGAGACAGGCTTTAGGCACACAGAGCTGTAAGATCAGAGAAATGTCCCCTTTCTAAAAATGGCCTTTCTAAACAGTAATGTTAAATGCAACTTTACGAATAAAGAGGATTTATCCTTACCATTTTCAAACATATAAAACATGACACAGCTACTCCTTTCCAATCAGGAAAACAGCTTAAATGTGTATGAAGTAATTCTGAATGTTAGCCTATGAGAGGAGTAGGCCTTGCAGTAGTGAAAAATGAATGTGGGTGTTTTTCACTACCAGGACATGCAAAATGTAAAAGTACATGCCCTACTTTTTACTTACACAGCACCCTGCCCTATGGGCTACCTAGGGCCCACCTTAGGGCTGGCTTATATGTAATAAAAGGGGAGTTTCAGGCTTGGCAAGGGGTTTTAAATGCCAAGTCGAAAAGGCAGTAAATGTGCACACACAAGCTCTGCAGTGGCAGGCCTGAGACATGTTTAAAGGGCTACTTATACGGGTGGCACAATCAGTGCTGCAGGCCCACTAGTAGCATTTAATTTACAGGCCCTGGTCACAGGTACTGCACTCTACTGGAGACGTAAAGATCAATTAAATATCCCAATTGTGGATATACCAAATGTAACCATGTTTAGGGGAGAAGCATATGCACTTTAGCACGGGTCAGCAGTGGTTAAGTGTTTAGAGTCTTAAGGCCAAAAAGAAGGTCAGACAAATAGGAGGCGAAAGGCAAAACGTATGGTATGACCCTTCAGAGAGGGACATTTTCCAGCAACAACCATGCCATTTTACAAAGGGGGTAGAGTTTGAATTGTTACCAGGTTTGGACAGTTGGTGGACCACTGTTAGACTCGACATCCTTAGCGTGGTATTCCCACACACCTTTTGCCTCCACTTCTGTTTGCTGAATTTGTGTCTGTTGGCTTTAGGACTCTGCACGCTTTACCACTGCTAAACCGTGCTAGAGTGCTTGTGCTCTCCCCTTTAAACATGGTAATATTTAACATATTTGTAAGTCCCTAGAAAATGGGAATAAAATGTACACAGTGCCTGTAAATTAAATGCTACTAGTGGGCCTTGATCCCCAGAGGACTGTCCAGCTGCTACAAGAGGCCTTGTCCCCCAGAGGGCTGTCTGCTGCTTGAGCCCTGCCCTGCTCTCTGTGAACGAAAACTTGACCTGACCTCTTCATCCCAGGCTAACCTGCGTGACTCCAAGGGCCAGTTGCCTGATCTCCTGTTCTTAGCTAGAGGGACAAAACAAGCTCCAGAGGCCTTCCTGTACCTGTCCAGCTAACCTGATGCAACTAGGCTTGCCTGGCCCTGCAACTGTAACTGCCTCAGCCCTGCTTACCTCTGCTTGAGTGAGGCCCTGATCCTCAAGAGGTGCCTCCCCTGAACCCTTAACTGGCATCAGAGTGAACTAACCTGCAAGAAAAGGAGAAAGCCTGAGTTTTGAGCTCTTCAATACTGTGGATGGGCCAGTTGGCGCTGAGAATCTGATGCCTATGATGACAAGCAACGCAAAGCTCTGGCAAACCCGAATCTTCGCACTATAGCAACTGCCAGTGACGACCGGTAATGCACTACGCACTACAACAATTACAGCTCGTGGTGGCCGCAAAGGTGCATCTCCACCAACGACCATCTGCAATACCCGACTGGATCTTCGCACTACAGTGACAGCCATCCGCGACACCAGGCCAACTCTTCGGCTACAGAGACGACTATCTGCAACGCTCTCCCTGCTCCACCGCTAACCTTTTTAGTGGCTCTGACTTGGTCCCTGTATCAGCCCACACTCCAACGTGGTCCACCTGAAGTTGTGACTCCCTCCTGGTGTAGCACATCCAGATTACCGCAAGTGGTGCTTTCTGCTGTTAGGTGCTATAGCTACTTAAACCGTTAAAATTGAATATCTCCAGTTCTGCTGACTGGATTTTTGTCTTTCTGGTATAATTTTATTTATTAACATTTTCTCTATTTTTCTAAATTGGGATGGGATTTTTCTGGTGTTGTATTTTCTCTTTATTTCTGTTTGTGTGCTATAAATACTTTACACTTTGCCTTTACATTAAGCTGACTGCTTTGTGCCTAGTGACCAGAGGGTTAGACATAGGTTAATTTAGTGACTTTTGTTGTTCACCCTGACGAGGATTGTGCTTGCTCCCTGGGTGGGGCTTCCCCCTTCCCCTCCCCCCAACCAATAACCCAACTTCTTACAACCACAATGTCCTCAGTGGCTAGTACAAAGACACTGATTAATTGATTTGCTGGTTTGGACTAGTTAAAGGTTTAGTGGAAGCTCAGTCAGGATGCCTTGGAAGAATAAGTTTTCTGTCAGACTTGCCTGCATGCACATACAGGACAAGTAGGCATGAAATATGCGACCTGGAGCACCATGAGATGCCTTGATACTCAGGACATGGTAACAGGAACCCACCCAGCATATGCCCTAGTGCTCTGGGTCTGGAGAGATTGCTGGGAAAGGATAGAAGCTGGGGTCTGAAGCTGGAAGCTGGGCAAAGACAGTCAAGCAGCTAGTTCAGCTGGTGTGGCAAAGTCGAAGGCAATGAATGGCAGTGAAAGCAGAAGCCCTAACAGAAATTACAAAGATGTGGGAGAGTCCTAGTCCATTCTGTGAGAACAATTACCTGTAATGGTGTCATGCAGTGACAAGAATGGAAAAAAGTGATGTGTACCTAAATGTCAAAAAAAGTTGCACACTAGCAAGGTATGCATTTGTTATGGAATCCTGATATGGGCTGGTCTTTGCTTTCAGTTGCCTTTTTGGCTAGGCTAAAGCTATGCAAATACAGCATACAACATATACCTACAAATGTACATACTATGTCAACGGCAGGAAAGAAAATGTATTACAATAAAGTACAAACTGATGGCCATATTGTAATGCACAATATAAAATAAAAAGTAATCTGTTCACTTGATGGAAGAACAGGGAGGCATTCATCTATTTAAACAGTCATGTATCACTCCTTCAATAATAGATGTGCCCATTCAACAATGAGTCTGTTTATGTATCTGGCCACCCATCCATCTATTCATACAGGAACACTCATACACTAATCTATCCATGCACTAAATAGGCAATGCATCCATTCACTCACTTGTATATTCTCTCCTCTATGCCCTTGATCACTGGCCCCCTCATATATACAAGCACCAGGTCATTCATCCCTTCCATTCATCAAAAGATTGTCTCATTCTCACATTCATTCACTTACTAATCAAATAACCACACACAGACACACAAATATATACATATTTATATAAAAGTGCTTTCACTTAGTAAAAAAAAGTAAAACCTATTAGTGAGAATAGGTGTTTTAATGTGCACCCTGTCTTTTTAAGTAGTAAATACAGCTTAAAAAAGTATTTTGGCTCTGCCTCAATTCCCTCTTTCTCCATACCTTTTTAGGTCTGGCTTGACAGAGCAGCTGTCGCCAGACATGACGTGATCAAAAAAGAGCCTTCAGAAGTACTGCAGAGAGGGGCTATGCTTCCGTCCTGATGTTGGTTTACCAGAGTACATGTTTAGATTTGTCCAATGCTGTGTGCTTCCACAGAAAGAGTGCTTAACTTCTTCACATCTGTATTCATTTGTTAATCAACCTGCCTGAGCCAGGGCTCTTTATCAAATCAAGCTACTGTGTCACAGAGGAGCTTGGTGTTTGAGATCATCCACATGCCACTTCTATGTGTCTCATGTTTGGGGTCCTCTGGCAACAGCACAGATGCGAGTGGGCAGTCAGGAGGGATCTGTTATTGTATTACAGTCCCAGTCCCTCCCTCGTTCCCTTATCAGCTTAAACGAGACCAGGCTTTATTGTGATAAACATTTGTGCACAACATGCAGGCAAACAGCATTTGTGAACGCCTGTGGTTATATTTGTTGGTACTTTAAAGCCTGAAATATTGGCATTGCCAAAGTATTTTACATTGTCAATTACATAAAATAAGCTACATTAGGAAACAAAACAAAAATGTATTTTGCTGTTTTCTAACCCTAAGCTTAGAGCCCTTCTGGCAGTCACAGAAGAGCTTTAAAGCACTCTCGATCAAGGTGGCTCAGCCGCAATGGTGCTCTTGGATCTGAGCACGGTATTTGACACCGTGGATCATGTCATTTTGCTAAACAGACTGAGGGAGATTGGGATCCAGGATAAAGCCTTGGATTGGCTGGTGTCCTCTCTAAATGATAGATCCTTCCAAGTCATGGAATCCAGCTACCTCTCTGACAATATGCCTTTGATATGTGGTGTGCCACACGGCTCCTCGCTCAGTCCCATGTTATTCAATATCTGTATGCGACCTATCAGTGGTCTTGTATGCAGATGAGACACAGCTGGTGGTCTCCTTGATAATGTAGCAAATTTGGACTGTAAACAATTGGGGCCATGTTTGGAATAGGTGGCTGAGTGGATGACGTGCAGCTGCTTGAAGTTAAAGGGGGACAAGACAGAGTTGATGATTTTGGGGGGCATATCGGTCCAGCTGGCCAAGCTGTATGGGGAACTCATCAGCTCCTAACTCTTCCATCAAGAATCTGAATGGACAATGAACTGACAATGGAAGTTCAAGCAAAAAAGCTGGTGGGCTCCTGCATCGGACTACTTAGAATGATCTGGAAGGTCCTGGAGTTGATGCCAAAGTACTTAAGGAAAATAGTAATTCATGCGATGGTGATTTCCCATCTTGATTATGGTAATTCCCTTTTCCTAGGCTCCCCGAAATACGTTATAAAATGACTTCAAGTTGTGCAGAACCCGGCAGCTAGGCTTCTGTGTAAGGTCCCTACTCATGAACCAGTAGGGGAGCATTTGAAACAGCTCCATTGGCTCACGATCGCCTCCAGGATTAAATTTAAGGCACTTTGCTTGACTCATAAAGCAATAAATAACAGAGGTCCCCCCAAAATCAGAGGCATGGTTGTGCCATATGTCCCCAATAGAAGTCTAAGATCATCTCAAGAACTCCTTCTCAGAACCACAAGAATTAAGAGAGCAAGATGGGGATGTAGATCCTTTTCACATTTAGCACCTAAGCTGTGGAACACATTGCCACGTGAATTAAAATTTGTGGAAGTGGAATCTAGCTTCAGGAAAAAGTTAAAGAAATGGTTATTTCCGCAGTACTTTTAACATACTTTCTTCCCTTCTACAGAGCAATCACTTAGCGCTGGGAAGTCCTTGGGCAGCTATGCACTTTAGAAATCCATTCAACATAACATAATATAACATAGATAACTGAAAGGGGGCTTATCAAATACTTGTATTCTTAATTTTAACAGGATGAGACTCGGACGTAAAGGGATATGCTGAAGTGACATAATTCAGCCAACTAGTTAAGAAATGATCTGAACTAGGATTTTTGGTTCTTTACTTCCAAACCCATGCACATACTTATGACGCCACATATGTTGTTTGGAACAAAGATTTGTCTGGTTCTGTAAAAACAGTTTTTGATGTAGTTTCAGCCTATGCAAGCGACTTTGTCGATATTATGTGTGTCTTATTTCTTTTATCTCAACGTTAAAGTTTTAGTTTTATTCTGGTTTGGTGTACAAATCTTGTTTGGTGATCTGCAATTTGGTTTGACCGTCTATAATGGTCTACTGGATTGGTAAATCCTAGGAATGTGACTTGGCTTGATTGTGGCGTGGGTCAGTTTGTGGCTTTCACTAAAGTATCTGTTGTAGGGATTGCAAACTGGCAAAGTCTTTTTTGAACCATTGCGAACACCATTGAAGAGCTTCACTAGTTTGAAACAACAAAGATTTTCACTTTGCAAATTCACTTGAAAATCGTGACTTTTGCAACAATTTATTTTACAAATATCCCTATTTAACACTAACAGAATGGTTTCACAGTATTTATAATCCACAGAAATTTAGTTGTGCAATATCACTATGCTTAGAAAAGATATTTCAAAAGGTAAATTTGAAAACAGAAATTCCTCCTATATTTTTCATGGTGATTAGATGTTATTATTATGAAAACGAACTAGCTAAGAATTGAACATGCTTCTCCATCCAGAAAAATGGTGCATTGGTAAAGTCAAAGATAAACTGGAAAACCTTGAAAACGTAATAAGCGAAAAAATTAGGAACTTCTTGGGTGAAAAGAAATGTTCACACTCATTTGACTTTTCTTGCTGTATAGGTGTAAATGGGGACAATGGATGTCTGCTGAAGTTGATAAGGTGGTGGTTTTTCCACTCTTGAGGCAATGTAAGTAAGGCTCTCTTTAGAGTTTGACGGGCAGTAAATTGGAGTGGAAGAGATCTCTTCAAACATGTGGAAACCTATTTGTTATAATTTAAACAATCAGCATAATTATTTTACATACTAATTTTTCAAGACTTATTTTAAAAAAACAGATATGAAAATGTTTGTATTGAATCAGCTATTAAAAATAGAAAAGGTTATGTATAGAATTAATTGTAATTCATTAAATTTTTTCCTTAAAAATGAAAGTTACATTAATTCTAAAATTTAAAACGATTATTAAAATATTTTAGCATTAAGAAAGATTGATTTTTAAAAAACTATAATTTTTAATCATTCAATTTATTATATATATTTTTTTATTATTTTGATTGATGTCGAAGATTCTAAGGAAAAAAACAGTACTGTCATGTACATCCATCGCAGGTACAAGAAAGAAATACAACCGTTAACAGTTATACATTCCTTTCCAACATAACCATCAAGCAAACAAAGTGGGGGGATCAACAGAGCCAGTCACATGTCAGCAGTCATGGCAGTAGGTGGGGGAAGGGGAAGGGTCGTCTCCAGAAGAGGCAAAAGAAAGGGATGGCAGGAAAGAGAAGAGAAAGAGGGAGGAGACAGGAAAGAGAGGGGAGCAGAAAGAAGAGAAGGATGGGTGGCATAAGTGGGCAGTGCCCGTGTACGGCATTGCAATAGAAAACCGGTTGGAAAGGGAGGGGGGAGGAAGGGGAAGGCTCATAGTGGTAGAGGAGAAGACTGAGAGTCATGGTCAGTCCTCCTGCAGGAAGGGGGGCCATACGAGAAGAAACATGTTGGACTAGTCCATCAGATTATAAATTATCTTCTCATAGGAAGCAGTTTTGTACATGGCCGTGAGCCATTCCTTATGCAGATCTTGGCTGCCGTGAGAGCAGTGGTGAGCAACTGGCGAGTATGGTGTATCAGCTGAGGTAGGCCCCTCAGGCCATGGGGAAGAGTCAGTGCCAGGAAGTGGCAGGGGCACATCCATGGATTCCGCAGCATGGACCCTACCGCTGCCCAAAAGGGATGGATGGTGGAGCAGTTCAGTAAGATATGGATGATGTCACAAGCTGAGTGATCGCACTGCAAACAGGAAGAGTGTGGCAAAAGCCCCGCGGCATGGAGCCGCTCTGGCTTCCAGTGCTAGCCCTGAAGGATTTTGAAGAGGCTAAACTTCATCCGAGCTTCCCTAACTCCCTGGCTCAGGCCCTCCGGGAGCTCTGCCCAGTCTTCTTTCTCATACTCCACCTGTAGATGAGCCTTCCAGTTCGTCCAAAGACTTGCCATCTGAGGTTGCGAGTAGAGGTGACGAATCAGAAGATTGTAAAAATACAGAGAGCACACAATTGAACTGGCCCCAGGTGTTAATGTATGCAAGCACTGGAGAATGAGGAATGGACCAGGGCTGTGGGCCAAGTTTGTTCATCAGGCAGTGATGCAGTTGCATGTAGCACCACTGTTGATGAGGTGGCATTCTGAATTCGTCCCACAGCACCGCAAAGGGTTTGAGCTCACTGTGAGAGAGCAGATGTGTGATGGTTTGGATCCCTGATGCACACCAGGGGGCCCAGTTAAGCATGTTCCCCCCTAACACGGATGCTGTGGTTGTTCCAGATGGTTGCCTTGTCATGAAGTATGCGCCTACCAAGAGGAGCTTGTGGGATGCCCCCAAGTTTTGTACATTTCCTGGAGAATGGGGTTCGGAGTCCTGGAGTTAGGAGGACTGGGTAGGTAGAGGGAGAGCTGCCCCGGTGGGGCATCCACGAGCCGCTTCTCAATCGTGACCTAAAGCGGGGCGTCTCAGACCTAAACGGGCATGTATGCCAGTTGTGCCAGATGCAGGGCCATGCAGTAATGCTCCACAGATGGGAGGGTCAGGACCCCTGCAGACCTATGGGCTATGAGTTTCCTGATGGTGACAACAAGGCCTCACCAGTCCCCAAATGAAGGCTTTTATGACCTTGTCCACCTTCCAGAATGTTGAGAGAGGTGTCAGTTGAGGGAACATGCCCAGCACATACGTGAATTGCGGGATGGTCACTGTTTTCGCCAGCTGGGCCCAACACCACAGCAATAGATTCAATTGTGACCATTTTGCAAAATCTAATCGCATGCACTCCATGAGCGGGTCCAGGTTGTCCGCCACCATAAGCTCCAGGCCTCTATTAATAAAGGTGCCCAGGTATTTGAGACTAGCATTTTTCCACTGCAATGGATATCCGGCGATGGCGGCGCACGTGGTAATCCTTGATAACAGGAGGGCCTCGCTTTCACCCCAGTTGACCTTATAGCCGGATATGGCAGAGAAGGCGCTGATGAACTCCAGTACCCCAGGGATGGAGGAGGGCAGGGCCGACAGGGTGAGCAGAATGTCGTCCGCATGTAGGTATATATTTTGGGGGCTTCCGGGCATGGGTAACCCACAGTCCTGTCTGACTGGTGTAAAGATGCCGCCAGGGGCTCAATGGCAAGGGGAAACAGTAGTAGGGAGAGTGGACACCCTTAGCATGCACCCTGGCAAACTGGAAAAAGGGTTGGAGAGGAAGCCGCACAGTTAACTTGCGCCATGGGGGAGTGATAAAGCCAGCGCACTCTGGAGATGAAATCCTCACCTAGGCCTCATTTTCGTAATGCGGTGAACAGGTAGTCTCCTTCTATCTTGCCAAAGGCCTTCTCGGCATCCAACGAGAGTGCCAAGGCCTCCACTGGCAAGTCTGCCACCACCCAGACCATGTGAGCCAGTTTTCATAGGTGATTGTGTGATGAGCAGCATGGGGCAAACTCCACCTGTGTGTGATAGATAAGGGAGGGGAGAACCTGCTGCTTTAAGCAGGTAGCCAGTATGCTGGCCAGTATCTTAACATCTGCATTGAGAAGAGGAGGGGGTATTTCCCCGGTTTGGGGAGAACCAAGATTAAGGCCTTGTTGGATATTAGACCCAGGGAATCAGTCCGATCAGCCTCAGTGAAGGCTTTGTGGAGAAGATCTACTATCTGGTCCACTAGCTCGAACTTGACCCAGATGTAGAACTCTGCAGGGAAGCCATGTGATAGGGTAGGCTCGAGATGGCCTGCACAATCTCGTCTTTGGAGATTGCACCTCAGAGCAGTTCCCTGCCTTCATCCGTGAGGTAGAGAAAAGAGATGCCGTCCAGAAAGACGGCTAAATATGTCTACCCAGGGGTTATTTCTGAGGAGTAAAGGACCCGTAGTAGGAAGTGAAGGCATCTGCGATTTCTTGCGGATTGATGACGGGTATAGCCATTCCTGCTTCCCTCCGCCTCTGCTGTGCCACAAGTAGCCTGCCCACATTCTCCTCTTGTTCATAATGCCTGTGTCTCAGTTTCTGGAGTGTGTATTCATCCTTGGAGGTAAAAGGATGTTGAGGACCATGCGTGCTCTCTCTAGGCTACATTTAGTGATATCCGAGAGGTGGGCTGTGTAGGCATGCATGAGGCAGGCTGCACCCTCTTTCAGTGCCACATGCCATTCTTTTCTCTGCCGGTTGGATAGGGAAGCATCTCGCATCAGCTGGCCCCTCACAGTCGCCGTCACCGCCGCCTATAGGGTCTGGGCTGAGTCAACTGAGCCCTTATTTTGCTCACGATAGGTACGGGCATGGGTTTTGAGTAATTCCTTACCCGTTGGATGATTGTAACTGGATAGGTTGAGGAGTCAGGGAAGCCTCGCGTACGAGGGGGAGCAGGAGTTGGGCCACTAAAAAGGAGTATAATCATGATTGTGTGCCACGGACCTGGCACAGGTTGGTGTACTCTCTGTCCATCAGGTGTAGAAGGCACCACGGTTCTTGGAGACTATGGTCTTCCCTAATGTCTCCTAGGAGAGCCCCGTCTGTGTTGGGGATCGTATCAATAGGACCCATATGGTCCATGATCGTGTCCTAGGCCAGATTCCAGATGCCCCCTATCAGAATGTTCGATTTGTGTCAATTTCTCTTAAAACCCAGGAGAGCTGAAGGAAGAAGGGGTGCTTCAGGTCCACTGGGCTGATTTTGGACTTGACGAATTGGTCGACCCAGGTCTCAGCGGGGGCCGGCACAGGTAAACGCGGAATAGGTATAATTAAATAAATGAATAACACCTATTTCATCGTCTGTCGGCTTCCCCCCGCTGCGCCTTACCCCGCCCCACCACCCCACTGTGCTTACCTGTGCCGGCCGCCACTGCCAGGTCTGGAGTACTTTGTGGGGCAGGGACCTACAGATCAGGATAGGCACTAATTGTTTTCAGGGGGCTGACAAGCTGTCTTGGAGCACCTTGCCCACCCAGTCCTGCTGGAGCTTCTCTGCCTCTGTTGCAGTGAGGTGGGTGTCCTGGAGGAGGGCAATGTCAGCGTGTTTGGAGTTGAGGTATGTCAGCATCTTTTTGCGCTTAACATAGTGTGTGAGGCTGTTGAAATTCCAAGAAATAATATTAAGGATGTGTGAGGACATTGCTGGATGTGAAACCCAAAAGAGGTGGCACGAGGTCTGTGGAGGGTTCGGGAGACCAGACCTACCTGTCAGATCCTGTAAGCCAACTGTAGTAAGCAAGACTAAGGAAACGGGGGCTCCCACAAGTCTGGGAGAAGGAAAGAGGGGCAGTGGGTAAGAAGGGCAGGTGGGGTAGGAGAGGCAGCCGACCAGAAGAAAGAAAAGAAGTGAAGCAAAGGAGGGAAAAGAGGGAAAAGAGGGCCAAGGAGAGGGAGGGAAAGAACAAAGCACTAATAAACACAACAAAGAGGATGAGAACTACGTGTACATGCAAAGTCGCGAGGCAGCGTGCCCTAGAAAGCGTAATCAGTGGGTCTAGACGTGAGAAGCCGCTGGGTCTAGGAGGCCCTAGGGTGCAGAGGATAGAGGAGAGGACAAGGGAGGGTAGCAATCTAGGAGGTGTCTTGAGGAGATGCCAGGGAGGGCGAGAGAAGGTGATCAAGGGAGTGGGGGGGAGGTCCTGCCGGTGGAGGGAGTGGGGTATACCCGGTGCGGGGGCCCCAGGGGAGGGGGAGTGAGGGAGGGCAGGCACATCTCTTCGGCAATGGCAGGACAAACCCAGGTGAGTAGGGGCCAAGGTAACGGTCTCTGGTCGGTGAGATTGTGGCAGTATAGTATGGAGGGAAGTGGTAACCGGGCAGGTATGGGGGAAGCTACAAGCGGCCCCACTCCCCAGTGCTCGTGGAATAAATGAGGGGGTGTTGGAGGATGCAGTGAATTGCTGGTTAAGCACCTAGCATGACAGCAACCTGGGGGCAGGGAAAAGGAGGTGGAGGGAAGGGACCTCTGTGATCTGTACTGCCATATAGCAGTGGTGCACCGGCAGGGGGTGGCCTGTGCTGCAGATGGGCAGGCCCTGTCATCAAACAAGCAATAGTACGATACCATCAAGCAAAGAACAAGCAATATCAAACATGCAGACTATACTCAGCCTTCGGGCAGGAGGATATTGAAAGTCCTGCGCACAGAGGCTGGCATGATGACTATCAGTATGCAGGTGGCCCCGGCTTCAGTGGATAGCAGGATTTATCACACCCTCTGTCCTGCATATGGTCTCCCACTTCTTTCAGTGCTGTCTTTCTGCTGCTGTGCATGCAGTGCTTCTTGTCCTGGTGTCCTCGAGGTTGTGGGTCCAGGTTCCCAAAAGCGGGTGGTCCTTTAACCATGGTGAGAAGTCGGATACGGGGCAGTATCCATGGCCCCATCCCACAGCCTATCCAGAAAGGCCTGTAGCGCTTCCGGGTTGTAGAAGTCCTGGGATTTGCTTTCCATGGTAATCAACATACGTCCTCCGCTGGTCGTTTGTTTTGTGGCCTTCAAAAAGGTAGGGCCCATTCACACTAGGAGCCATCAGGATCTGCTGTTCCTGTTCATGCCTGAGGAAGCAGGCTATAATGGGCCTCCCACCGGGTGGGGTCAGGGGTCGCCTCGACCATACAATGTGTGCCCTTTGCATCTTCAATGGGGGCAAGAAGGTGATTCCAAGGAGGGTGGGCAGAAAGTCACGAAGAAAGCCTCTGACATCGGTGCCCTCCATTTTCTCTGGGATGCCGAAGAAGCAGCCGGTGTCTGCAAGGAGCTCGACTCCAGATTCCAGGGCGGATAGACGGTGCCCAGTATCTCCACTTTGTCGTGGAAGCCAGAGATCTCAGCACAGATCAATTTAGTTTCCACTGTGAAGTCGGTCATCTTCACGTCAATAGCCTCCAGCCGGAGCCCCACCACCATTACCTCCTTGAGGATCAGATCCATTGTGGTCTTTGACGGATCCAACGGGGGAGGTTTGGTTTGATTTGTGAGACCACCACTGTGAAAAGCAGCTGCGTTGTTGACTCCCCAGATGCCATTGTGGACTGAGCCGGCTCCTGCGCCTGAAAGCAGTTAGTGGTTCGTCCTGGCATGGGCCTGTAGAGCAGAAAGTCAGCAGCAGGGTCGAAGAGAGTCAAGGGTGGAGTATGTACCCCGATGAGTGGGGGAAGAAGAGCCTGGACTGCATGGGACGAGTCAACCCTAGAGAGGGCCACAGCAAACCAGGGCAATGTGTGGGCGGCTGGGTGGAGCAGTGGCTGTGCATGTCTATGTTCAGTCCTCCGCATCAGAGGGGCTCTCTGGTGAAGGAGGACAGCACTCAGGAATCAGCAGTCCCAACTATGATGAGGCCCACCACTAGGCAGCCTTTGGCCACTGCCCGAAGGGTGGTGACAGGTCGTCTCTGGTGGGCCTCGCCCCAGAATCCATCCCATTGTGTGACTACCATTGTGAATGTAGGCAGCAGAGAAGGCTGTCCCCAGCCGGTGCTCAAGACTCTGTAGGGCAGCTGTTTAGACGAAGAGCGAAGAGTGGAGTCTGAGGACTCCAAAGGGCAAGCACACCCAGCAGGCTGAGTGGATGCAGGAAGACAAGACAATGGCCTAAGTAAAGGGCCTGCCCCACCGTGATGGTTGTATCACACCCATGCCCCATGAGTCACTCGTGGAAGCAGGCTCTTGGGGCGACGTAGGGTCAGGCAGCTCATAGTACTCTGCGTCCAATAATTTTGGGACCGTGTAGTCTAAAGGTGGGTGGCCTCCCTCAGAGGTACATCAGGCATCCAAGATGTCGCATGGGCACCCTGCATCCCCCAGAGCTAGACAAGCCATGAGCTGGTGAGTAGTTAAGGTCAGTGGCATAGAAAGCATTCCAGGTCATAAGCATCTATCCAGGGGAGGCAGGGTACAATGATCGATACAGGCCTTAGGTCCTCCAAAATGTCATGGGCTGCCGCTGCGTGCTGACGGTGCATACGTACAGTGCGCGATTCAGTGAGTCCTGGAGGCCATGCTATGACGCTCCCAAGCAACCCAATTCAATCCTCGCCCCTCTACCAGGGGGTTGTAGAGCAGAAGTCTTGCTATATATATATATATATATATATATATATTTTGAAGTATTCTCGCGCTGCCAGAGCGTAAGAAAAGGTCGCACTCAGGGTTTCAAAAATTGGAGTAAAGTATTTATTGACTTGACGCGTTTCGACAGCACGGTCTTTGTCAAAAAGTCATACAAAGACCCGGAAGTGGCAGTGACCTTTTAAGCATTTCCTGTGTTATACAATAGACATAAACAATCTGTGCAAAGTGGAAAACAGACTTAAAAACTTTATCGATTCGTTATAAAATAACAATACGTAGCTAAAGAGAACAAGGATTATTGAAAATCTTGCATTGTGCAAAAATAACAATTTATATAGTCAAAAAATTAATTAAGACTAATTCTCTATTTTAAACAAAGCAGCCATGGTTACAGAGCTGGTAAGCCTTGTGGCAAATACCACTGGTATTCCACTTGCATGTGCTTGAAGAAATAAACGGGCAAGTGCCCTTTATTTTTGGTATCCATACTTTCTAAATATATGTAAGGGTCTGCTTAAATCAAAGGACACTGGGTTAAGCCCACTGCGGGTCTAATATCAAAAAGACAAAATTTTAAGGTACTATTGAAAAAGGCAATGAGGTGGAAAAAGAAAAATAGAAAAATAATAATGTGACCTAAACAGGAAGGGGGGCAGATCTATACAGATCTACAGAGCAGCCGCTCTAATAACATGGTCAGTAAATGCGCTAAGAGGTGTAATGAACTGACATTGGGAAGTGACGCCAAGCACATGCAAGTGGAATACCAGTGGTATTTGCCACAAGGCTTACCAGCTCTGTAACCATGGCTGCTTTGTTTAAAATAGAGAATTAGTCTTAATTAATTTTTTGAATATATAAATTGTTATTTTTGCACAATGCAAGATTTTCAATAATCCTTGTTCTCTTTATCTACGTATTGTTATTTTATAACGAATCGATAAAGTTTTTCAGTCTGTTTTCCACTTTGCACAGATTGTTTATGTCTATTGTATAACACAGGAAATGCTTAAAAGGTCACTGCCACTTCCGGGTCTTTGTATGACTTTTTGACAAAGACCGTGCTGTCGAAACGTGTCAAGTCAATAAATACTTTACTCCAATTTTTGAAACCCTGAGTGCGACCTTTTCTTACGCTCTGGCAGCGCGAGAATACTTCAAAAATTATAGCGGGTCCAGCGCCCGCCGGTCAGCACCAACCCCATTAGGTGGAAGCAATCGGAAGTAAGGCTGGACTGTTTTTGCAATTTGAGTTTTCCCGATTCCCGCCGCCGTATTTTATGTTCCGGGTGCTCTTCCCGGTCAGGAACAAATAACGAGGTAATATACGAAGAAGGTCCTGACGGAGAATTGTCGGCGCGAGCACCCCGCTCTCGGGGGGAGCGCGCCGCTCACCATCCGCTTTGGACCCTCGTTTTGCAAACCTCAGTTTCCAAGGATCTTCAAAGAACGGCAGGGGTGCCCCTGTCTCGACCAGACGCAGCTGCGAGTGGTCTTGAGCACGGGGGAGGATTTCTTTTACAAGGAGCAGACTGGGTATTGAATAAGGCTTGGTGTTTTATGGAGCGCCGCTCCAAAATAAATACGTGGCAGCAATGTGCGAGGCAATACGTAAGAGATTGGATGTGGCCAGATCTCTATTCACCGAGGCAGACGGGGCAACCCATGAGACCCCCATGAGCAACGATACAGGAGAAACCGGCGATCACATAACTTTAAAGCAGCAACTATACAGGCTGGAGAAACTGTGCAGAAAAGAAATAAATCGCAGCTGGGAGGTGATATCATTGGACAATTACATCGAGGTGGGACGTGTCCCAAGAGGATTGAGAATCTTGGTGACCCCCACTTATCAAAACCCAAATCCTAAATTATTGGAGGAATGGTCTACACTTATGGCGATGACCTGTAAGCAGATGCTTGGTCTCCTGTCAAAATATGCGGCAATAGAACTGCAACAGATCGGAGAAGAGCTGAAAGAACTTCGCGAAACATTAAGCAAAATGCCAGTCCAAGATGAGATAACCATTTTTAACAAAGATATGGAGACGAGGTTGGTCAAGTACGAGGATGGCATTAAGGCGAGAAAACGCTGGAAATTTGTGCGAGACAGAAACGATTATGCCTTAGGTCGCATTTTAACTTTCAGTAGGAAATACGACACCATTAAAAAAGATTACAAAAAGAATGAAGCACTTCGAGTACAGGAATCGGAAACTTCCGGCTCCAGTTCAGCGGCACCATCGGATGACGATGACAGGCATATCGCACAGGGTCCAGACAGGGGACCGTTCACATCCCTGCAGGAATACCATTTTGTGCAACTGAGCCTCAGCGCAAAGAAAAAACCATCGCGGGGAAGAGGAAAAGGAGGAGGCAAAGAACGAGACAAAGAAGGACCAGGAGAGGGGGTGAAGGTCAGCGACAACGTGACGCCACATGGGAGAGGCACAAGGCGGTCCAAGAGGAACAAATGATAGGTGAGCAATCTAATCTTGCTATCATTAACCTTTCCCCACACATTATTACTCCAGATGAAAGATCGGTCTTGGAATTAGGCCTTTCGTTTTGTCCTACAGCTAATTTTGATTTTGTTAAGACTCGTATTGACCTATTCCTCTTCATGCGCAAATTGAAACTACTGAAAATGCACACTTTGAAGCACAGTAGAGGCCTGCCTGAGGCCACACAAACTGCAAATGTGTCTGATCCCACGGATGTAACACTATCCGTGAGGGATATTGAGACAATTGCGACCTTAAGGGAACTCCAACTAGGAACAAGAGATTGGGAAACTGATCGTGAGTTATTGATCAGTATGAACATGGAAGTCAGTAAGAGCTCTAGAAATGACTTCAAACCCAAATCGAAATTCAACCCGATAACATTACATGATGGTCTCGATACTTTTCACGAGACCATCTTACGGGATCTGTTGGTGTTATGGAAAAAACAGGGGAACAATTTTGCCAAAAACCTTACAACATCACAAAGAGCAGGATTGCACTCTTTAAAACAAGTAACCACATTTGTGATTAAACCCTCCGATAAGGGGGCAATGTGGTCTTATGGGACATCAACAAATATCGAATTGAGGCGAAGCGTCAGCTTGAATTTTCAGGAAGCTATTTGAGGTCCGGTTTGGCAAGGTACAATAAAACCATACAGGAATATCATAGCCTATTGCATGATTGGCGTGAAAATGACATGTTGAGTCAAAATGAGTTCCTGTTTTTGCTGGTGCAGAAACCAGTGACTCCTGTCTTTTATATGTTGCCAAAAGTGCATAAACACCCCACAGATCCACCTGGCAGACCAATCATCTCGGCCAATAACAGTCTTCTTGAAAATACTTCTATGTACTTGGACTATTTCCTCTGTCCATATGTTCTAAACCTACCCTCTTACTGTAGAGATACCATGGACTTTCTGTCTAAAATCCAGGAGATTCCACGGAATGAGACTTACATCCTGGCAACAATAGATGTTGTTGCTCTGTATACATGCATAGACCATGATTTGGGTTTGGAAGCATGTAAATATTATCTGAGAGACAGACCTTTGAATATGTATGACCACACCATGCTTTTAATACGGATGTTGCAATTTTGCCTATATAACAACTGTTTTCTATTTGAGGATGAGTGGTATGAACAGTACACTGGTACGGCCATGGGAAGTTGCTTCGCTCCTAGCTACGCCTGTTTGTTCATGGGGTGGTGGGAGGCGGAGCATTTGTGGCATGATGGCAACAACACTTATATGAACAATGTCATCCTGTGGACCCGCTACATTGACGATATTTTTCTGATATGGGATGGTCCACAGGAAGCCCTTGATATTTTTATTCAGGGCCTTTCAGATAACATCCTGAACTTAAAGTTCACCAGTAAAACTGACCCCTCCACCATTGAATTTCTAGATATTTTGGTTGAGGTGAAACATGGGACATTACATACAAGCCTTTTTAGGAAGCCGACATCTAGCAATAGTATCCTACATGCGGACAGCCATCATCCAATGGCTTTGAAGAGGAGTATTCCCTATGGGGAGCTTCTTAGAGCGAAGCGTAACTGTAGTTCCCCGGATGCCTATGAGAAAGAAGCCAAAAACATGAGGGGTCGTTTTAGGAATAGGGGCTACACTGTGAGGCATATCAAAAATGCAACTGAAAAGGTGGCCATCAAGAACAGAAACATGTTACTGATTCCAAAAGAGAAAGATTGTGGGAAACATGAAGTGAGACTGATCACCACTTTCAATCATGCCTCACAGCAAGTTCATAAGATAGTGCGCAAACATTGGCACATAGTTAAGAACGATGCTGTAATCGGCAATCTGGTTAGTCCATCACCACACATCACCTATAGGAAATGTCAGTCTTTGAAGGACATGTTAGTGCACAGTCACCTATCCGCCAAAAACAAGTCAAGGGGCACCTGGTTGAGGGATCTCCCGGGTTTCCACAAGTGCGGGAGGTGTAAAGCGTGCAGTAACAGTACAAATGTGAAAGTTTTTAAACAGCCTAATGGAAAAAGTGGGAAGATTTACAATTTTATCAATTGCAATTCTGACTATGTTGTTTATGTTTTAACCTGTATTTGTGGCTTGTGTTACGTTGGTAGCACAATTTTCCCGGTGAAGAAACGCATTTTAGAGCATTTGCGCGCCCTCAGGAATGGTGATATGTCATATGCCATAGCAAAACACTGTGCATCAGTGCATTCAGATGTCAGTGACATCAGCTCTAAAATCTCTTATTTTGGCATTGACAGGGTCCCTGCATCAGCGAGAGGAGGAGATCGGGAACGTCATCTGCGACGCCTGGAATCTGAATATATAGTGAGACTACAAAGCAAGACTCCGGGAGGCCTCAACCATGAGGAGGACCTCCACGTGCATTTAGGCTAGTGTAATGAGACTACACATCATCTTTGCTTTGTTAGAATTGCCAACCGTACACTATTTAGTTTCTCTATACATCCTGGCGTCACTTCCCAATGTCAGTTCATTACACCTCTTAGCGCATTTACTGACCATGTTATTAGAGCGGCTGCTCTGTAGATCTGTATAGATCTGCCCCCCTTCCTGTTTAGGTCACATTATTATTTTTCTATTTTTCTTTTTCCACCTCATTGCCTTTTTCAATAGTACCTTAAAATTTTGTCTTTTTGATATTAGACCCGCAGTGGGCTTAACCCAGTGTCCTTTGATTTAAGCAGACCCTTACATATATTTAGAAAGTATGGATACCAAAAATAAAGGGCACTTGCCCGTTTATTTCTTCAAGCACATGCAAGTGGAATACCAGTGGTATTTGCCACAAGGCTTACCAGCTCTGTAACCATGGCTGCTTTGTTTAAAATAGAGAATTAGTCTTAATTAATTTTTTGACTATATAAATTGTTATTTTTGCACAATGCAAGATTTTCAATAATCCTTGTTCTCTTTATCTACGTATTGTTATTTTATAACAAATCGATAAAGTTTTTAAGTCTGTTTTCCACTTTGCACAGATTGTTTATGTCTATTGTATAACACAGGAAATGCTTAAAAGGTCACTGCCACTTCCGGGTCTTTGTATGACTTTTTGACAAAGACCGTGCTGTCGAAACGCGTCAAGTCAATAAATACTTTACTCCAATTTTTGAAACCCTGAGTGCGACCTTTTCTTACGCTCTGGCAGCGCGAGAATACTTCAAAAATTATAGCGGGTCCAGCGCCCGCCGGTCAGCACCAACCCCATTAGGTGGAAGCAATCGGAAGTAAGGCTGGACTGTTTTTGCAATATATATATATATATATATATATATTCACTGAAAAAACCATAGGTTTCAGGCACATTATAGTTAGAAATTAGCATTTAAAAAACCTTAGAAATTCACTGAAAAAACCATAGGTTTCAGGGGCGTTATAGTTAGTTGGACATTTCACTCGTACAAAACCATAGAAATTCCCCGTTATAGTTAGTTCAGCTAACTATAACTCGTGCGCCCGCAATGCACTGCTGATGACGTCACATATTACATCACTCATGACATGGTCAGTGACATCACTCATGACATCACTGATGACATCTCAAATGACATCACTGATGACATCATCCAGTGAATGTGTGTTTTTCTGAAAATTAAATATGTTTTATATATGTATATCTCAAGGTCGATGGAAGAATAAATGGGTATATAAGTGTCTAAATGGATGATTTTTTTTGTAAAATTGATTGTATAACTGACTGATTAAGTGTATCTTAGTGAATACATGGGTTAGTGAGTAATGTTTAAATATGAAAATATCTGTATCAGTCTCTCACTTTGTGTATAAGTGGCTGCATGGGTTGGTGAGTAGCTACATGAGTGTCTATATGGGTTATTAGTTGGTTTTTTGAGTATCAGTATGAGTGTCTGAGTGTCTGTATGGTTCGGTGGGGGGTATTACTTAGTGCATAGATGCATGAATGAGTAATTCACTGTTTGTATGTGTTGAAGACAGCATGTGTGCTGGACTGTATAGGTGGATGAGTGTGTGTATGGGTGTGTTAGTGAGTGAATGACTGTCTCAATAGTGTCTTTATGAGTAACTACATATGTTTTAAACTAGTATATGTGAGTATTGGTGTATATAAGTGAGTATATGTGAGAGTGAGAGATTGGAAGAGTTCCTGTACAAATAAGTAGGTGTTTCTATAAGTGATTGTTTAAGAGAGTAAGTATGTGTAAGTTTCTGTAGAAGTAAGTGTGGTAGTGTGTGTATAACTGTATATGCAAGTAAATGGATGTTTGATACTTTGTTTGCATGTGTGACTATGTGTGTGAGTAACTCTAAGGATGAGTGGCGGTGTGTAACAGGATGTATAGGTGTATGAGTACATATGATGAGTGAGTACATGTATGAGTGACTGTATAGGGACTGTTGGTGAATGAGTGGATGTGTGTGTAGATCTTGGAATTACTGAATAGGTGTGTTGTAACTGGTATTTGTATGTCCATTGTTTTGAAAATGTCAGTTTGTATTTTTGAGTGTGTGTATCAAAGGTTATATTAGGGTGAGAGGAGGTCTGCCACTCTATCACAAGGATGATGTCATCAGTGATGTCATCAGTGATGTCATTTGAGATGTCATCAGTGATGTCATGAGTGATGTCACTGACCATGTCATGAGTGATGTAATATGTGACGTCATCAGCAGTGCATGGGGGGCGCGCGAGTTATAGTTAGCTGAACTAACTATAACGGGGGAATTTCTATGGTTTTGTACGAGTGAAATGTCCAACTAACTATAACGCCCCTGAAACCTATAGTTTTTTCAGTGAATTTCTAAGGTTTTTTAAATGCTAATTTCTAACTATAACGTGCCTGAAACCTATGGTTTTTTCAGTGAATTTCTAAGGTTTTTTAAATGCTAATTTCTATCTATAACGTGCCTGAAACCTATGGTTTTTTCAGTGAATATATATATATATTTATTATACTATGTATACATGTGAAAATGTCTCGGTCCACCTATTTGCCTCGGTGGCACGGAAAAAATGGGTGGAACTGACGTCAGCACGCCGACGAGGTCCTCTTATGGCTCCGATGACGCCATACGGTGTCGCGAGCGGAGCCGTGCTATTATGACGTCCTCATTGAGGTGGGAGAGCTAGGAAAGAATTTCCGTGGAATGCTGGTGCAGGGGATATTAACCTAAGTGTTCAGGCTAGTCCTTTGGGAGCAACTGTTTATGTTGCCACTCCAGAAACCAAAACCAGTGATCAGAGGGCAGAGGCCCTGCAGATGGCACACGAGGTGGGGTGCCCAGTCATGTGCAACGGCGGGGCAGCGAAGTGACAAGCACCACAACCCACAAAAAAGGTAACGAGGGCACTGAATAACACAGGATCTTCTCTTTGTATCTGGCAGGAACAACGAAGTTAAAATGCCCTAGTACCAAAATGTAGAATTAGTGCTACAACGGTCTTCAAGAGGACCTGCGATGCCGCTTCTGCCTCCCGTACCCTGGAGGCGGCACATGGGTCACGCGGTACGGTCATACTGCGGTGGGATGCACACTCGTTGACCTCTCATGGCACTGCTCCACACTTCAGGGAGGACGCTTTCCATTAGCTATGTTTTCTGATGACGTTTCGCGCCGGCCCAGTCCAACAACAGAACTCCTTTAGATCCAAACAGACTCTTTCACTCTCTCACCGGAAGTGAAACCAGGCCACGCGGACACTTTCACAATACAACAGCCGGGAATGCACTTTTCGGTAAAAAAACCACATTCCTTCCTCCTAATTAATCAAATAAACGTCTCACTGAAGAACAGGGGCCAGCTTCGATCGGTAAGCAGCCGTTACAACAACTTTTTTACTTCGCGATACCATTACCACGCATGCGTTGTACATCGCGAAGTCATTACTACACATTTTTTTTAGAACGCATGGTCATTTACCACGCATGCCTTTACAACGAATTTTGTTGTAAAGGTATGTATGGTAAATGACTATGCGTTCTAAAAAACATGTAGATGATCCACGTCGTTGTAAGGAAACAGAGGCTGCTCCGTTTCCTCACAACGACGTGCACCACCCCTCAGAGACGACGTGAAGCAGGAACCACGAGGAGAGAGGAACCACGAGGAGTGAGAGGTAAGGGGGATTGGGCATCGGGTGGGGGTTTCTTTTCTAGGGTTTAGGGTAGTGCAGTGGTGTTTGGGTGGTATAGGGGGTCGTGCTGGGGGTAGTGTTTTAGGGTTTAGGGTAGTGCAGTGGTGTTTGGGTAGAGTAGGGGGTCATGCTGGGGGTAGTGTTTTAGGGTTTAGGGTAGTGCAGTAGTGTAGGGGGTCGTGCTGGGGGTAGTGCTTTAGGGTTTAGGGTAGTGCAGTGGTGTATGGGTAGTGTAGGGGGTCGTGCTGGGGTAGTGTTTTAGGGTTTAGGGTAGTGCAGTGGTGTTTGAGTAGTGTAGGGGGTCATGCTGGGGGTAGTGTTTTATGGTTTAGGGTAGTGCAGTGGTGTTTGGGTAGTGTAGGGGGTCGTGCTGGGGTAGATTTAGGGTTTAGGGTAGTGCAGTGGTGTTTGGGTAGTGTAGGGAGTCGTGCTAGGGGTAGTGTTTTAGGGTTTAGGGTAGTGCAGTGGTGTTTGTGTAGTGTAGGGGGTTGTGCTGGGGTAGTGTTTTAGGGTTTATGTTAGTGCAGTGGTGTTTGGGTAGTGTAGGGGCAGTGCTGGGGTAGTGTTTTAGGGTTTAGGGTAGTGCAGTGGTGTTTGTGTAGTGTAGGGGTTAGTGCTGGGGTAGTGTTTTAGGGTTTAGGGTATTGCAGTGGTGTTCGGGTAGTGTAGGGGTTCATGCTGGGGGTAGTGTTTTAGGGTTTAGGGTATGGCAGTGGTGTTTGGGTAGTGTAGGGGGTCGTGCTGGGGGTAGATTTAGGGTTTAGGGTAGTGCAGTGGTGTTTGTGTTGTGAGGGGGTCGTGCTGGGGGTAGTGTTTTAGGGTTTAGAGTAGTGCAGTGGTGTTTGTATAGTGTAGGGGGTTTAGGGTAGTGCAGTGGTGTTTGTGTAGTATAGGGGGTCATGCTGGGGGTAGTGGTTTAGGGTTTAGGGTAGTGCAGTGGTGTTTGTGTACTGTAGGGGGTAGTGTTTTAGGGTTTAGGGTAGTGCAGTGGTGTTTATGTAGTGTAGGGGTCATGCTGTGGGTAGTGTTTTAGGGTTTAGGGTAGTGCAGTCGTGTTTGTGTAGTGTAGGGGGTCGTGTTTTAGGGTTTAGGGTAGTGCAGTGGTGTTTGGGTAGTGTAGGGGGTCATGCTGGGGTTAGTGTTTTAGGGTTTAGGGTAGTGCAGTGGTGTTTGGGTAGTGTAGGGGGTCGTGCTGGGGGTAGTGTTTTAGGGGTTAGGGTAGTGCAGTGGTGTTTGTGTAGTGTGGGAGGTCATGCTGGGGGTAGATTTAGGGTTTAGTGTAGTGCAGTGGTGTTTGGGTAGTGTAGGGAGTCATGCTGGGGGTAGTGTTTTAGGGTTTAGGGTAGTCCAGTGGTGTTTGTGTAGTGTAGGGAGTCGTGCTGGGGGTAGTGTTTTAGGGTTTAGGGTAGTGCAGTGGTGTTTGGGTAGTGTAGGGGGTCATGCTGGGGGTAGTGTTTTAGGGTTTAGGGTAGTGCAGTGGTGTTTGTGTAGTGTAGGGGGTCATGCTGTGGGTAGTTTTTTAGGGTTTAGGGTAGTGCAGTGGTGTTTGGGTAGTATAGGGGGTAGTGCTGGGGTAGTGTTTTGGGTTTACGGTAGTGCAGTGGTGTTTGTGTAGTGTAGGGGGTCGTGCTGGGGGTAGTGTTTTAGGGTTTAGGGTAGTGCAGTGATGTTTGTGTAGTGTAGGGGGTAGTGTTTTAGGGTTTAGGGTAGTGCAGTGGTGTTGGTGTACTGTAGGGGGTCGTGCTGGGTTTTAGTGTGTTAGGGTTTAGGGTAGTGCAGTGGTGTTTGGGTAGTGTAGGGAGTCGTGCTGGGGATAGTGTTTTAGGGTTTAGGGTATTGCAGTGGTGTTTGTGTAGTGTAGGGGGTTGTGCTGGGGGTAGTGTTTTAGGGTTTATGTTAGTGCAGTGGTGTTTGGGTAGTGTAGGGGGTAGTGCTGGGGTAGTGTTTTAGGGTTTAGGGTAGTGCAGTGGTGTTTGTGTAGTGTAGGGTGTAGTGCTGGGGGTAGTGTTTTAGGGTTTAGGGTAGTGCAGTGGTGTTTGGGTAGTGTAGGGGTTCATGCTGGGGGTAGTGTTTTAGGGTTTAGGGTATGGCAGTGGTGTTTGGGTAGTGTAGGGGGTCGTGCTGGGGATAGTGTTTTATGGTTTAGGGTAGTGCAGTGGTGTTTGGGTAGTGTAGGGGGTCGTGCTGGGGGTAGTGTTTTAGGGTTTATGTTAGTGCAGTGGTGTTTGTGTAGTGTAGGGGGTCGTGCAGGAGGTAGTGTTTTTGGGTTTAGGGTAGTGCAGTTGTGTTTAGGTAGTGAAGGGGGTCGTGCTGGGAGTAGTGTTTTAGGCTTTAGGGTAGTGCAGTGGTGCTTGTGTAGTCTAGGGGGTCGTGCTGGGAATGTTGTTCATTTCTATGGCAAAATGAACCCCCTCATTTTGTTCCTTTTTAAATTAAATGTTTTAAGTGTTACCAGTTTATTCCAATCAAGATGGCTTCAGGTGTGCCATAAGTTTGTCATAAGTAAGACTGTTAGCTCTCTAGTTGTTCTTTAGAACACTCTGGGAAGCTGCAGTAGAACACAAAGGAATCAACTGACAGTCTCTGCCCTTGTTGGATGTACATGTTTTACTGAGAATGTCAGACTTCATTCTCACATGACTGAGAAAGATAATGTGAATTTACAGAAAATATGCTCTCATTTTAGCTTCTGGAGCACCTTCCAAAACTCTATGGGACAAGCATGTGAAAATAGTTTTCTCTCAAACATGATTCATGATATCCCAGCAGAAGGTTTTTCACAGGGTAAAATCACCTTAGAATACACCACAATTCCTGAAATTAGTATGGTACCATCAATCAATCAATCAATCAATCAGGTCACTTATAAAGCGCACTACATACCCGCGAGGGTCTCAAGGCGCTGGCGGAAGAGGGGGGGGGTGCTGCTACTGATCGAAGAGCCAGGTCTTGAGGAGTCTTCTGAAGGCCAGTAGGTCTTGGGTCTGCCGAAGGTTGGTGGGGAGGGTGTTCCAGGTCTTGGCGGCGAGGTGGGAGAAGGATCTGCCGCCGGCGGTTGTTTTCCGGATGCGGGGGACTGTGGCGAGGGCGAGGCTGGTGGAGCGGAGCTGGCGGGTGGGGGTGTAGAAGCTGAGTCGTCTGTTGAGGTAGGCTGGTCCGGAGTTGTGGAGTGCTTTGTGTGCGTGGGTGAGGAGCTTGAAGGTTATCCTCTTGTTGACAGGGAGCCAGTGCAGATTTCTCAGGTGGGGTGTGATGTGGCTGCGGCGGGGGATGTCAAGGATAAGACGTGCAGAGGCGTTCTGGATGCGTTGCAGCCGTCTCAGGAGCTTAGCCGTCGTTCCTGCGTAGACAAATGGATTCTGATGTAACTAAAGTCTGTTATCCCCCTTTATAGTTCTCCTTTTGGTAACCCTCAAAATCTTTGATTCACTACAATGCATTTCAATGGGGTACTATTGGTCCCAAGATGGCTGCCAGCAATTCCAGGATGAAGTGCTGACAGCCAATCAGATCTCACAATGACATGTGTGGTTAGGCTCCGCCCAGATATATATGTGATTTTACTTTTGATTTTCTCAGGAACTACTGAACGGATTTATACCATTTAACCAAAAGGCACGACTCTGAACCAAGGGCTACCTTTTTGCCAAATTTGGTGTAATCTTCGTTCAGCAGTTCGGGCTGTAGCTGTGACTAAAGGTTCCTATGGAAAATTGCATGGGGAAAACCCATTTTGGGACCCCCCTTTTTTCTCGGCCCCCACTTGACGAATCACCCCGAGACTTTCAGGATAGGAGCGGACCGGAGCGGGCCATAAGTTTTGAAAATTTCGCGAAGATTCGTCGACCGGCGCCAAAGTTATTGGAAATAGAATGTTGTGAATTTCCTATGGAAAATAGGTCCTAACTATAACTATCTACTGGCAACCGCCAGTAGATAATATATATATATATATATGTATATATATATAGAGAGAGAGAGAGAGAGAGAGAGAGAGAGAGAGAGAGAGGGAGAGAGAGAGAGAGAGAGAGAGAGAGAGGGAGAGAGAGAGTCTGATGACTGGGCAGGATGTGGCTGGCCGTGGATGGTCGTAAATACCCCACGCATATGGATTGCCACGAGGGCTCAAAGGCGGTGCAGGAGGTGGAAGGCATGTTGTGCCCCGTTATCTCTTCTCTCATTGCAGCCGGAGAGGGTGAGAAGCCATACAGGCTGCGCACCTCGGCCCTCGCATAGGCCACGCCTCCACTGCTGGGTGGTTCACCGGCCTACCAAGAAAATGTCTGGCATAGCAAAGGGACGGGGTGCAGTCATCCCTGTGTTCCCCTCGTCCCATTGGGACGAACGTGGTAGGCTTAGCAATGATGCGGGCGATGATGAACATGCCGATCCCGCTCGCCGCTCTGTGTGAGTTCGCAGGACCCTCTGGCTGAAGGGGAGGTTAGACTCCTCATGGCCATGCTGTCGGGCCCCGCTCCTCTCGCCATCTGCGGGGGTGATTTAGAGAAGCCAGAATCGCTCCTCCATCACCACTGCAAGGTCAGATGCTCTCCCAGCGAAAATGGCGGCCAGAGACTACCGGGTGCAAGCGCTGTTCTCCTAGGGGCCTCCCAATACTGAGGAGCTCCAGGATCTGAAGGCCATCTTCCATGGCGGCCAAACTTTACCCTCTTTATCATTCAATTTAATATATACACATATATGTATAGAAATATGTTTGTAAAGTCAAAATTAAATATTTTAATTTAACATTGTTTACTCTGGGTTTCTAGCTTAAGTCACTGCCTCTATTATTTTATATTGAGGTTGTTGCAGTATCAGTGGTTGGTCATATGTGGTGCTGAACTTACAACTGCTCCTTTTTGGTTGTAGTAACTTTGCACTTGTAAATTAGGTTCCACTCCCTGTTGCATGTAAGTCTACACTTTTGAGTAACTTTACAATTGGAATGGTGAATAGCGCAAAGTAGCAAAGTACTGAAAAGTGTAAAAGTAAACTTACATGTGTAGGTTTAACAACATGTAGGCTGACCTTTGTGAATAGGCCCTGCACTTTTTAACCTAATGCCATGATAATTCTCTTATGGTTTGTAATAATGCTGCAATAGTGCAACTTTTTAAACACATTTTTATTGTATTATTTGAGATTTATTAAGCTTTATTGCAAGTGAGTTATCAACACAATTCACATTGAAATGTTTGATAAGGATACCATGAGCACTGGCATGCAGGAGAAGCAGAGCATTTCCTGGTTACATTAATTAGAGGGATCAACAGCACCAATCAGAATGGTGTAAAATACTTACAGCTTCAATTGAGTAACTAGTTGGATAAGCATTGAATGGAAGTGGTTGTTAACAAAACAATGGAAGAGGATCCAGTCCTGACAGAGGACTCTTCAAACCAGTGCCAACTTTGGGAGCCATTCACAAAGGAATTTTGGAATATGTAAAGTAGTAATACTCTTTTACGTACCCCTACATTCCTTTGTGAAGTTTATCTGCAAAACATCTAAAATGGAATTAAAATGGAAATATTTAGGAAACATTCATATACAATAGGTACAAATAGAAAGGACTGTTTACTAATAGGGAGCTGAATGTTTTGTGCCATTTCATAAAGGCATGCAACAATATGTTAAAGAGTACTCTTGTAGTATTACTTTTCGTACTCATAAATGCCTTTGTGAATTGGTCTTTATTCAAATCATATTGCACCCTCCATTAGAGAACAAATTTGCCTCTATATTTATTATGGTGATAAACTATCATGAAAGCTAACTGATTTTGCAATTGATGACCGAGAGACAACTGTGTTATTCCTTTTGCAAACGTCCTTATCATGCTACAGTAAATGTATTCAACAAAACAAGCTGATTCTGCTGCAGTGCCAAATACTATATGCTCATTAGCCAATAAACCTGAAGGCACTTATTTTGGGGGTGTTTTTCTCTGTACAATGTCAGCATTCCAATTCCAAGGACAATCTTCCTTAGAGAAATTATTGCCACAGCTAGTTCTATTAAAAAAACACGGTGATTTTAGATCCTGTAAATGTTAGAAGTGAAGAGAGAGTGTAAAAAAATAGAAACATTACGTGGTTTTGGTGTGAACACAAATAATATTACACAGTGTTCCTAAATTGTTAAGCATGTAATGGACACTAACTGGTTCAGGCTCCTTCATTCTTATGGCCAACAAAATTAAGAAAATTGCAAATGTAGCCATGTAGTTTATTTGGAGGTTGCAAAGAGTTTCAGAGGTATTTTATTTACTTAATTTTATTTAAAGTTTTAGTACAGTGATGTCTGCCACCAAGGACAGTCTAGGAGTGCTTGGGGGAGGTGCAAAAGAAGGAAAGAAAATAAGGAGTGATTTACACTGCGGAGAAATAAAGGCAGTAGAGCCTTTGGAAAATGACCCACAGTAAATATACAATTTGACTCACTCTCATCTATTCTTAGGGTTAACAAAGACCTAGTTATTGGCCTTCAAATTCCTATTATTCATAAAAAAATGTTCTTATGAATCTACTGGGCTCCACTGACACACCATAGGATTGAGCTCATTAGCCATTCATCCAGTTTGATTTGCAGTTAGACAGATCTTGGCTACATTCATATAGTTGTTATTCTCTTGTTACTCCCTTACTCAGTGGCTGGTGAATAGAAGTTATTCAGGTTTAGATTTAATCTGAAATAGCAACTTTACTTTGACATCAGCCACCATCATTGTCAAAGATCGCTCTCATTTTGATAACCTGTACTATGACAGTGAAACCTTTGTATCAAAATTGTCAAAATAATCACATTATGCATTTTGAAAGTTAAACAAAATGCAACTTTTGAAAATTGATTCGCGCATATGTTAATCAAGACCACCCTGGAAAACGTGATGTAGAGACTGTTAAACAAGAGTGAACGTTTGCAGCATTTACTTGTATACCTGTGATTAACTACAGGTTGCTTTGTTTTATGCTGTAGTGCTTATTTTTTTCCCCATACAATTTTTTCTCCCACTTAAATAATGTAAAACCACAACATCCACTTGTATAATTCTCAGACAACTTTCAGACCCATGCCATACTTTCCAATAGGTTTGTATGCATTTTCTTATAATACCTTTGATTGGAAACCTGCTCATCAATATTAGAAATGTTATGATTAAGAAAACATACATCAATCAAGAAATAGAAGGAGTGGCCATTCCTAAGAGCCTGACCATAAAGAGGCAACAACTGAATGCAGGATCAATCCAAATAAATAGCAGCTATAGAGCAAATCTGTGCGTTTTAGAGGGAGGCTAACTAAAATCAGACATGAGGTGAATTCTCAAAGAACTCCTTAATTTGAGCTAGTTATTTTCAGCTTGCAGTGGTGTTAGTAGAGTGCTGTACTTCAAGATATCATCCACCTAATTTCTTTCACGTTGTCTGCTGAACAGCATGGCAGGATAACAAGACAAATGGCTATGTAAAGTTTGTGGGCGAGGCAGCGGATTTTGAATTGTACTCATTCTTTTATGAGTAGCCAGTGTAAGGACTTTAAAGCTGGTGAGATGTTGCCATCATGTTTACAATCACAATAATCCAAGCAGAACTTTATCACATCAAGGGCAAGTGAAATGTTTTGAGCTGGATGACAAGCAGAACTTTCTGAGTAAGTATATGTAGTACAAAACTGATGTGGTATCTCATACTATATGTAGTTGAGGAGTACCTAGTTATTTAGGCCATGCAATGGAAAGAGTATAAGCGTCTACAAGTCCAATGAGTAGGATTATTTCAATTTTCTTTAAAATATCAATCAAAGGTACAGGAGATATTGCTGACACTTGCGGTATCTGTTATTTTATGTTGGTCTTTCTGGAAAGGATGAGACCCAGGCTAAGTTGATCAATCAATCAATCAATCAGGGGCTTTTAAATCACGCTACTCACCCATGAGGGTCTCAAGGCGCTGGAGGGGGCGCAGCTCCGGATCAGCCGAAAAGCCAGGTCTTGAGGCTTTTCCTGAAGGTGTGCAGGGTAGGGGAGCGTCTGATGTTGACTAGGAGCTCGTTCCAGGCCTTGGCCGCGACATAGGAGAAGGCTCTTCCGCCTGCTCTGGTTTTGGGGATGCGCGGGGTCTCTGCTAGGGTGAGGTCGGTGGAGCAGAGGTTTCTTTTGGGTACGTGGAATGAGACTCTTTCGTTGAGATATTTGGGTCCGATGTTGTGGAGGGATTTGTACGCATGGGTGAGTAGCTTGAAAGTCACTCTCTTCTCGACGGGGAGCCAGTGGAGGTCTCGCAGGTGCTGGGTCATGTGCTCATGTCATGGGGTTCCAAGGACGAGTCTGGCTGCGGTGTTCCGGATGGTCTGGAGTCTGTGTAGCAGGGATTTGTTGATTCTGGCGTAGAGGGCGTTCCCATAGTCTAGTCTGCTGGTTATGAGTGCGTGGGTGACGGTCTTTCTGACTTTGGGGGGATCCACTTGAAGGTCATGCGGAGGGAGTTGAAGCAGGTGGAGGCGACGGTGTTGATCTGGCGAGTCATGGTTAGGGAGGAGTGTAGAATGATGCCGACGTTCCAGGCGTGGTCCATCGGGGTGGGTGGGTTTCTGAGGGCAGAGGACCACCAGGTGTTGTCCCAGGCGGTGGGGGAGGGTCCGAGGACGAGGACCTCTGTCTTCTCCGAATTGAGCTTTAGGCAACTGTTGCTCATCCAGGCTGCGACGTCTTTCATTCCTTCCTGGAAGCTGAGTCTGGTGTCTTCAGGGTTCTTCATGAGGGAGAGGATGAGCTGGGTATCGCCGGCGTAGGATACTATACTGAGCCCATGCTGTCTGACGATGGCGGTGAGGGGGGCCATGTAGATGTTGAAGAGCGTGGGGCTGAGTGAAGATCCTTGGGGTACTCCGCAGTTGATCTCTGTGGGTTCAGAGAGGAAGGGTGGGAGTCTTATCCTTTGGGTACTGCCGGCAAGAAAGGAGCAAATCCAGTTGAGGGCGGTTCCCCGTATGCCGGCATTGTGGAGTCTGGCAGCAAGAGTGCGGTGGGAGATGGTGTCGAAGGCTGCGGAGAGGTCCAGCAGGATGAGGGCCGCGGTGTGGCCCTGGTCGAGTAGCATGCGGATGTCGTCGGTGGCGGCAAGGAGGGTGGTCTCGGTGCTGTGGTTACTGCGGAACCTGGACCGGGAGGAGTTGAGGATGGCGTTCTCTTCGATGAAGGTGGTCAGCTGGGCGCTGACAAATTTTTCAGTGACTTTGGCTGCGAATGGGCTTGAATATGATAGAAGGAAGTGAACGATGTCAGCAGTGCTCCACCAATGCTCTCAGACATCAAAACAAGGTAATCTTGAGATGGGTCTTCAGTTACAAAGATTATCAGAATCTTTTATGAGATTCTTTAGGAGTCAATTGATAATTGTGTGCTAAAGGCTTTGTCGTGTAGTACCTAGGAATCCCCAGGACCTGCGCGTTTTGCATGACCTAAACTGGGGGCTTTGTGTCCAAACCGCTTCTGGACACCCCCACAGGATTTGTCAGCCGTTAGACCAGCTAGCTCTAGAGTGCCACTACTACCCCCCTGTATCTTACTGTGATGTGGGTAGTTTCTGGCAACCACTGAACATGACAACCCTGATTCCTCAGGGATCGTGGAAAACAGTAAAGTACTTTTTGCTCAGAACCTCATGCTTGCTTATTCTCAGAAAATACACAGGATGGCGATTAGGACGTTTCAATAAGTATTTATTGGTCCAGCATCAGTCTTGTGTAAAACATATTTGCTGCGACAATTAGGAGACAAAAGCATACGAACAAAATCGCAAGTACCAATATAGTAAACAGTAGATACATTTCTACCATAGTGCTAGGAAGATGAACATATACAGTTCAGATAAAACAGTAGCATTTGCATATTCCTAAAGATTTGCACCCTAAGTAATTTTCCTAAACGTACCTAGCCTAGATCTGTATGTGTAGCATGTATATGTGATTAGATATATATGAATATATATGTAGCCAAGAATCCCCTAGGGAGGAACCAACCCCATCACCTGATGGTAGAGAATGAAGGACCCCGTCTCTGCTTCGGGGATGACACCCCGCAAGGGATGTCAGACCGCTGTGTGTCGAAGATTTAGCATGCAGGACCCCGTGTCAGCTTGGAAGGAATTCTCGTCTGATTTGTAGGGGGGAATAAGGGTCTTATATACTAGAGTAGTCACTCCAGGGTTTCTTCTAGAATCGCTATGTTTTGAAAACAATTAGAAATGCTTTGAAAACAATCAGAAATGTTTTTCCAAACAAGTGTGATCATGCACACAGGGCTGTTGGCCAAGGATGAAAAAAAAGTGGTGACCCTTATACAGAAATTATGCAGTGCCTGAGGACATGTTTATGTACGTCAGGTACAGGGATTATGATAGAATACTAAGAGCCTGATGTCGAAGAGATAGGAGTAAGCTACTAGGTAAAAGGTCACCTGTTCAGAACCGCTATTGTAGTGCGGATGGGACAATGTATGTAAAAAGGGGCATACATGACAGGACTATCTTAAAAGACATGACACCCACTCCTCATCAAAAGGTCAACAGGGTCAGCTAGATAATTATAAAACTAAGGCCATTAACAAGCGTAAAAATCATTTATAACAAAAATACTACAAGCACTTTCATAGCCTGTAAAAATGTACATAAAAGAAAAGCCATTTTCCCTAAAACCGTTCAAAAGGTCCTCTAAACTTGCATAAGTGGTTATTATTACACTGAGTACCTTGAAAGTCATTATGCTCAGTCAGAGCAGAGATGGAAAAAATAAAACAAAGTCAGTTTCGACCTTCAATTTGGTAAATGTTTTTAAAAAATGCTGAATAGTTCCCAGCACAGGAAAGGCCAGATTGTTTATGAATCCTGTGCTGAAGTCACAACATCACTGAACATTGCATCCGCAGGTGGCAATCCCTCAAGCACTTCCAACATAATCTCTAGTGAGCAAAGATGGTCATCTCTGGTTCCCATAGCAACCGCAAGGGAAGAAATAGATGTCTCAATGCCTGGAACCGATGCCTGTACTTCTGGAGCAGAGCTGATTTCCCTTCTAACAAGAGAGGAAACATCCCTTGGAGGCTTTAGAAATGCCGTCATCAACACGGGAATACGCTGTGGGCAACTGTACACGTGGGCCTGCAAGGGCTCCAGGAGCACATCTATGTCCGGTGGCGCAACCAATGGAAGTGTCAGACACAGGTCCAACACGTATCCGAATCCACAGAAGAGGCAGCGGGACACAGGCAGGACAAAGCCTAGCCAGACCGGTCTAAAAGACAGGAACCAATGCTCACTCATCTCCCAAAGCCAAGGCATAGTCAAGTAGAACACCATACGCTCACTACAATGTCGTTCCAGCAGTGTTCTCTCCATGTCATGAGGGATTGAGACGTCTATTGCGAATCAATAGGATTAAAATCAGGATGCCCGCCACTGATAGCAGGACCAGAGGAAGCCCACCAAAAACATTTCCAAGTATGGAGTGGATGAAGGCTGGAATTACTCCAAAGATGGTCTGAAATGCAGTTAATAGACCTGATCCAATACGCTTAAATAAGTGTACGATCCCTCTCGTATCAATCAATCACTTAATCAATCAGGGAATTGTAAAGCGCGCTACTCACCCGTGAGGGTCTCAAGGTGCTGGGGGGGCAAGCTCCGGGTCAGCCGAAAAGCCAGGCTCTTCCTGAAGGTGTGCAGAGTAGGGAAGCGCCTGATGTTGATTGGGAGCTCATTCCAGGCCTTGGCTGTGGCGTAGGAGAAGGCTCCTCCCCCTGCTCTGGTTCTGCGGATGCACGGGGCTTCTGCTAGGGCGAGGTCGGCGGAGCTGAGGTTTCTTTTGGGTATGTGGAAAGAGACTCTTTCGTTGAGGTATTTGGGTCCGATGTTGTGGAGTGATTTGAAGGTGTGGGTGAGTAGCTTGAAGGTTACTCTCTTCTCGACTGGGAGCCAGTGGAGGTCTTGCAGGTGTTGGGTCATGTGCTCATGTCGTGGGGTGCTAAGGACGATTCTTGCTGCGGTGTTCTGGATGGTCTGGAGTTTGTGGAGCAGGGCTTTGTTGATTCCAGTGTAGAGGGCATTTCCGTAGACCAGTCTGCTGGTTATGAGTGTGTGGGTGACGGTCTTTCTGGCTTCGGGGGCAGCCACTTGAAAGTCTTGCGGAGGATGCAGTGGGAGTTGAAGCAGGTGGAGGCGATGGCATTGATCTGGTGAGTCATGGTGAGGGAGCAGTCGAGGATGATGCTGAGGTTCTGGGCATGGTCCGTAGGGGTGGGTGGGTTTCTGAGGGCAGGGGGCCACCAGGTTTTGCCCCATGCGGTGTGGGAGGGTCCAAGGACGGGGACCTCTGTCTTCTCCGAGTTGAGATTTAGGCAGCTGCTGCTCATCCAGGCTGCGACGTCTTTCATTCCTTTCTGGAAGCTGGGTCTTGTGTCTTTGGGGTTCTTCGTGAGGGAGAGGATGAGCTGGGTGTCATCGGCGTAGGAAACTATGCTGAGTCTGTCTGACGATGGCGGCGACGGGGGCCATGTAGATGTTGAAGAGCGTGGGGCTGAGCGATGATCCTTGGGGTACTGCGCAGTTGATCTCTGTGAGTTCGGAGAGGAAGGGTGGGAGTCTGATCCTTTGGGTTCTGCCGGCAAGAAAGGAGCAGATCCAGTTGAGGGCTGTTCCCCATATGCCAGCGTTGTGAAGTCTGGCTGCGAGAGTGCAATGGGAGACGGTGTCAAAGGCTGCGGCGAGGTCTAATAGGATGAGGGCCGCGGTGTGGCCCTAGTCGTGGAGCTTTCCGATGTCGTTGGTGGCGGCAAGTAGGGTGGTCTCAGTGCTGTGGTGACTGCGGAATCTGGACTGGGAAGAGTCGAGGATGGCATTCTCTTTGATGAAGGTAGTCAGCTGGGCGTTGACGGTTTTCTCGGTGACCTTGGCTGCGAAGGGAAGGAGGGAGAAGGGATGGTAGTTCTTCAGGTCCATAGGGTCAGCCGAGGGTTTCTTGAGGAGGGGCTAGACCTCTGCCTGCTTCCAGTCATCGTGGAAAATACCAGATTCGAAGGTGGCGTTGATGGTACGGCATAGCTCGGGTGCTATGGCAGTGGCGGGCAGGGGTCCGTGGGGGCTCCTGAGTGGGTGCTCTTCATGGTCATGGTGGTATCTTCGGTGGTGACCGGGGTCCAGATGGTGATGGTGGGCTGGCTGTCATCGCTAGATGGAAGGGTGGTTTCTGGAGTCTGTTCACTGAAGTTGTCGTAGAGGGCCTTGATCTTCAGGTGGAAGTAGGAGGCGAACTTGTTGCAGAGGTCCTGGGAGGGTGTGATGTCTGTGGCTTCGCTGGGGGGTTTGGTGAATTACTGGATGATGATGAAGAGTTCCTTCGGAGTTGCTGGAGTTGGTGAGTATTTTGTTCCGGATGAAGGTCCTCTTGGTGAATCTTATGAGTTGGTGGTATTCTGTCATGACGCTCTTGTAGGCGGTCTGGTCTTAGGTGGTTTTGCTGTTTCTCCATCATTTTTCGAGACATCTGCAGGAGCGTCTGGCTTCTAGGAGGTCGGTGATGAAACAGGTGGCCTTCAGGGGGTGCTGTCTGTCGTGGTTGCGTAGGGGTGCTACTTTGTCTGTGCAGCTGGTGATCCAGTGGCGTAGTTCCTTGGCTGCGGAGTTGGCGTCGGTCGTGGCAGAGGGGGGATCGTGGATGAGGGTGAAGTTGAGGAGCTCCTCTGTGACCTTGCTCCAATTCCTTTGTGATGGGCGCAGAGTGGGCTTGTGAGCGGTGTTGGTTTTGAAAGAGGAGTGTACGCAGTGGTGGTCAGTCCAGAGGGGCTGCGAGGTGTGGCTGAAGCGGATGTTGGTCCCTTCTGCGAAGATGGGGTCAGGGGTGTGTCTTCCCTTGTGGGTGGGGGTGGTGACAAGCTGCTTCAGTCCGAGGTTGGCGAGGTTCTCCAGGAGGGCAGTGGAGTCGGGGTCGCTGCAGTTGTCGAGGTGGAAGTTCAGGTCTCCGATGAGGATGTTGTCCGTGGAGGCGATGGCGTGGGGTGCGATGAGGTCAGCAATGGTAGTGGTGAAAGAAGCGCGAGACCCGGGGGTCTGTAGGCAAGGGTCCCGCGAAGCATGGTTCTGGGGCTAGTCTGGATCTGGAAGTGGAGGTCTTCGGTGTTGGAGAGGGGGGTCGCTCATGCTGGAGGTGGAGAGTTGTAGGGCGCTCTTGTGTGAGATGGCAAGTCCTCCTCCTGGGCAGTGGGGGCAGTCCTTCCTCTGGATCTTGTATCTGTCAGGAATGGCGGTGGCAATGTCGGGGGCGGAGGAGGCATTGGCCCAGGTTTCCATGAAGAAGGGTACGTCTGGCGAGAGGGTGTTGAGGAGGTCCCAGATCTCTATGGCATGTCTGTGCATGGAGCGCACATTGAGTAGGATGCACTTCAGGGCTTCAGTGGTGAAGGCGTCCGGCATGGGTACGGTGGTCGTGGGGGTGCTGTGAATGGCGAAGAATTGTCGGCAGTGTCGGCAGGAGAACTGGCCATGGGTGGTGTTCAGCGTAGACAGCTGGCAGTTGTTGTTCCTTCCGGGGTTGAGTGTGAGGAGGGCAGCAGACTCATAATAGTGGGAGGTCGGAGATCCAGGGTCCCAGCGCTGGTCGCAATCAGGTCGTGTTTGGGCGCAGACGGGCTTGCCTTTGGCATGCCTTCGGCACACCAGCGGCGCGCCTGCTGCACGCGGCCGCCATTAAATAGTGAAGGGGGGAGGAAAGCGCAGCTGGGAGGCGGGAGTGGGAAACCAGCAGGGGTGAGGAGCCACGGGGGCAGCACCGGCGGGAAAGAACCGAGCACGGAGGACACAAACAGGAACAACAGGAAAGACAGAAGAAACAGGCACAGGGGCACAAAATGAAAAAAGGCACAACAACAACAAGACACCAGGGGCACTATAAACAAACAACTAACAAGAACAGAACAAAACAAAACAGGCACAAGTACAGAGACCAAGGGCCTCGAACACCTAGGAGCAGAGGTGAAGCGGGGTCAGTGGCAGTGGCACTCCAGCGGAGCTGCTGGGGGAGAGAGGAGGTCTCTGACCAGGATGGTAACGATACGATGAACCATTTCTCCGAAATGGATCAGGAAGTTCATACGGACCAGGGCCTGTATCTCTGCCAAAGACTTTGCAACCTGGAGATCAAAGTCTCTCGGGCTGAAGTTAAGGCCACATTTTATTGAAACAACATGGCTTTCAGTCTGCTCAGCGAATCAAACCTAATACTGGAAACATTCAACGAAGGCCACAGTGGTGCCTCCCTAACTAAGCGGGCTGGGGGAAACAATACTTGCTTACAACAAATGACCCTGGAGTTAACTGTGACTAGATATGCAATGCCTGGCGCCATCCCGCAACAGCCTTGATCACTCAGCATTAAATAACTTTCATTCGAGAGTAACTCGAAAACTGGACGGCAGCTGAGGAGCCTTTCAAGTAGCAAGATAAGTTTGCTATTGAGGCATTACATGCTCCGTGAAGCGCGACCTCCTTGCACACTAAAGACCCACTTAAAGCCTTCTCACAGTCTGTACCACTTAAGAAAACGTCTGCGTCCTTATTTCTACACCTATATCTGTAGGGCAACTCCCTAATTTCCTGAATGTACACTTCACCCAACACTTTATACCTGCCTACCTGGAGGTATTTAAGGCAGTATTGGAAGTGGAATGTCGTGATTGGCAGTCTGATATAGCCATGAATTAACCATTCCGTAGATGGTGACTCTGCTACTGTAAAAGGTAACTTCTCTAATTTTTCAATGAGCAGCATGGTGTACTTTGCATCTCTGCGTGCCATGGTCATTTGTCTGTCGGTCAGATTATAAGCCGAAAACAGATCTGTGCCATTAATGTACCCCCATGGCACGTGGCCAGAACACAATGATTGTAGTGTCCAGCTTAAAAACATAATGGAGCGCAATTGAGATTGCTCATGTTGTAGAATAGACAAATCTTGTTCCATTATGTCAATTGCTGAAGACACAATGTTGCCCAGTGAATAAATACGTGAAGAAAGTGTGGTCATTCCATTTTCTACCACAGCTAAGGCCTTTTCTTAGTCAATTCTATCAATCTCACGTCATCTCTCAGCAGCTTCCTGTTGGGAGACTTTGTGCAGTTCATTGTAGATGGTATATAAGAAGTGATTTTATGCGGTTTCTTGGGACCTAGCAAGAAATCCCTAAGGTCCATGTTGTCTGACAGAAGGGACAAGTGTTGTTTCCCCTGTAAAAGTGTTGAGGTTTTCAGCCATTCTAGGCATAACTTCCCAACATTATAAAAAGTCACTACCCCTGGGTCATCTGTGTGTACATAGTGTGGGTCAAGCTTATGGATATTAAACCCTATGGTGGTACCCCTGAATCTTGATTGACACCTATTTGTGTTGATCAGCCACACCAATCATCCCTTCCAATTGGGAGGTGATGAATTGTATGTACCATTCTGTATCATTGTACTCAGGACCTCCTCACTTATCAGTGTATTAATCGATATACCTTCAATAGGTGTGGGTGAGGTGGTGCGTGGTGTTTTCAGGTCTTTTATTTTTGCAAACCCTTAGCAGGTAGTCTGTTGCACTGTTCTGATCAGGAAGATTATCTGTAATGGTATGAATCAAGCTCTAAATAAAGCCTCTGTTCCCTGAACCTGCCAATCTTTCGTCCCCCGGATGGATTTTGTGTCTATTGTGTCCCTCCAACAGTCGAAACCCTGTATAGACAGTTGGGAGAAAAAAGGTGCTGAATATATCAGGTTTGTGTTTGTCAGCATAACTTTCTTCGCAGTTGCATTTGTTTGTGCAAGCTTATAGTAGTATGACGTTGGGTCGAATGTATACAACCCTGAAAAGTACCCACATTTCTGTGTGAATGTGCAGAACTACCATTCTGTGGTGTCAGGCAATGTTCCCATTGATGGTAAGTGTTAACAGTGCGTGGGACACTTGCTTTATGCAAAAAGTGATGACCATAATGTTGGTAACAGTACATAGTGTCGAAGTCAGGTCTATCTTCATACAATTCCCAGTAAGAAAATGCAGCAGATTGTTCTAAATCTGAGAGCATAGTAATTACAGTCTCATTGTCCCAATCATCAGAGAGTGTATTTGGGGTGATGAAATCATTCAATGAAATTTTAAATACATGTGGAATTTTCAAATGTTCAGTAGGACCAAATACAGCATATGAAACCCTATCCCAAACTATACTATCAGGTACTGGAACTGCTGTAATGTTCGCTAGGGACAGTTCTCTCTGTTCACGGTGTGATGACGTATGTTGTTTCAGGACCAAGTTCACAGATTGTTCTGCAGAGCGGTGTGGGAAGTAATGTCCATTCAGTAGTAGGAAAAAGGCAGTTACTATATCAATCCAAATTAACAGGAACAGGGTCCCTAATGCAAACCAAAGATACAACCAAGGGGACACAAAGTAAGTCTTTTTCAGCCAGAGATAGAATTGTCAGAATTTTTCTTTTTTGAAAATGGGTGGCGTTTGCTCAGGTTCACTTGGATCTGAAGAAAAGTCATTGAAGTTAATGAAGTAGCCAGACGCAGTTTGATCTATCTTTGGTAGCTCAGCAGGGTTTGTAGAACTGGCAGGTGCTTCTTGTGAAGGCACATTGATGTAAATGTCATTATTGGGCCAAATTGCAATTTGCTTTTCAGTTGCATTTGGATGTTTTTCAATTTCAACAGGTGTAATTCATACTCCGTTATTTGATACTCCTGCATTTTGTACAGGAGAGTCTTGAAACGTTATTAGTCTTTCCATCTGAACTTCCTGTATAGTAGCAAGAGGAGATCTGCGACTACTCAGGATTCCATGCGGCCTACTGTTGAGAAACGGCCACATAGTGTGGTTTGATCAGACCAATGGAGACAAATCTTCTTTCTTTTTTGCTGGCAAGAGGCGGAAGAAGTACTGGTCTTGTTCCTTGAACCGCCAAGACAGGTACAGGTGTTCTGTAGGATGGCCCAAATTCCTTCCTGTTCATGATCTTTTCTCTGACCAGGTCCCAAATCTTCGGGACCCTGGCAGGTCTTGCCGGAACCATTTCACTTCCCCAGTGGCAGTGCGTTTTACTTGGACGTTGCTTTGTAATGCCCGGAATTCACTGAGTTCCTGTAAAACAGCCAAACGATCATTCAATTCGAATGGTTTTACATCCGCCACTGTGCTGGCACAATCGAGGTCAGCTACCCACATTCTTGTCCCAAACAAGATCTCATAGAGGGTAAGTCCTCCCAAGGAACTTCTTGGCATGTTGTTAGGTGCCCTCTGGACTCCATACAGGTGATTGACCCAAGTACTACCTGCACCTAATACCCTTGCTGTTAAGAATTGCTTTAGGTCCCGGTTTTTCCTCTCCACCACTGAATTTCCCTCCGGATGTTAGGGGGAGGAGGACCGCATAGTCAGGCCCATAGTTTACATGGCTTCCTTGTAAGCCCGTGAGCTAAATGGAGGACCAGGGTCGGAATGAAAAGTGCCAATTGCGTATGTCCCGATGAAGACTTGAAAATCCTTTATAACAGTTCGAGCGTCAGCCGAGTGCTGAGGCCAAACCCATAGAAATCTAGAGCATGAAACCAATGCCACCAAGAGGTACTTGTAATTCTCATCCAAATTTAAGGGGCCGAGTGGTCCAAATAGACACATGCAAGAGGTCTTTCTGAAATGAGTAATGGTGTTTGCGGTGGCTGTGCTACGGTCGAACCTTTCATATGCTGGAAGATGTCGCACTTTAGGACATAACCCATGGTTTGTTTCGACAAACCTGGCCACCAGTATTGCCACTTCAGTAATGAAATTGTTGCAGTGACTCTTAGGTGTGCTGAGTCCAGACCCTTGTGTGCAGCTAGAATTAAACCTAATCTGCGATGTTTGGTATAACTCTATCCCCCACTCCTGGAATTGAGCATATGGTGTATTTTACACATCTAATTTATAGGAATATTTGAGTGGAAAACCCTTCGGCACAGCAGAGGCGTTTCTTGAGGCGTTGGCAGCTATCAGTATGTCTCCGTCTATCCTCGTGCTAGAACGAGTGATTGCAGCAGTTTGCACTGTTGCCTTGGCGGCTTCATCAGCCAGTGAATTCCCTTCAACATGTACGCCAACACGCTGACTCAAGGTGTGAATAACTTGAGCCCGTGGCAGGCATTCCTTCAGCTTTGCCACTTGTTCCCATAACAATTTATGCTTAATTGTGCAACCCTTGGAATCTCTAAACCCATCTGGCCTCAGTAATGAAGATATTCATTATAAGACTGCACACAGTAAAACGGATCGCACACTATCAGTGTGGGAATTCCCGATCCGTATATTGTAGTGCTAGTATTAGGGCTTTCAGCTCTGCCAGCTGTGCTGTACAATCTCCTGGAGGTTGTGTATTTGTATTGCTGGGATGGAACTTACCGTCCCGCATACATCCCTTAACTATAGCACATGCTGTGCTATACTGTTGTTTACTTCCAATGGCAGGCTGAGCAGAACTATCAGTGTAAATGATATATTCATATTTTTCTATAGGCAAGATCTCATTCGGGAGAGGGTATTCTTGTTCGTGCGGCAGGAACTCTTGTATTTTCAGTGTAGGATCATATTTGTAATCTACATCTGTTTCAGTGAGAGAATTAGCCAATTGTAACCATTGTGGATGCAGTGCTTTTGCATTTGGAATGCTCACTTTGGAAACAGCTTTTAAAGTTGGTACCGGGGTTACAACGATTATGCGTTTCCCCTGTGCTAGTCCTCTTTCTCTCACTACAGCAGTCTGTAATGCTGTCAGGATTTTTTCTGTGGCCCCAAATCGCATTTCAGCATTTGTGTATAAATGTGATTTGTATGCAATTGGGACTGTCTCACCTTCATTGAAAGTGATGTATGTATATCCTGATAAACCTGGGACTACCCGGATCACCAAGTTGGTAGAATTCACACGTGTGTGCAAATGTTTAGATGCTATCATGTCAGCCTGAATGGAACGGAGAGTATCTGTACGTTCCTGTGCCCACTGATGTGCTGTGCAATTAGGTCTGATTAAGACGTAGAAAGGTTTTACTCTTTCTGCGTAATCCAGCATGTATGTTCTGCCAAAATTCAGAAATCCTAAAATGGATTGCAAACCTTTGAGAGTCTTTGGAGGGTAGAGCAGCATGCATTTTTCTAAAAAGTTGGCTGCCAGGCTCTTGCCTTCACTTGAGAGCTCATATCCCAAAAATAGGACATTGAGATGGTCAATCTTTGATTTCTTGAAATTAAATTTGTAGCCCAAGTTGGCAAAACCCACAATTATGTTGTTCACCTTGCTCAAGTGTTCAAGTAATTCATCGTCCATCAGATAGATATCATCTACATAGGACACTGCCTTCTCGTTGCATGTTTATAATAATTCTGACACTCTTGCTGAGAATAGCCCCGGGCTGTTCTTATACTCCTGGGGGAAATAACAAAAATTTTGCTGAGTGCAGAGGGCAAAGAATGCTGTCAAATATCTGCTTTCTGGAGCTCTATTTTGGCAGAAGAATCTATTTGAGATATCTAATGTCGTTTTGTATTTCTTCCGCACAATGTTAGTCATTAATGTGTGTTTTGAACTACACATGTTAGCGTGCATGTGTTTAAATGTCGGCAATCTAAAACTAGACGATATGAGTCTTCAGGGTTCATTACTGGAAACAAAGGATTGTTCATTGGAGAGGTGCAAGTCTCAATCACACCTTGGTATTCAATTTGGTCTAAGATTTCTTTGACCTGTCTTTTTGCATCGTTTTTAATAGGGTACTGTCTCTGTGGAGTTGGAGTAGATTTTAATCGGATTTCCTGGTGAGTAGAATCCACATCCCACCCTACATGATTGTGGTATAATGCCAGAGCTAGCGCTAGCGCCCACTTCTACGCGTATGAATGTTTTAAAGATTCTGGAACGAGGTCAGAGAAAGCAGGCCAAATGACGCTTTCCCCTTTTGGGAAATCCATCACAAATTCTGGCGGCCAATCTTTTTCTGCTAACAGGATGTCATATCCAAATGTTAAGCTCTCCCAAAAGAGACCTTTAACTTTTCTTGAAATCTCCCCCTCTATTTGGAGTGTAAGCTAACTCTTTTATCAGGTGTTTCCAGTGTGATATGTTCATTCAATACTGCTGTCACCAGAAAATCCTTCAGGTTCTGGCGAGCTATTGTTACTTCTGCCACACTGTCTCGCATCATCAGAGCCCATTCCCCGTTCAGAAGCTGAGTCCTCAGTAACTTAGGCATGTCTAATTTTCAAGCCAGCTACTTTCTTCTTTTTCAATTGTGGCTTTGCTTTAGGTTGTTCTTCCTGCTTGATAATGTAATCTGAATTACGATGTGTTTTCCTTTTTGTCTTTGGTCGATCTTCTGTCTTTTGTTCTGATCACCCATCCCTCTCTGAGTTTTTTGATGAACCCTGAAAGGAAAGAAAGGAACTTGTATCAGTGTCCTGATACCTGTCAGGTTTCCTAATGTTATCACGATTCCTAAGAACATACCTTCTTTCAGAGGACTCCCGTTGGGGAGACCCACCCCATGATCGTGAATTCTTTTTTGTATTGTTATTTTTGGATTGTTTGTTATCCCATTTCTTTTTAGGAGAAGAGGGTGCTTGCTTCGAGTTGTCCTTGTCAGAACTACCCGCCATTTGTGGCTTCCCTGGTTTGGCTCCCAAACTATCTCTGCCTAATGCAGCATAAGTTTCTTCGATAATTTTTGTTAACTCTCGCTCTTTATTTATAGGAGGTATTTCCCTTAGGCGGTGGTGTATAGCCACTTCTGCTGCCTCCCCTTTTAAGTTGCTCAGCATGATTGCAGAGACTTTGGCAAAGTTACCCATTAATTTGATTCCCAAGTCCAGGTAGGTCCTGCCCCGTACTCATTCTGTATTTGTTTTAATACCTCTGTAACAATTGCTATGGAAGGGGTACCATGTATTCTGATGTAAACGGCAGCAAAGATTGTTTCCCAAGTGGTACAATCCTCAATCGAGGGAACCATCCCCATTGGCAAGCAAATCGTTAGCATTCTATGCTTTTCCTGCGGACCCGTATGGGGAAATACTGCTTCCAGCAGTGCAATTTTCTGTGCTATCCAGAACGGAATTTGCCCCCGTTTGGATGGAATTGTCCCCATTACTGATTTTAGTGTCTGTGGGTTAATTGTAGGTGTGGTATGATTTGGACTAACTGGAGCATTTCTCACAGGTTGTACTGTTAATGTTCGCAGAACGAACTAGACAATGTGTCTGTACACCCGGACTATGTCTTTATATATTGTACGGACTTCATCCAATGGTAGTTTATCTATCTCAGGATGTGGAGTGTATGTCGCTAAGACCGGCCAGGTCACTCCTTCTATTCTGAGTGGACCGAGTTTTATGACAGATGTTGTGTGTGGGGGGCGCCTTTAAACCAGTTTCTGTGTTGCTGGTAAGTTAACAGGACTTCAATGTCTTCGTATGGAATGTATTCTTCCGGTGGTTCAACTACAATGTATGTGTGGAACAATATAGTCTGTGGATCTGCAGGTGGGAACTGAACCCAAGAAAAGAATACCTCTGATCTGAACACCTTGTGTGCCTCAATCCCAAAGGTAACACAGCCACCTGTTGAGTGTACGCTGTGTTCTAACAATTTTATAGTTACTGCATGTCTGCAGTTTTCTGTATATGTTTAGAGTGTTTGCAAATACCTCTTCCCCCGAGCCCGAACCACCACTCGTCGACTCAGTCATTCTCAGGAGAAGAGAAAGTGCTAGTAACTGAGGGTTTTGCACAATGTGGGAACCTTTTATCCTTGCAAGCTTGTTAAACCTTCAGCCAATACACAGGGTACATCTGCTCAGCTGAGGCGGATTTCCCTTCCCACTTCAGACCTCTCTGAAAAGTGTGAGCAGGGCTTTCTGAAAAAGCATGACTGAACTACTCAGATTTTAACTGTTAATACAAGAACCAAACCAACGTTGGTGGTGCCCTGTCACCACCAACGTTGCCCAGGACCTGCGGGTTTTGGATGGCCTAAACTGGGGGCTTGTTGTCCAAACCGCTTACGGACAAACCTACAGGATATGTCCGCCATTAAACCAGCTAGCTCTACAGTGCCACTACCACCCCCCCCTGTATCTTACTGTGGTGTAGGTAGTTTCTGGCAATCACTGAACATGACAACCCTGATTCCTCAGGGATCGTGTAAAACAGTACAGTACTTTTCGCTCAGTCACTCATGCTGGCTTATTCTCAGAAAATACACAGGATGGCGATTAGGACGTTTCAATAAGTATCTATTGGTCCAGCATCAGTCTTGTGTAAATCATATTTGCTGCAACAATTAGGAGACAAAAGCATACGAACGAAATCACAAGTACCAATATAGTAAACAGTAAATACATTTCTACCATAGTGTTAGGAAGATGAACATATACAGTTCAGATAAAAAAGTAGCACTTGCATATTCCTAAAAATGTGCGCCCTAAGTAATTTGCCTAAATGTACCTAGCCTAGATCTGTATGTGTAGCAGGTATAGGCGTTTAGATAAATATGTATATATGTAGCCAAGAATCCCCTAGGGAAGAACCAACCCCATCACCTGATGGTAGAGAATGAAGGACCCCGTCTCTGCTTCGAGGATGACACCCCGCAAGGGATGTCAGACCGCTGTGTGTCGAAGAGTCAGCACGCAGGACCCCGTGTCAGCTTGGAAGGAATTCTCCTCTGATTTGTAGGGGGGGAATAAGGGTCTTATAAACTAGAGTGGTCACTCAAGGGTTTCTTCTAGAATTTATATGTTTTGAAAACAATCATAAATGTTTTGAAAACAATCATAAATGTTTTTCCAAACAAATGCGATCATGCACAGTGGGCTGTTGGCCAAGGATGAAAAAAAGTGGTGACACTTATACAGAATAAATATGCAGTGCCGGAGGACATGTTTATGTATGCCCGTTAACTCTTTTCCTTGCCTACCGCAGACCCGCAGACCCGTGCCACAAGAGGGGGAGAGGACCACAACTCCCGGCACCTTCTAGCGGCGCGCACGCCGCCCACGCTACAACTTGCGCCAGGAGGCGCTTATTACCGGACAGGGCTCCCGCAGCACGGGAGCCCGTTAACTCTTTTCCTTGCCTGCCACAGACCCATGCCATGAGAGGGGGAGAGGACCACAACTCCCGGCACCTTCTAGCGGCGCGTACGCCGCCCACGCTACAACTTGCGCCAGGAGACGCTTATTACCGGACAGGGCTCCCGCAGCGCGGGAGCACGTTAACTCTTTTCCTTGCCTGCCGCAGACCCGCAGACCCGTGCCACGAGAGGGGGAGAGGACCACAACTCCCGGCACCTTCTAGCGGCACGCACGCCGCCCATGCTACAACTTGCACCAGGAGGCGCTTATTACCATCCACGACTGTTCGAGGCTGGGCTGGGCCACTCCTCTTGGCTTTTCCACTGAGGAGTGGTGAACCAGAACTAAATCCCGGTAAGCTGATCACCCTCTGTTTATATTTGTCTGTCATAACTGAATATCCCTCAGTTACAGTATGGGGAAAAGGAAATTGCCTCCCTGCGAGAAGAAAAGGTCCGTAAAGAGTGCACCCATTACTAAGTACCTGAAAAATGCAGTGGGGTTGATTAATAATGAAATAGTCCAAGTGGAGGAGCAATTGGCAGCCACTAAAATTGCCCTTGATGCCGCCATTAAGGATTCCACAAACGAAGGCAGGTCTGGACCCCCCACTTTAATGATTAAAGAGAAAGTTCATGTTGTTCATGTTGCTGAGGACACTGAGCTAGAACAACCTCAATCGTTTGTAACTATCAATGAGGACTCAGCTCCTAACCTGGACAATCCCTGTATACTTACAATCCCTTTGGAAATTACAGCTTTATCCAACGGCTCAGACTTGCCATCGCCACCAGCAAAAAAAGCGAAACAATACTTATTAAAGGATAATGGCTTTATAGAGAAAGAGCCAAGGGTAAAGTTAAATCGAAGCCAAAAAAGGGAGGAAAAAATACGAGGGTGTCAAGGGAGGACAGCAACACCTTGAGTTCTGCACAGAGATCGCAGGATTTTGAAATGTTATCCAAAAAGCTACATTGCAAATTAGATAATATTGAACATCGCATAATGGCTGAAATTAAGTTGGTTAAAAAGGACGTGTCGGCTTTAACAGAACTAATGACTGAACTATTGCCCCGTCAAACCTTGAACAAAAACATTAGAAAAACTATGGATGGTTTAAATGAAGGAGAAAGCAAATCTATGTGTGTGGGTGGAACCAATCAAAGAGAGCTTACTCCCGCTCCCCTTATTAGGGGTTGTCGGTCTGACCAACCCTCTCGCGATTTAAGGCCTAATAGTGATGCTATGGCTTCCTCTCAGAGTACTGTAAAATGTAATATGGAGGCTAAATCAAATAGAGTGCCACATTCTGCTACTAATACTGAGGAGCCATTACACCTTCCTCCATAAGCCACTCCGTATGTTATTGTTCTAAATAATGTTCCCACATTATCAACAAACCAGAGTGAAACCTATGAGTTACTAAAAAACCGGGTGGTACACTGGTTATAGGGAACAACACATTTTGGTACACACTTGTTACACCAGAACATTATAATGCTGAGGAGGGTGCATTGGGTGGGTAATTCCAGGAAATTATATCAAGGTGACAACTAGTAGGGAATTTGTTGGCAGCTCTTCCTAATGACGTCACCGAGCCAGGTTCCAATTATAAAGAACACATAATAGCTACTCCTTTGTTTTTTTTTACAGACCTAGATATAGTACAGCCATCCCAGCACCGACGCCTAATTTAAGTGCAATGGTCCCACTGTCTAACAGATATGCACCTTTGCGTAGATGTAGTGAAATTCATTGACAGTTAGGGGGGTCAGTGGCCACGGTAGTTGGGAAAACTGAATCTATAGCGAGTTGTAAAGACCCAAATGTTGATCCTAGTTCACAAGCTGAGAATGGGTACATGACTCACTCTCAGGGGTTGGGTTATAATCAAGTTCATAACAAGTCATTAGTTGGAACAAGTGAATATGCTCTAAAGGGGGCTTTAGTTGAGATACAGACTAATGATAAGGATTACCCCTCCCATTGTGACCAGCTGGAAACTGGTCTTCATACCCAATTAGACACCGGTTCCTTTTTAGAATGTTCTGATGAGTTTCTCTGTATTATGACATGGAATATTGCAGGGATTAAAAATAAAATTGACGATGAAGTATGGCGAAAAACGTTAGAGGGTTGTTCGCTAATATTCATACAAGAAACTTGGCATATAGAGCCCTTTCTTATTGACGGTTATCAAATTGTGTGCACTAATGCTACCCCGTCAAGAATGGGGAGAGCAAAAGGTGGCTTAGCGGCGTTAATTGCGTTAACATCACCCTTAAATTTAAAGAAAGCTTATACTTTGTCAGAGTTCTACCAATTTTTGCATTTCTTTTCAGAGGGAAAACAGTGTATTATTGTAATTAATTTTTATATTTAATTTGTTTTTTGACAAAACAAGAGATAGAGTCATTAAGCAGTTGGAAGAAGATCTGGATCACTTTTTAGAGGAAGTAGGAGGGGATTATGTATTAGTCTGGGCAGGTGATTTCAATATTGATAAATGTAATATTGCAGCAGGAGAACCGTGTGGATACTGTGACAGTTTGTGTGATCGAATGTCCCATTTTCCACACGAGCCCTATGGGGAAGCAATAAATAATGTCATTCATAAATATAATCTAGTAGTTGTGGATTTTACCATCTGGGATGGAGTAATAAATCCACAAACATTTATGGGGGCAAGGTCATCATCTAAAATTGATCATTTTATCGTTTCGGCAAGCTGTGGGGACTCGGTGGGAAAACTTGCGATTCGTGAAAGTCTTTTAAGTGATCACCACCCATTAATCCTGACCCTTGACACGCCAAAAAAGGGGTAAGGCTATGGACTCTGATATTAGGACTCAGGGTAAAAATGGTACCACCATACGCTGGTCAGGTGTCGACCCTACTTCTTTTATGGAAAATCTTAAGAAGAAAAACAGAGAGACTTAGAAACATGTATTGATGGCACCTCAACAAACGCGGCTGTTATAGATGCATTTTGTAATATCACAACCGCAATAGCCAGTAATTTGACCTCTAAGAGGAGAAAGAAGGGTTGTGATTGTAATCCCAGATGGTTCAACCAGGTTTGTTCACGATTGAATGGGGATTTAAAAAAGGCCCTGAAATTGAAACCGAGAGATAGTGCAAAGATTACCTGTTTGAGGAAAAGTTATAAAAATGCCTTGAAAGAAAGGAAACAAGAAATCCGTGAGGAGGCTTGGAACTCACTAATAGAGGCTGCTGAGACACGAGATGCAGCTCTGTTCTGGAAAACTATAGATCATACCTTCTTTAGGGAAAATACTGTAGTAAAAAGTGATACAGTTGTCCCTCTGGGAGATTGGACATTGCACTTCGAGAGCGTTTTTAATCCCGATCCTGTTAAAATTACCAAGAGCAATAGTGCTAAGTATATCCTGGTGGAGCCTGTAACATTATCCCCTATAACGATAGTTGAAATAACATCTGCTCTACAAAAATGTGGAAATGGAAAAGCTGCAGGACCAGATGAGGTCCCCATTGATATTTTTAAACATAATATGGATTTCTGGATTCCAATTTTATTAAAAGTTTTTAATGCCACCTTAGGGAGAGTGCTGCCCACATCTTGGGTAGAAAGTGTAATCGTACCCATATTTAAAAAAGGGGACAGAGGGAAGGCTAACTGCTACCGTCCCATATCACTTCTTGACTCCACCTCAAAATTGATGGGGAGAATACTGTTGGAAAGGTTAGAAAACTGGGCCAATGATAATAACATCTTGTCCGAGGCCCAGTATGGATTCAGAAGGGGTATTGGGACAGTGGAACAATGTGTTAATCTGGAGCCATTGATAGGGAAGTACACCCTAGCTAAGGAGGGGGTTTTGCATTTGTGTTTTGTCGATCTTACTAGCGCCTTCGATCTTGTCAATCACACTAAGCTATGGCAGACACTGAAGGTGCTAGGCGCCCCAAATGAAATAATTATTTATTTAGCCCAGATTTACAGTTTTTTAACATCTCGAGTGTGGTTTGGCACTATGGGAGAATGCACACCGGATTTCAGAGTTACTCGTGGAATCCGGCAAGGTTGTGTTTTAGCGCCCCTTCTATTTTCTTTATACATTAATAATGTAGATTCTTTTTACAAATCCTAGATGTAGATGCTCCAAAAGTCAAGACGCGCCCAACCCCGTTCTTCTCTATGCAGACGACGCTGTCCTGTTATCAAGGACAGCTAATGGTCTGCAACGTATAATAGATAATTTTGCCCTGTTCATGTCTGAAAAAGATCTTCAGATAAATTTAAAGAAAACATTTGTCATGACATGTGGGAGCTCTAAATTGAAGAATAGGCAACATTATGTGGGGGGGAGGGTAGTTATTAACAGAGTTTTAACTTTTTCTTATCTGGGTTTGACTTTTGATCGGAATGGTACATGGAACACACATATGGAACTGTGCAAGTTGAAATTTTTAAGAACTACTGAGGGCATTTTAAGGTTCTCTGCCAAAATAGGTAATAAACCCATACGGGAGATCCTGACCCTGTATCGTAGTAAGTGCATTGCAGGTGTCTATTATGGGGCTGCATTATGGGGGAGAGCTAATATTGCCCCTCTACAAATTAATGAAAACAAATTCTTGAAAAGATTATTGGCAGTCCCTAGTTCTACTGCGAACTACATTATACACAAAGAATTATCTGCACCTTTCTTGACTGACTCCATAAATATGGCTGGCCTCACTATTTGGCAAGGATTATGGACTAAAGACGAGACCAAATTTACAAAGGACCTAATCATAGATTGTTTATCACTTGATTACAGTAGTAAAATCCCTTGGCTAGAGCATATGCAAACCCTTTTGGTACGCTCTAGGGTGTATATGGATAGAAAGAACCCACTAGCAATCTTAGAATATAGCAAAAGAGATTTGAAGACAAGTTATATGAAGGCCATGGAAGACGTTAGAGAGGTTGAAGTTAGTCAAAAATATAGTGTAAACGTCTACTGTGAATTTCCATCTGTAAGTGGCACGCAAAACTACTTAATTCAGGTGCGTAATATACAACACAGATTTTATTTGACAAGATTAAGGTTTGGCACCCGTCATTATTTAATAGCATTCCCCAAACAGGAAAAGAGGTGCCATAAACTGCCTAAATGTCCGTGTGACGGAAAGTCCCCTCAATCTACGCTGCACTTTTTACTTTTTTGTAGATTCTACATGGATATCCGGAAAGCCATTTTGAAACCACTGTTTTTATCTAAGTCGCTTTTTTATTATAAACACGCTTTTAATTTTGTACGTAGCCTGGAAAGCCAGAAAATCACGAACGCAGTTATCTTGTACATATTACTGGCATTTAGGAGAAGAAAGGCTTACGCATACCTGGATGCTTTGTTATATGAAAAACCAGATGATTGCATGTAACTACCGTACATTTTATAGTTTTATGTATCGTATATACCTGATTGATAAAGGCTGTGTAGTTTTGAAGAAAAGGAGACAGATTTATTTATATATTTTTAAACATCTTGCACTTTATGTAGTAAGAGTGTTCATGAATTGCTGATTATCCTACTTGATTGTATATTTTTCTGTCATTAATCAAATTATATCTTCTTTTATATTGAACTGTAGTTTGATACATTTTAAATTTATGACTTGATGATCTTATCTCTTGATTGCATTTTAACAGGTTTTGAAAATTGTAATTTTAACAGTTTTTTCTGAATAGTATGCTTTTATGGTGCTATTGTTTACACCGAATAAAGCTGAATTGAATTGAATTGAATTGTATGTCAGGTACAGAGATTATGATAGAATACTAAGAGCCTGGTGTCGAAGAGACAGGAGCAAGCTACTAGGTAAAAGGTAATCTGTTCAGAACCGTTATTGTTGTGCGGATGGGACATTGTATGTAACAAGCATTTGGAGTGCAATAGGTATCGCATTCACGCAAGTTTGAGCTATTGGCATTGTAAATGACAATCCCTTTTATTAATGTTTGGGGTTTTAAAACATAAATATAAAGCATTGTCATTTACAATACTAACAGCTTAAACTCTTGTGAATGCAAGACCTATTGCATTGCAATAAAGGGCCTTCTCGACCGCTTGTTAGATAGTAAATATCAGAGGAAGAGACCGGCCTGCGACGTCTTCAAAGTAGTGATAAATAGTGCAGTGAAGAAGATGTGTAAGTGTTGTAAATTACACAGACACAAAGTGTGAAGTGAGAGTTACATATGATCTGAGCTATAAACACTAACAAAGTGCTCCAACACCTTTCGCTCTTTGATTACACTGTCGCGGCTCAGGAGGAAGAGCAGGGGGGCTATTTCCTGCCCTCTCCGTGATTTGAGTGTGCAGTGCGGCATTGCATAATGTCATTGCTATCTTTGGCCTAATAAAAACACTCCAGCTGTAGTAGGGCCCTAGTTTCACCTCCTGGTGCAGGGCGGGCTGTGCTTTATGGCAGGCATGGAGGCAGGGAGGGATGGTCTTGGCTGCAGCTCCGGCCTCGTACAGTGCCCCGGCTATTTCTGGTCAGCGAGAGGCGCTGAGGTGGTGGTATTGGTACTGGTGGTGGTGGTATTGGTGGTGGTGGTATTGGTGGTGGTGGTGGTATTGGTGGTGGTGGTATTGGTATTGGTGGTGCTGGTATTGGTGGTGCTGGTATTGGTGGTGGTAGTATTGGTGGTATTGTTGGTGGTGGCATTGGTGGTATTGGTGGTGGTGGTGGTATTGGTGGTGGTGGTGGTATTGGTGGTGGTGGTATTGATGGCAGTATTGGTATTGGTATTGCTGGTGGTGGTATTGGTGGTGGTATTGGTATTGGTGGTGGTGGTACTGGTATTGGTGGTATTGGTATTGGTGGTGGTGGTATTGGTGGTGGTATTGGTGGTGGTGGTATTGGTGGTGTGGTGGTATTGGTGGTGGTGGTATTGGTGGTGGTGGTGGTATTGGTGGTGGTGGTGGTGTTGCTGGTGGTGGTGGTATTGGTGGAGGTGGTGGTATTAATGGTGGTGGTGGTATTGGTGGTTGTGGTATTGGTGGTGGTATTGGTGGTGGTGGTATTGGTGGTGGTGGTGTTGTTGTTAATAAAACAGGCTTTTGAAAACAACCCATCAAGTGGCTTAGTGCAGATGACATGTAACACAGATGTGGTGTTGTCAGCTTCAGCCCATTAGCACACGATTATGTGCTACCTGGAATTCACATGACTTAGTTCACTAATCACTTCTAAATCCATTTTAGGGGGGTGGGTTGAAACAGACAGGAGATAATGCCGGGTTAAAGTAATTGAAAGCGGGCGCCCGTGTTACGGGGGTGGCCGTACTGCTTAAAAAAACACAAGCGGTTTCAGCTGAAGCAGCGCATGTCCGGCCTGCAGTAAGAGAAACTCAATAAAGTAAATAGTGCTTACAGACTAAATAACAGGTCCCGTGTAACAACCGAAGTAAAGGGGCCAGTAGCCATGGGAGCTTACAAATGAAGACAAGGCCGTACTAAGGAGGTGCTAACAAGCCTATTAACGAATCCGAAGGCAGCATTTACGAAAGACAATGACACAAGCCAATGAAAAATATGGGCAGAGATTGGGCGCGGCTTCTCTCCCATACTCTACTACAGCAGTCTCACAGAGCAAGCAGCGCATGCGCGCTGCCGCTAGCCTCGACCTAAAAAGGGGCATACATGACAGGACTATCTTAAAAGACATGACAGCTTGGGGGATATCCTCAGAGGCGAGGGGGTGGCAAGTTTCTAGCAAGAGCCTACAGACCTAGATTTTGATTTGGCATTATAAAAGTTCCATGAAGGGGATGATTTTTTGAAGGTTGCCAGAGTTTAATATTTCATTCTTGAGCAATCTTGGAAATCTACTTCGGTCTCAGAACTTGATTAGAACTGAAATCGCAACCTGCAAATGTACTTATCCTTGTCCTTGCTAGGGCAAGGGCTGCATGTTCCTTCACAGTGGGAACGTAACCAAGCCATTGGTAGGAACCTGCAATTTTTCGAATTTCAGGGCCTTCAACTTGGTGAACTCACCCAAAAAAAACCTAGACTAAACCTGGATTTGAAAATGAAGTAATGCCACTGTACAGACATACAACTTTATTATTATTATTTTTTATCTCTCTCCTGTTTTAGAAGCGGTTTCTCTGCCAAGTAGATCTTTTTTGACCTTTACTCTTTCTCTTGATCATCTTTTTTAATTAAACATTCACGTATCTGACTTTACTTGCCACTTCCACAGACTTCCTTTTCTATTTTCCTTTGAATGCACATTGGGGCTTTCTTAGTACTGTAGCACATTTTGCATCACACATAGTCACAACAGGTCTTAATTCTTTCTTACAGCTTTCTCCATATAACCTTCCCCATGTGTGAATGTAGTCCCTACTTGGGTGCTTTCTGCTGAAGGCTGGATGCCAATAAGAAAAGGTAGGCAGGACACAAAAACCAAATTCACATTAGGTGAGAGAACCATAGCGAGCTAGAAGAAGTGGCTGGTGTATCTTCTAGGATGTGATAATTCTTGTTTAGATGATGAGATAATTCCTGTTGTTTTAAAGGTCTGTTGCTGTTATAGCATGATGACCAGGTAGCTGGGGCATCTGAATATTCTGGGGAGCAATTAAAAGTAGCTCTATACAAAAGGAACTATATTACTCGGTGAGGTATTACATTATCATTCACAGTGCCATATCCCTTTACCAGGCAATTAAAAGTTTGAGGCCGGGAATGGGAAAAATATGTGGCTCTTGTAATTACCAGAATGTTTACCAAATGTTAATTTGCTAAATTCTACTCTCTTTGCTTTCTACATTTCCACGTGCTTTTAGCACGTACAAAATATGAGTGGAAAGGCATATGATTTTACCGGTTTCAATTCTGCTCTCGATAAAACGTGTGTTGGGTCGTACATCAGCAGAAAACCTGCTGAATTACCACTTTGACAACTTATAACTGGCCCCTTAGGATAACTGTTGAGTAGACTGAATCAATGTGATCTTGATGGAGAGACTGAGTATGGATTGTGAAAGAAGGAAAGTGTGCATATAAGTTGCAATGGGCACATAGTAGATGGCAAGTATGTAAACAGAAGACTAGTTTAACCAGAGTAAGATAAGTGGTTTTGTCAGAAGTATGTGCTTTTAATATTTAGTGGAAATGTTTAGACTGAAAATATATCATTTACATCATTTATTTGTTTAGATTGAATTCTTCTATTTGGAAATACCAAACTGAAATGTAGTCAATGTTAACCCAACAATATTGTGGAACTAGGTAAAATACTATTTTAAATCCAGTCCTAGGATAATTTAAGTGCATCTACGGCATAATATCGACAACAAACAAAATTCTAATACAAACATAGCAATGAAAAAATATTGAAACTACCAAAATACCATCAACAATGATATTGCTGTACAAAATAGAGGAAAACCTATGCCATCGAATAAATAGAAGAAATATGTACAGTATTGAATACATAAATACATAAATATAAGTAAACAAGAAAAACTTGAGTAGCGTCCACCACAAAAGGATAAACATTACATTAACATTTAACCAAAGAAATTCAAACTTCAAAAGGAAAACAACAAATAGGAGCACACTCTCAAAAAACAAAAACAGAAAGAAAATGTGCACCAACCTGCTGCACATGATGCCACAATAGCCGGAGAGCATCACCCTGACCAACCAACAGACAACGCAGAATGACTATAAGAAACTGAAAAGAAAACACCTCAACAACAGCAAGGTAAGAATATAAACAATAAAATAACTTACAATTTAACTTAACAAACATCACTAAATTAAAACATACATTTATACACCAAAAAGTAATTTATTTATGTCTTGAACATACAGCCATGATGGCAGAAAAAAATGAAAACTACCACAAAAGAAGAAAACCCCAAAAAGTCAAGGCATAGTCCAAAGTAAGTATACTATAGCATAATATAAATATATATATACTAAAACACCAATGAATTAAATCAAAACTAATTCAAATTAAATAAACAAAATATATCAGTAAATGTAAAAACAAAAAAGGTAATGTATACTCATCTTTCAATAGTTATTTTGAAAAAAAAGAAAGGCGAACGGAAGTAAATAAATCAGCTTTAAAGAAAAAGAGTAAAAAGTAAATGCAAAATATGTTTAAAGTTGTAACAGCAATATAGAATAATAGTTAAGAATAATTTAAAAACATAATCCACTGTCATATTCCTATAACCTAAACGATATCATAAACAATGAAAGTGCAACATAAATTACCTCACAAAAAACACTGTTTATTCCAATGACCACTATATTAGAACCACTGATGGCAGTAGAAAGCATAATACTCAAACCTAAAAGACTTATAACTAAAACAAGGAGAGTAGCAAGGTAAAGCCCAAGAGCATCATGCTCATTTGAAGAAATACCAATCCCAGAACACCTGAAAATAAAACATACTGATGAAGAATTCATAATGTATGAGAATCAAAATAATTAGAAAAGAATAATTGCCCTTGCAACTAACAAGATCCTACTAACTTTAAAAAAATGCTAAACCTGGATGATGGATGAGATATTTAACTATTGTCCTTCACCATTCACAAAAATAGACTATACATGGACAAAACAATACCACAACACAAAAGTGACATTAATATATGCCCTACTTATAAATAAATAGAGTACAACTTATAAAGAACTCCTTATAGTAGTAAAACAAATAACAAATATTTACACCTCCAACAAAATTATTATCAACGTTGAGCAATCCTTTACCTAGGCCATTGTAGACGTATACCCACACACATCCATACAAAGGAGCTACTATCACTTTAATCAAACATTATGGAGGTAACCACAGAATCATCATTAAACAGACTATATGCCTTATTACAAGTTAGGTGTTCTTCCTGCGGTGCCGCCACCGCACCATCTGTAGGAGGACTGCCAGAGCTGTGGTGCACACGCCCACCAGATTGCAAGTTCAATCAATGGTTTGGTGCTGTGGCTGTCTCAAGGCGGTGGTCTGTTAGGCTCATAGGAGAGCCTAACATGCAGATCGCTGCCGTGAGAGCACCTGCAGCACGTTCCTGCATGGTGTGGCATGCACCATGTCGTGCATGACACACTGTGCAGGAACAAGGGTGCAAATCCAGGGGGCACAATATGTGCCCCCCTGCATGCACCCCTCAAGCCCAGAAGCTGCAAGGGGCCCTGTTACGGCCCCCTTAGTTGCCTCACCACCCTTTTCATAGCAGGCCCACCGCCTTGAAAAGGCAGTGGACAGGCAACTCCTAATATTCTTGGCGGTGCCACAGCGGCACCGCCAGCATGTTAAGGCTCCTCACCACTGCAACACTGCCACAGGATCCTGAATCCTCAGTGGACGCAGCGGTCCTGTGGCGGTCCGACCACCACACTCCTAATACTGGGGGCGGCCCTGCAGTGTGACGGTGGTCAGACCACCACCGCAAGTACGTAATAAGGCCCTATGCCTCAAGCCCAAAAATTGCCTATGGAATTAAAACGTTAATTGTTCTAGCTTATGTGCCTATCACAGAGGTTATAAAGCAATATGACATCCTTACTGAATCACTCTTCTACCAAAAACACAAAGCAAAAACTGTCATCACTACTGGATTACTTTGAAGACATCTGGGTTGGACACCTACACTGATCAGAACACCAACCCAAGTTTCAAATAACATAGTGGAATGTAAATTACAGCCCACCATCACAAGTCAAAAAAATTAAAATGCAGGGGAAGGGTGGCATAATTCCTTCCAAGAAAATCTACAAGGAGCCACTCAACACTGTACCAATTCATAGAAATATTAAAAGAGAGCAGAGCGAACAAAAGCTGATAAAAACCCAATTTTTAACTCAAAGAAAACCAAAAATACTGAAACAAGCAAAACAAAAGTATGCAGGCTATAAAGCAATTTATTTTTATTTCCAAACCATCAATGCCTTCATAGGGGCTTACTATGAGTTTGACGGTCTGTGGACTGCTGTCCTGGTGGTGGTCCGATGGCAGCGAGCCGTGTGCCGTATAACGAGTTGGGCAGATTGCTTTTTGCAAAGACTGCGTCTGGACCGCTTGTACACTGCCGACTGCCGGGGTTGTGGTCAGGGGAAGGCAGCTTCCAAAGAGGTGCAACAGCACCGTCTGTATTACGAGGTGGCTTCCCGACGAGTAGACCGCGGTGGTCAAACCACCGCCTAAAGGTCGGCAGAGACGAAGGATTTGGGGTGCATACTCACTCCTTTCGAGTTCTTCCCAGAAGATTTCAACGTGAATCCCTTTCTCCAGGTCCCCCCTACACAGGAGGATCTTTACCCCAAGGAATAAGACCCTGTCTTCGGCAAAATACAGGTAAATGCTTTGGTACCATGTACCCATTACCGGGACTGCCCACATTTAGGCCAGACTCTGGCAATGGGTAGGTGGTATTTTTCAATATATATATCTTGCATATGTGTGCATTTGACACATAAGCAGTTGGAATGTACACACAGGCATGATATATATGGAAATGCATTGCCCACCGCCGCAAGACCACCGCACTCACGCCACCGGCCCCTCTGGAAACTCATAATACACCGGTCAGAAGGCCACAGGCATAGAGGTCTCCTAGCAGTCGCGCACATGGTCCTTCAGCGGTCAGACCGCCAAACTCGAAATAAGGCCCATAATCTTGAAACAATAGTCAAAACACTACTATAAAAACTACACTATAAAAATAAATCCTATACAAACGTAAGATTAAACTAAAATTTTTTAAATAACTCAAAAAGATTTTAATAAATTGCAACTGTAGTTTTATCACTGAATAAAAAGAACAACTTTGGGAAAAAAATAGCAAAAAAGTCAGAATTTTAAAAATAAATAATAATTATGATTTATAAAAATTAGAAAACTACCACTAATCATACAGTATTAGAAAACTAAACATATTATTATACAACACATAATATATACACATCCTAAAATCCACACCAAACTCATGTAAACTATTGATAGTCTCATTAAGTAATACACACCAATATAAAATAATGTATGAAGAAAGTGCTCCTTTTGCATAGTTATTAAATTTTTGGGATTGATGATGCTATTTTAGCTCTGCACACAGTGGCACTGCGACCTGTCCCCAGTATATGTGCTCTGATTACTAAAACATGATAAAATTGGCTATTTCCAAAGTGGCATATTTAACTTTCCATCCACTAGGCTAACAATGAAAACATGGCTTAAGGCCGACTTGAGTGGCCTGACTGCTGCAGCTTTTAACCCTGTGGGTACACCTCTTTGACTGGGAGGAAACATAATTCAAAATATGATATAACCCACTCCTAACTACGCCTTGTAACCCACAGGGATGCTGTCTAGTATTTAAAAATGCAACATGTACAAATTTACTGGTAGCATGTTTCTACAATGACTAGCCCCCAAAAGCAATTTTTACTGTAAATGATTCTAGCTGCTTCTATGAGAAGAACTACTGTACAATTAAAGTGTTATTTTAGTAATTTTGGTTAAGAATAAGCTACATAGCTCATTCAACCACAGTTTTTGATATTTACTAAAAACTTTGTCCAATGATGAAGTTGGATTTTTGGTACATCCAGAAGAAAAGTAGCTTTTGCACTTTTATACTTTTCGTGCTTGAAGATTTAGTAAGATATTTAGCCTTAGCCTGACTGTATTTACCCTCCCTGTCAGTGCCTTACCCTTCATAATGTGTGAAGTCTGCTCCCAGAACAGAGACAATGGGGGATATTCTCAAGGAAGTGGCGGTGAGAGGCCTTAGCCTCCTTGGCTTAACGCCTCTCACCGCCACTTCGGAAACGCGAGGATGCACCCTATTCTCAAGAATGTGGTGCAGCCTGGCGTTTCCCCCTGCGATGGCGTGAAGTTTCACAACTTAGCGCCAACGCAGACATCCTTGCACCAGAGTGCAAGGGTGTCTGTGTGCAGGGGAGGGTTTTTTATTCACAGGAAGGTGCCCCTTCCTGCACATAAACAATCCTAAAATACCATTTTGTAACTTTCATGAGTACTGCTTCGTGCAGCACACATCAAAGTTACAAAATGGCATTTCTGAAAGGTTTGTTCATGTACAGGAAGGGACACCTTCCTGTACATGAACAAACTATGGCATTTTGCTTTTTTTCATGTGTGCTGCACAGGGCAGCACACATGGAAAAAACGAGGAGAAATAAAGCATTTCTCCTCGTTTCGCCACTTTAAGACCAGGATTTTTCTGATCTTAAGTTCGGCGCTGCCACCTATTATCGCCGCCCTTGATAATAGGTGGCAGCGTCGATCACAATGGGTGTTGCGGTGGAACCCCCACTGCAACACCTACTGCACGCCCCTTTCACGCTAAATTTAGCATGAAAGGGGCCTTATTCTCAAGGCAGCGTTAGCCACTTAACGTGGCTTAAAGCCACGTTAAGTGGGTTAACGCTGCCTTGAGAATAAGGCGCTGACCCTATCGCCACGAAAACGTCAGAAAAAGTGACGTTCCCGTGGCGATAGGGGCTTGAGAATATGCCCCAATATCTTGGGACTTTTGTCAGGAAGACCTTGGTGTGAAGTTAGAGACTCAACCTCTCTCAGAAAAGGCAGCTGGGGAGGGTTTAGGAACATAATTAACTTAAAAGGGAGCGAGGGGACGCCTCCTATTTCACATTTAATCATAAAGTGAGACCCTGAGTAAAGGGGCCTTTTGATACCAGGGCACATTGTAGACGTCCTGACTCTCCCCCAGTGGGATGGTGAGCTGGTTCCAGACCCTGTCAGGTATTGTGGAGGATGAAGAGCTACTCATTTCCGTACAAATACTCATGGGTGAGCCCGCAGCTCCTCTAGGGTCACAAAGCAAAAGCACACCAAATGCGTCCAAATTGGCCATAAGAGGCTGTAGAAACAAAAGATAGAATCCTGGTCCCCCAGGTGTACTGGCAAGGATAAGGCGTGTATGGCGCTCTGTCATATTTGCATCAGATGTCTCTCGGTCAACCATCTTACCCAGGATGAAGCAGAAGAGAAAGGCCTCGGGGAAGGGTAGAGCGGAAATGCTCTCTCATTTTGTCCCCATATGTTCCCATATCTCCAGGAGCCAATGCCAAAAGGATAGCATTGAGCATGCCCGGGCTCTGATACAAAGAAAAGGTCCTCGGTGCCACCATATTGCTGAGGTCTAGGTCAGCAGGTAGAGCACTGTAATGCTTGTTGAACATTCGCGCCTGAAGAGGTGAGTCATCAGATTTACTATTCTCAATACAAACCTGCCACATAGATGAACATGTTTGACTTGAGAGTGGGGGACAGATTTACTATTGCCACTGTCAATCAATCAGGATTTCTGTAGTGCGCCTAAACACCCGTGTGGATATCCAGGCACTGAGAGTGCTGCTGCAGGAGGGCTCAGTTGAACAGCCAGTCTTGAGTCCCTTCCTGAATTCCAGCAGAGAGGATGAGGTCTGTAGGTGAAGTGGGAGGTTGTTCCAGGTCTTCGCAGTGAGATAGGAGAAGGAACATCCTCCACTGTTGCTGCGGCGGATGTAAAGGTAGTGGGCAAGGCAGAGTGAGGAGGAGTGCAGTTGTCTGGAGGGGAGGTGTAAATTCAGTCAGTGGTTGATGTAAGCTGGTCACTGGTTGTGGAGGGCTTTGAAGGTGTGGATCAGCATCTTGAACTAGCATCTCTTCTGAATGGGGAGCCAGTAGAACTTCCTGAAGTGGGGGGGTGATGGTCCATTTAGGGAAGTCTAGGATGAGTCTGGCTGCTGAGTTCTGTATTAGCCCTTCTGTGATGTCTGTGTTGAGTTTAAGGCAGTTGTTTCTCATCCAGTCAGCACTGCTTGTCATTCACTTGCAGAAGTTGGCCATTGTGGCAGAGAGGTATTCTGAAAGCGAGAAGATGAGCTGGGTATCATTGGCGTATGATGTGATATTCAGTCCATTCGATCTGACGACGTTGGCCAAGGGGTTCATGTAGGTGTTGAACAAGGTTGGGCTGAGGGACAAATCTTGAGGGACACCGTAGATGGTGTTCTTGGTTTCCAAGGTGAAGGGAGGAAGGCAGATTGCCTGGGTTTTTCTGGGGAGGAAAGGGGCAATCCAATTGATGGTGTCTCCTTGGAATCCAATGTTGTGAAGCCTCTTGATCAGTGGATGGTGTGATACTGTGTCAAACGCTGCTGATAGGTTGAGGAGGATCAGAGCCATTGTTTTTCCTTGGTCGAGGAGGGAACTGATGTCATCTGTGGTTGCAATCAGGGCAGTTTCAGTGCTATGGTTGGTGCAGAATCCGGATTGGGAAGTGTCCGGAAGATTGTTGTTCTCCAGGTGTTCGTTGAGTTTTGGGCCAATGGCCTTCTCGAGGACTTTGGCGGGGAAGGACAGCAGGGAGTTGGGGTGGTAATTCTAGCGTTTGTTGGGGTCGGTGGATGGTTTCTTGAGTAGGGGCTTGACTTCCTCATGTTTCTATTCTTTGGGGAAGGTGGGAGTGCTGATGGATGCTTTGAAGATGGCGATGAGGTCACTGCTGATCGTCTTACTCCTGAGGTTGAAGATGTGGTGGGAGCAGGGGTCCGTGGATGCCTATGAGTGGATGGAGTTCATTATGGCATTGGTATCTTGTTTGGTGAGCTGGTGCCAGGTGGTGAAAAGGTGGCCGTGATCCTCATTCGTGGTTGCGAGATGGCTGAGGATGTCAGTGGTTGGGGTTTGAAGTTTCTGTAGATGGTGGAGAGCTTGTCGTGGAAGAAGTCCACCAAGGTGTCACAGAGATCCTGGGAAGGGATGATGATGTTTTCAGTGGCTGAGGGGATGGAGAATTCTCTGATGATGTTGAAGACTTCGTTGCTGTGGTTGGAGCTTGCTTCGATGCTGTGGGCCAGGGCACTTATTTTCATGTTTTTCAGGAGTTGATGGTACTGGTTGGGGCAGTTTTGAACGTGGTTTGGTCTGTGGGCTCCTTGCTGGTGTGCCATTTCCTTTTGAGTCATTTGCAGGTGCATTTCATGGTTCTTAGTTCCGTAGTGTAACAACTAGCTTGCTTGAAGGACCTCCTGCATTTGGTGGGTTTGCTGGGGTTGACTCTGTCTGCGCAGTCTGTGATCCAGCTGTAGAATTTCTTGACCGTCTGTTTTAGGTTGTTGCTGTGTGAGTGCGGGAGGTGTTGAGGGTGTCACTCCATTGACTCTCTGAGACCTTGTTCCGGGTGCGGTATGAGGTGCTGGGTGGCTTGGGGGCAGTGCCGGGGGATTCTGAGAGGTGGATGGATGATGGTGGGGTCTGTCCAGGTGAGCTTGGTGATATGGCTGTACTTGACTTTGTGTCTGGCTGTGAAAATGGGGATGAGTGTGTGTCCTTCGATGTGTGTGGGGTTGGTGACATGTTGGGTGAGGCCAATGTTACTCATGCTTTTTAGGAGGTTGGAGGTGTTAGCATGGTTGGAGTTATCAAGGTGAAAATTGAGATCGCTGAGGAAGATGTCATTTTTGGAGTTGATGGCGAGTGGAGAATTGGAATGAGGAATTGCGTTGCAGAAACTGAGGCATGGTCCTGGAGGTCTGTCTGTAGGCAAGGGTGCCTCTGATGGTGGTTTTGCTATCGGTTTGGAGTTAGAAGTTCAGGTGTTCCATGATCGAGGGTAATGTTGTTTGTGGGTGTTGTGCAGTGGATGGTTTCCTTGTGGATGATGGCAATTTCACCTCAGTGCTTGTTGATGCATTCTCAGTGAGCAAACTTGTAGCCATTGGGCATAGCAGAGGTGATGTCAGGCGCAGATGTGGGGTTGTGCCAGATCTCAGTGAGGAAGATGACATCAGGGGTGAAGGAGTTGATGGTGTCCCAGATCTAGGTGGCATGCTTGCAGAGCGATCATGCATTGAGCATGAGGCAGTGGAGAAGATCTCGGGTGGTCATGGTAGGAGATCGCCGTGCATGCTGGTGCTTCAGTGTTGCAGGAAATAAGGTAGTCCCGGCAGGTAAAAGGTCCAACCGTGGAACGGGGAGAGGTGCAGCCGCAGTTGTTGTTGCAGAGTCCTGGGCTTGGAGCTCAGCTAAGGTGGATCTTCGGATGGCACTAGGCCCAGGGTCCCTGGAGCTGGGCACAGTACAGGTATGGATGGGTGCAGAAGGGCTAGCCTTTAGTGCCCCCGCTGTGTGCATGCACTGCATGACTACGCTGCAGTCCTGGGAGGTTTGAGGGGCTGGAGTGAGGCGGGAGGGATGGAGTGGGAAAAAAAACAGAGGAAGCTGCACAAAACAATATAATGAAGGGTTAAAGAGAGAAGTTTACAAGAGCAGCAAAATACAGCAATAAAACAAAGTCAGCACAGTAACAACACAGTTGATAGATGGAATATGTGCAGAGTACAAGAAACAAAAGAGTGATACCACAACAGCAGAGGCTCTGGCACTCAGACTGAGAGGTCGAGGAGCAGCTCACTGTAAAGTTTGCCACTTTTGGGAAAATGTAGAACTCTAGGGGGAGTAAACTCAATAATACCACTAAAAACACATTCATTATGGAGACATCATAGGAATTTTTAATAATCCTAGTCAAACAAACATACTTTAAACAATTAATTTAAAAAACTAAACACATTTCATTCATAATTATTCACCATTATTGAGTAGCTAAAAGATTTAGTGCCAGATGTACCACCATTCAATTTTGCGAGTCACAAATTGCGACGTTTAGCGACTCGCATTTTGGGGCTCACAAAATGGAATGTACAACAGTGCAGACACTGTTTGAAATTCCTAATGGGATCGCAAATAACCTGCCTCATCAATATTCATGAGACAGGCCACTATTTGCGACCCATTGGGAATGGCCAGCACTCGCAGGGATGGTGGCCTGCTGGGGTCAACAGACCACCATGACTGTGACTGCTTTTTCAATAAAGCAGTTTTTTAAAAAAATGCAGCCCATTTTCCTTAAAGGATAACGGGATGCATTTAAAAAAGAAAATTAAACGTTTCTGTTACATTCTTTAAGAGCAGGCAGTGGTCCGCAGGACCACTGCCTGCTCTTAAAAAAGTATTTTTGCATCTATTCACAAAGGGGAAGGGATCCCCTGTTTGCGAGTGGCTTACCACCTACTTGAAGTAGGTGGTAGACCGCGAGTGTTTCGCGACCGCAAATGAAGTTGCAAAACAATGGTACATACCATCCTGACTCACAAAATAGCGTTTGTACATGCTGACACCCTTTTATGTGGTCGCAAACGGGCCGATTTCCCGTTTGCCACAGCAAAAAATGGTCATACATCTGGCCCTTAAACTTTTCCCAATGCAATTTTTTTTAAATCACTAGCAGTATCAACAAACTGCTTTCCATAGCTCAAAAAACCCAAAATGGAATCATTTTTAAAATTCTAAATTAAAAATATCAACATTTAGTAAACAATTCTAACAATACCACTAATAAACTTTAAAAAGATTGTGCTGTGGCCTCTTGCTATCTTATGCATTCAGCCCACAGTCTTGATGTTCCCTGCTGTTCAGCAAGTGAGTGAGGTCATTGGATGGTTGGAATGTTGAGAGTGTTTGGGCTTGGATGAGTGGATAGTTGGAGTGAGAAGGGCTGAGCAGCAGGATGCTGCTCCTGGTGGGGCTTTACCTGATTTACCTGTAGCCTGATGTAAACCTAATAAACCTTTTCCTTTTGTAACCTACAAGACTACAACACAGATTTATATATATTCATAATTAATTACAAAACATAACTCAATAACATAATTACCATAAAACATGTATTAAAATACAAATAAATCTCCCAAAACCCTTGTAAACCCAACACACCACCACTAAAACGTTAAATAAAAATTACAGAAATAAAAAATTTATACTTTATCATTTACAATTATTAAATGAATCAATTAACAACCCAACAAACCAATCAGCCATTGGATAGCCATACTCGCGGCGGCGGTCCAACCACCGCCACACTGCGTGCCCACCAGCAGTATTACAAGTGTGGCGGTCGGACTGCCATAGCATCGCTGTATCTACCAGGTAAACACATGTAGCGCCCCCCTGGATCTGCACCACCATTTCCTGCATGGTGTAGCATGTATGCCACACCTTGCAGGAACATGCAATTGGTGCTCTCACAGCAGCGGTCTGCATGTTAGGCTGTTCTCTGAGCCCAACAGAATACAGCCAACAGACCGCCGCAGCACCTTCCGCCAGACCAGGATTTCACTCCTAATCTGGCGGGAGCACCACAACCTTGCGGTCCTACAGCCGACGGCGCGTTGGCGGCACCGCTGTAGGACCGCCAAAGTCGTAATGAAGCACTAAGTATTTAAATATGGTTGTACAAATATTAAGCCATTATTAAATAATTCCATTAATTAATAAACTAAATTAAGAAAAGGCTAATTTAAAAATAAACATATATTACAAAAAGTCCTACCCTACTCCCCTATTAACCCATCAACCGACTTAAATAATTTAAAATAAATATTGAAAAATGCTAAAATAAATAAAACCAAAAATAACATTTTATTGAAATATAAATAAAATATGTAGCAAAAAATCTATATTATACACAGTGATACTAAAACATTCAATATAACTTGCAATACTATTAACTACTAAGTAAAAAAAAGAAAAAAAAGACATGAGTCTGATTTAGAGTTTGGAGTACCTGTACTCCAAATTTAGAGTAAGCCCGGGAGGTAAACTCCGCTCCGCTCGTGGAGTTTGTGGAATTCGGACACTCCGGGCTTCGCGGAGGAACGCAGAATTCCTGAATTCTGCCATTCAGGCGCAAAGCAGAGTTTTTTTTTCGTTCACGCTCAAGTTTTTTTTGGCACTCAACTACAACTACCAAGACTCTTGGGCAGCTTGCGAGCACGGGCGAGACTTCTCACACCGCTAGGGAGCTCCCACGAGACTTCCGGGCATGACCGCACCAATCTAGCATCCTTAGTGCCGATTGTGATCGCAAATGGAGCGGTCGAGCAGCTTTTCTGCTTCAGAATGCTGCTGAGATGCATTTGGAGTCGATTTCCTTCTTAAACTGGCTGTTGGAGTTGTTTTTTTGTGTGAGAAGCCATTTTTTTAAAACCTTTTTTTTTCAAACCATAAGGAAGTGCCCCAGAGACTCCAACTTCCTGTTCCTGTCCAGCCGACTCCTCCCAGTGCTTTGTCTCTCTCCTGGTCACTTTTCATTGGGATTTGGAGCGGGAAGGATCACTCTCCTTGTCTGCTGCATATATACCATTGGATTTAAGGACTTTGGCTTTGAGAATCCGTTGAAAAACTGGTGTATAAGGGCATTGTTTGTTTGACCGGGGGTATGGACCTGGACTTATTTGTACTTTTATTCGATTTTTTAAATTTATTGTGGTGGGTGGGATGCAGTTTTAGTAGTACCTAATTATTTTTTTGCATGAAATTTATCTTCTTTAGTAAAGGAAAAATGTTGCACAGTTCAGTATATTTTCTTCTCCATGTTTTTTAATAAGTTTGCAATACTGATTGATTTAATTCACTATGTGGCCTAGTCTACCAAAGGGCCTTCCAGCCAGTAGGCCCTGTACTATTCATAGGTGCATGAAAGAACTGTTCTGTGGTGTCTGTAGGATAGAAACATCATTTAGGCCATGGATGGCATTGGATTAAAACACAAAATTTGTTTTTTGTTGTATTTCATGTTTTTTTCCCTGCAAACAGTGTTTAGGTGGGGTTATGCCTTCGGAGGATGTGTGTTGTTGTGAACATTTTTAACCCTGTTCATTTTCGGTTTTGGCATTGCTGAATTAATGCGATGTTCTCTGTGTTACCATGCACCTTTTTTTTGGCCAACGTGTGTGTGTATGTGTGTTTGGCATAGGCCACCATTTGCCTTTGTTGTTCATTATGCCATGTAGCCAGGGACCATTTTGTATAGTCAGTGTCCACCCTAGGCCTGCATGTGTTCTTTGCTTTCCAGGCCTCCTGCTTGTTGTTCTGACCATGTGGCTGGTGGGCATTTTGTGTAGCCAGCCAGTGTGCTTTCCCTATAGGTCTGCATGTCTTTGTTTGTGGCCGTGCCTTCTTGCTGGTTGTTCTTGTTGACTGACCATGTGGCTGGCTGTCATTTTTTGTAGCCAGCCAGTGTGCTTTTCCCATAGGCCTGCATTTCTTCTTTGTTTGTGGCCATGTCTTTTTGCTGGTTGTTGTTGTTCTGACCATGTGGCTGGCGGCCATTTTGTGTAGCCAGCCAGTGTGCTTTTGCCATAGGCCCGCATGTCTTCTCTGTTTGTGAGTGATCATGCCTCCTTGCTGGTTGTTTCTGTTCTGACCATGTGGCTGGTGGCCATTTAGTGTATCTAGCCAGTGTGCTTTTTCCATAGGCCTGCATATCTTCTCTTTGTTCCCCATGCCTCCTTGTTTACTGTTTGACCATGTGACTGTTGGCCATTTTGCATAGGCATCCAGTGTGCTTTTGCCATAGTCTTGCATTTGTTGTTCTTTTATCATTATGTTGCGGCCATGCCTCCTTGCTTGCTGGTTCATCATGTGGTCGGTCAGTGGCCATTTTGTGTAGGTAGCCAGTGTGCTTTTGCCATAGGCCTGCATGTCTTCTCTTTGTTCCCAATGCCTTTTTGCTCTGTGTTGTTGTTGTTGATGACCATGTGGCAATGGCAGGCAGCCATTTTGTGTGTCCAGCCAGTGTGGCCCTTTGACATATGCTTGCATGGGTGGTTGAGCAATGAGATAGCAGTTTAATAAATTAAGATAATATAATTGAGGATTATGTCACTTTTTTTTATTTCATTTTTTTTCAATTTTAGTTGTCAGTTTCTAAATGTTTTTTAATTATATTTAATGTTTTAATTTTTAATATATTTATTTTAATGTTTTCCTAATTTATTTATTTTACTTTTATATTTTTTTTAACCATTTTCATAACCTCTGGCATCAATGAATCAACCCCATGTCTGCTATAGGTGCACAGCAGCATTCATTGTGTAAAGATGATTCTATTCTATTACATCTGTATGTTTTGTTGTTGTTGCTCTTTCTTATCCTTCCTGAGTGTACACCATGAAAGTTTATGTTGGTGTAGTTTTCTGTTTTACAAATGAACACTGTATTGTGAATTATTTATAATAACATAAGTAACCACACTAAATGATATTGTTTGTTTGTACTACCACTTGAACTGCAACAATGCTACGTTTCACTGACGTTTTTCATGCTTGTTTGCTTTTAGGTGCACAAGAGAAGAGGCATCACCCACAGTACTGCCAGACAGAAGGCCTGTGCATGACATGACGTGTGACTGATTACGCAACATGGTCATCTCTTCAGCTTGTTGAGAAGCTAAGTGCCACTGCCAACTGACAGCTTCAAGATGGCCACAAAGAAAGGTGTTGCCAAGAAAGTGGCTAGTGGGGAGCAGAAGAAGCAGATTTCAACCACTGGCGTGCTGACCGAAACCTTTTTCAGGAAAGCTGTGCCTGCCGCACCAGCCTCCGGCAAGCAAGCTGAGAGCAGCACTCCTGTATCAACAGCACCACGCCCCCTAATCTAAGCCCAGGACCATGTCTGTCAGTGAGGCAACCAGTGCAATCATGTCAACGCCAACGAGTAGTGATGTTGAATTGGATTTGTCCCTTTTGCAAAGTAGTAAACAATTGTTTCAGGAAACACAGCAAAGTGGACAGCAGCCGTAGCCCGCAATGGTACATTTGTCTGATGTTGGAGCAGAACAGGAAGTTGAGCTTACTTCAGAGCAAGAAGTTGAACCTCCTCTTTTAGAATCATTGGCTCCCAGATCTCCAGCAAGGAAAAGGAAGGGTACTACAGCACCATCCTGTCCAAGCACCACTTCTGATGATGATGATGATGATAGGGACATGGAGTGGACCTCTACAGAGACCAGGAGACAACATGAGAGGCCAGGGAAAAGAAAAACTCCAGAAAGACTTAGACTTATGGAAGGGGATGAAGAGGAGGATGACGATGATGAGGTAGTCATGGTGGAAGGTGACACAGAGGAATCTGACATCGCTATTCAACCAGCTCAGAGGGATGTGGCACAGGTAGGACTGCCACCAACTCCAATTTTCGCAAAGCCCCTGCTGAGACCTGAACCAAACCCTGCCTCAGGAGAAGCAGAGAGACAATCAACGCCATGCCCACCTACCTCCAGTTCTTCTTCAGGCATTGCCAGTGGCCTGGTAAAAAGTACTCCTCCCCAGTTTGGGACTTTTTCTACAGTTAGCAAAGAGGGGAGCACATTGCAGTATGCACCATTTGCCACACAAATGTTCGTCGAGGTAAGCCTGGTACACATTATGGTACTGGAGGCCAGATGACCCATATGAAAAAACAACATATGATCAAGTGTGAGGAACACCTTTAAAAAGTTGCTGAACATGGTCGTGGTGTTGGGGAGAACATCAGCTACAAGTCCAATCATGGGGAAGGTAATGATGAGGAAGATGAGGGTGACATCTTCACGCAAAGCAGTCCTGTCCCCAGCAGTGTGCCAGAATATTCACCCACCTCAGCGACTTCACAATGGCACAAGAAGACTCAGAGTGAGATGATAGAGACACCGCGGCATACAGTGACTGCTCCACCACCACCACCACGCACATTGAGGCTACCACTAGAATGTACTTCACAAAAGACTTCTGTGTCAGTGCTGCAAGAAAAGAAGAAAATCAAGGCTACTATTACAGGCTTCTTTAGGCAGGAAGGGCCCTTAGAGTGAAACTACCCAACTGCACGTTTGTACAATGGGAAGCTGGCAAAAATGTTAGCACTGGACCTCCTCCCTTTTTCTTTTGTGGAAGGAGTGGGATTCTTAGAATTTGTGGCATCCATCTGCCCAAAATGGAAGGTACCAAGTAGGACCTATTTTGCCAGAGTGGCAGTTCCAGCGCTGCATCACGATGTGCTGCAGTTGATTGGGCAAGCTTTGCAGCAAAGTGTTGTTCACACCATCCACCTGATGACAGACATATGGACCAGTTGTCAGGTGAGTGATTACATGTGCATCACTGCACACTGGATCTCTTTTGCAAGGGTAAAGCAAAAGATATCTACAGGTCTTGGCCCTGAAGAAAGTTTTAAGAGCATTCGGCGGCATGCAACAGTGGCAATGTTTGTGATGGAGAAATCACATACAGCTGTAAATATCTTGGAGGAATTTAACAACAAGGTGTATGAATGGCTGTGACCCAAAGGTCTTTAGAATTGAAATTGTTGCCACGGAAAATGGCAGTAACATAGTCAAGGCCTTGTCAGACGGAGGATATTTCAGGGTCCTGTGTTTGGCCCATTGCATCAACCTGGTGGTGCAAGACTTCAACTAAAAGGAAGACATAGTCAGCAACATACTGACCACCTGCAGAAGAATCTGCACCCATTTCAGCCATTCTTTTAAAGCAGCTGAGGATTATTCAGTGTAATAATAGGGCACCAGTTAAAGCCCTGACCCAGGAGGTGCCAACACGTTGGAACTCCACTTTTTACATGTTGCAATGTCTGTTTGAGCAATACAAACAGATTAATGACTATGTTATTCAACGAGAAGAGAATGCAGCTGGGAAAGCTATGATCATGGACAAATGGGTTCTAGTCAAATGCCTATCACAGATCCTACTCCCTTTTGAGGGTTTCACACTGGAAGTTAGCAAGGAGGACAGTACGATGAGCCAAGCTATCCCGTTGTTGCATCTCCTGCAAGACCAGGTAAAGAAGGCATCTGAAAGGTTTGCCCCTGCAGGTGTGAATGAAAACACAGAAGCACATTCCTTGGTTGAGACCTTAGTCCTGCTCTTGGCTTTTAAAATAAGGCTGCAACATGACATCATTGAGTCCAAAGAGTACATATATGCCATACTAATTGAGCCACGGAACAAAAAAATTCTGCCCACTTTCATCCCTTTTTCTGAAGGGGATGTTTTAAACATACAAGTGGTGGATTGTAGAGCAAGCCGGAGACTTGGAAGAATTATGGCAGGAACTTCGAGTCCCACCTGCAGTTCTGGGGTGCCGTCTTCAGCTTCCAGAGAGGGCAGTCTTGTCTCACAGCAGCCAACAACACCATCAACCAGAACACGGGCAACAACAGCAAAAGAAGGACTGAACCCAACCCCTGCATTGTATTAGCTTCAATTGGCAGGGCTCAAGTCCAGTGCAGAGGAAATGCAAAACAGGTTGAGCAAGTGGCAGCACCAATGAGGAAGCTATTGACCGCCTCACTTCAATATCGCGAGGCAGTACTGAGCGAGGATCGCCACTGATCCAATATCCACTGGTGGCCCAAAACAGCAGGTACTGCTGAGTCCCTGCATCTTCGCCCTCAGGCTTGCACGCCCGACATAGATTTGGTCCAGTGAACACCATGGACCCTCAGCACTAAGGCAGACTGTACCAAGATGGCCTCCGAACTGAAGCTGGATAAGAAGCTCCCGCGGCCGGGACCATTAGCATTTTAATATCCCGCTGATTTCCGGCCATCCACCTACCTTTTAACGACCAGCGCCTCAAGTCTCGTCCTCATTTTTTGCTGAGGCTTATTTTCCTTCAAGAGAAGAGCAAGAGGGATATAGGAGGTGCCCCGCCTGATCCCATAATGGCGGCCGTTTCTCCTGCTTGCTACTATACTACAGCTATACTCTCCTACTCCTTCACCACCCAAGCACACACTGGCCGTCCTCCCCTCACCCCCTCTACTAAACTCAACATCTAGTACCTCCCATACGCGGCACGAACAATCCTTTCACGAGCTTCCTTCCGGGGCAGCAAGCAGGGGAGAATCCATTCGCTCAAGGGGATGCCTGACTCCAACATGGCGGCCGTGGGAGTCACGATCATCAGGATGAAGCAATTGAGGGACCTCAAACTACCTGGGTGCCTGACCTCGTCTTGGCCTCCACACAAATGGACTAAACTCCTAGGCTCCTACCTTCTATTCTTCCATTCCTCACCCTTGAAACCCCTCCACCCACACTGGACTCCCTGGACTGGCACTTCGAGGTTACTCTAGTAAGGCTAGAGGTGCTCCCCCTCCACCCTGGCTCACCCACCTTGACATTAACTTTGAGATCTTCCTCTGACTGTCGAGACCTATCTAGCTGACCGATTCCCAGTGGAGCTACCTGCTAGCTAAAGAGGAGTTGGGCTGTGGATTTCCCCTGTGACCATCACCTACCCAGCCGGACCTTGGGCAGACTTTCCTTCATCTCTCTGTCGTTTTCACCCCCTACCCCTTTTCCCTTTCCCCCACCCCTTCTACGCTCCACTTTTCTCGTCTTCCTATACTCTTTAAAATGTTTTTGCTTCTTAACCGAGACCTTGCTATTTGGCCCTGGCCCGGTGGAGCTACCTGGTAGCTAAAGAGGAGATGGGCTGTGGACTTCCCCCTTAGCCGTCACCTACCCAGCCGGACTCGGGGCAGATTTCATTTCGTCTCCCTGTCCTATCTTCCCCTACCCCACCTTTCCTGCCCCCTTACCCTTCCTCGCATCTATGCTGTTGAAATGTTTTTCTAGCAACTGATGTTACCTGATTCTAATGTACTGTGTAATTTTGTGGAACCTTATGTAAAGCGCTCTGATACCTTCGGGTCTAGCCAGCGCTATATAAAAATCTTTAAATAAATAAATAAATAAATAATGACCATCCACAGGATGTTCCAGGAGTATCTGGATGATCCAAAAGAAGTCTATGTGGATCAAAATCCATTGATGTATTGATATGGGATGATGCACCAATGGCCAGAGCTCAGCAGGCTGGCAATAAAGCATCTGGCTTGTACTATCACCAGTGTATCTGCTGAACGTGTGTTCAGTGCAGCTGGTGCGGTCATCACAGTAAGAAGGACCAGTCTTTTGCCTCAAAATGTGGAGAGATTGACTATGATCAAAATGAACTAACATTTTATACCACACAATTACACCTTTACTGAAACAGCAGCACAGGAGGAAGAAGAGGGGGATTGGTCTGAGATTGAATCAAATGTGTTAGCTGACCAACTTCTGCATGAACGACATGAGTTTGAGGACAAACTCTTCTTCCAGGACTCACTGGCACATGCATCAAGCCAAAACGGCCTCGCAAAAACAGCGAATCGCAAAAAAAGGCCGTTTGCGAACGCTAACTAACACTTCCCAATGCAGCAACCCACTTTCCGAAAACCAAACACCTTCGCAAAAATAAGGACTCGCAATTTCTGCGAGAACCCCAAAAGCGAATCCTTATTAGCGAGTCCCACAACAGCCACCGCAAATAGCGATTAGCTCCTAAGGATTCGCAACCCAATGCATGTAAATTCGCAAATTGCGAATCTTCAGGAAATCGCAAATTTACAGGTGCAGATTAAGGGGAATCACAATCAGGTGGTAAAGTCAAAAAAAAAAAAAAATTCAGGTGCAACCAATCATAAACCTATTTAAACAGACTCAGAAGGCCCATGAAGCCTTTCACAATGGCAGCACTCTACGTGATGGCGAGGAGGATGAGGATCCATGCAGCAGGGCAGCGCAGAAGGAGGATACAGGAGAGGATCTTCAGAGTGCGCATCACACTGCTGGGACAAACTGAGGTTGAGATATACGATAAGTACAGGCTGGACGGTGCAATGATCATGCACCTAATTGCAGAATTAGAACCCTTAATGAAGCATCAGACCCGTAGGACCCATGCTATCCCCGCACATGTACAGGTCCTATGTTGCCTTCACCTACTTGCCTCAGGCAGTTTCCAGGGGGTGGTAGCTGTAGGTGTATCACAGAGCTCACTTTCACGCTTCTTCAAAACCTTCCTTGATGCCATGATGACAAGGATCCACACACACATCAGCTTCCCCACAACCTCCCAGGATTTGAATAAGATAAAACTGGACTTCTACCAGGTAGCACAATTCCCCCATGTGATTGGCTGCATAGACTGTACGCATGTCCCTATTTTTCCCCCAGCAGTGAATGACTACATCTTCAGGAACAGGAAATCATATCACTCTATCAATGTGCAAGTAGTGTGCAATGCTAAGCATATGATTACGGACATCATGGCGCAATTTCCTGGGAGCACCCATGACTCCTATATCTTCCGACACAGTGGCATCCACACGCGTCTGCTCAGGGGTGAATTTGGTGAAGGACATCTGCTGGGTACACACATATATCTATTCGCTACATTAATCAAACAAATGACAATGCATTACTGTGGCTAACCCTTTGCTTTCCACCCTGTAGGTGACAGCGTATACGCTGTGTGGAACTACATTCTGACGCCATACCTCAACCCAGCCACACCACATGAGCGGAGGTACAATGCTGCACACATCAGCACACGGAATGTGATAGAACGCACGTTTGGAATACTGAAAAGCCGCTTTCGCATCCTTCACAAAACTGGTGGAGCCCTGCAGTACCGTCCAGAGACATACTGCCGGATCGTGACTGCATGTGCCATTCTGCACAATATTGCCACCAGGAGAGGCATACACATCGAGGTGTCCGACAGTGAGTCTGATGGCGACAACCAACCACCCGCACAACTCCGACAGGCGCATGTGGCAAACACAGCAGAAGGGCAAAGGAGACGTGCAGACATCACCCAACATTATTTCTGAGGTAGGGAATAATGAGCCATAACACCTAGATGCTGACCATGAAAGTATTTATTAACATGAGCCCATGTATCAATGGGTAGCCACACAGAGATGTGTGCTAATCATAACTGTGATTGCATAGATGAATAACGTTTAATAAACAATTCCACGCGCTGGTTAGCAATCACTAGGCTGTAATTGACCATGGTTAAGTCACCATGGCCAAACTGAGGAGGATATGCCTGGCTAGCGCTTCCTGCCACGCACACCCAGACGCCTTTCGCCTGCATCGGCCACATCACCATGATGCGCAACCGAAGGGGTTGAGCTGCGCGAACTGTGCCTCCTGGTAGTGGTCACTGGCACCGACAGGCTGCTAAGACTGGAAGCCTCCTCACTCCCCTCCTCCCCTGTCAAGTTGCTGCCACCAACAGTACCGGCCTGGAGCTGTTCCACGGCGGTGGTCACTTGTCCTAGGGCCCTAGCAACATCCCCACAGTAATGGCCCAGATCTATTTGCATGGACACGTAGCGACGTGCCAGCAGCGCAGTGGTGTTGCAGAGCTTGTTATTGGCCCTGGTATAGGCTGACATGCACATCATGCTCTGGCAATGCCTTCTCCTCTTTGTGCTTTGGCCCGCAAGCATTGCCCTGGTGAGCTCCTGAATGCTTGAGTTGGTCTGCCTATTCCCCTCCACAAACGCTGTTGTCTGTGCATGCACACTGTCTGTCATTAGGCTGATGTTCTTTGCCAGTTTGGAGATTTGTAGCTGTATTGAGCCCATGTGTCTTGCTTGCAGGCGCTGCACGCGTAACATCTGTGACTCGACGCCAGCAAACACGTTTGGAGCCTGGTCTTCCTGCACAGGAATGCGGGCCCTTGAACTGCGCCACTGCCCACGTTGGACCTGTGCCTGTGGTGTAGGTGGTGTGGTCACAGGAGGCTGGTTGGTTGCTGGGGTGGGTTCAGGGGCCACCTCAGATTCCATGGGCTGCAGTGAAGGGATTTGGTCCTTGCGTTTGGTGTGTGCGGGTGGTGTGCATGCTGGGGCATCTGGAGTCTCCACATCAGTCTCAGCAGGAGTCTCAGAGATATGTAGGCAGTCACTGTTTTCCGAGTCCACCTCAGCTGCATCTGTGATGTGAAACAGTGCAATGTTAATATGTGTACGCCTTCCTATTGTGTTACATTATGCATACTTGGCTCACATTAAATCACTGACTGCAATCACTGACTGCCATGCAGTGTTGGCGTGTTTTGCTTGCCATTGTTGGGTTGGAATGCCCACTTGACTGACATGCCTACAACTCCCATGATGCATTGGGTGTATGAGGGAAAACGTGGACTGGATTCTGACCTGTACACTGGGGTTGGCCTGGAGGTATGTGCACCACTGAACATTACGTAGAACTGTATGGTTGCATGCATCTTACCTTGTGAGGTACTTGCCGCGCCGGATGTGTCTAGCTGGGTTACTCCCACCACAGCCTCAGGCTGAATTGTCACCTCCACCAGGTCCTCCAGGGCTGTGTTGTTGGGTACTGTGGATGTGCCCCCACCTGTGGCCCTTGCCTCCTTCAGCCTTTCTGTGATATGCTCCTTCGTAGGTCGTACCACCTCTTTTTTAGGTCATCAATGCTGCGGTGTGTGACACCCACAGCATTTACCGTGCTCTTGATGCGCAGCCAGATTCTCCTTTTTTCTGCCTCAGGCACTTTCAGTGACAATTTTCCGAAGAGCTTGTCATGGCTTTTGGACACTTCCTCAATGAGATTTTCAAGTTCTCTCTCACTAAATTTCAGCTTCCTCTTTCTGGGCGTGGCACTATCCCCTGATGTTGCCTTCCCCATCCTGGTGCACAGTAAGTTGCAGGAAACAGTCTTGGTTGTTGTCTCAGCTCAGTTCCAGTACTCTGCTTCCTCCTCTCTCCTCCTCTGGGCACTGAATGAAGCATGGGCTGGCTGACTTCCTGGTTGTGATGTCATCAGCATGCTTCCAATGCGACACGCTTTTTGCGATTTCGCTAATTGCGATTTTGCTAATTGCGATTTCACAACAGGTGGTTTTCTGCATTTGCGCTTCTCTTTTGGCTACTCGCAAATCGATTTTGCGATGTTTAGCGAATCGGTAGATTTGCGCAACCGGCTTCATGGATTGCAGATAGCGATTTCTAATTTGCGATCCCTTATTTATCGCAAATTAGGAATCGCTATTTGTGATTTTGATGCATGTGCCTGTAAGTATGCCAGTGCCCCCATATAACTTTTACATTTTTCTTGTTGAACTTAGTTCTTTCATTGCAAAAAAACAAAAAAAAATTAGCTCGAGGAACATTATTATTATTGTGTCAGATTTATGTTGCCCCACCTTTTTTACTAGTCACATATATATTGCCGGATTGCAGTTAGACCAGTGTGCATTGAAGAAGCCTCCACAATTCCTTCATGAACTTGGGGACAATGCCTGCCCCCCTTGCAAGCCTATTGCCTATTGCTTTATGCATTACTTAGCACTAGAAGGGCTGCCCCATAAAATTATTTATTACCTACAAGACTGCCTGATAAGACCAAATTCCAATGTGTTGCCTGCATCAAAGATGATTGAATACCTATCTGAACTACCCGTGCTTGGATTGGATAAGGTAACTGCAACTATTGCAATAGTGAGTGACTGATGATTTAAGTTGATTGATGATGAGTAGGTGATGATCAGCCCTTTCACACTTAGCCAGATTTAATTAATTGCAGGGTATTCTCCCTTTTTTTGGTTCTTCTTCAGAGACCAAAACAGTCACTTTAGTTAAAAAACAAAAACCTATGCAAAATACTGCAATTCTGTTTCATTCTCTACATCTTCTTCAACAGCAGTGCACTGCACTCTACATCTATCTTGCTCGGGTCATCGCGATTCGTGAATCATGAGGATGATGATGACTGGCATAGGTTGGCGTTACTCAGAGTCAGGACTGGAGGAGTATCATGGAAGAACTCAGGGCAGGAGCTGCAGGACTACCTCACCAATATCTGAAAGCAAGAAGTTATTGAGTATACTATAAACTTGAGTTCAAAGGTTAACCAAGATTCTGAGGCCCAGTGCTCAGCTGTGTGGAATAGAGAGTGATGTGTTTATGAAAGGCTGCTCTGTGTGTATGTGTGTGCATGTTGGACTTGTGGCAAAAGTGATACTGAGTCCCCCTTTAGTTATTTTTACGCTGCCTCTGAGGCTTCTTGATACACTCCTCATGAAGCTTATCTTCCTTCTGGCCCTTTCCTTGACTCTAAAATACAGCTTCTCTTTTACAATCCACAGGCCTTCTTCTAGTCTCCACAAATGAAAGGTGAAAGCTAGCTGAGCTCAACAACACTCCTGCTTACCTACCGAACCAGTGCAGACAGGCCCCAAAGAGTGGACATTCCCGAGGAGAATGCAGACACACCACCAAATTCTGCAATACAATATCATTTTTCTTTTAGCAATCATTTTAACTAAGAGAAGTGGGTGGGTGGGTTCTCGCCCTAACCTAGAAGACAGAAAATTTAGATATATGGTAAATTGGGTCTCGGGGGCAGAAGGACTGTTTGCAAAGCATTTATCTGTACTCTGTCATACACATTCCTTTGTTTACTTCTAACAACAGATTGATGGCAAATGATGTGCTGCTGCTCATTCCCCAGATTAATGTTAGCCATGTGCGGTAGTGTTTGTCTTTGTCAAACCTTTCCCAAAATCCCATTACCCATCTATTCATCAAACCCCTAACCCTCTTCCCCCGAGCTGTGTGATTTATTGAGGTATGGCTTAAATTGCTCCATCAATGGATCACACACTTGGTGTGGCGAATTTGGCGAAAGTAACGCCAACTTACTGTAGAATCTTCTAAGCAGTAGTCCACACCAGCCCATTACCAACCTGTGCATTAAAAAAGGTCAATATTGTTTTAGATATAGAATGAAGGACATCAGTCATCAGCATCATCATCATTCAAGCATTGTGTTGCCTAACCTTAAATGCCTAACCTAAGCTTGTTGACTCCAGACTTTGAGTCCATTTTTTATAACTTGAGTATTTCACAAATAATACGGCTAGCTCCACATTAGCCAAAACTTACTAGTATTGCTATTTTTTCTATTTTAATACAACCAGGCATTCTCATTGTGTCATCACGTAGTACTCAGATAGTGTCAATTCTTTGTAAATCTTTGATAAATATATAACCCACTTACTCAGTCTTTCTATTTCCATTTAGTTGCCTATGATCGATAATCAATCAATCATTCAGATAAATCCTACAGTTGGAACTCACCTGGGTGGAACTGGAAGTGGGACCTCGCTTGTGAAATTGTGATACCTCCCCTGTTATTGCTGCAAATATATTTAGGTAAGACAACTAGTATGGATGCAATTTAACTTAGTAAGAAATAAATTAACTGCTACTGTTTTTTATCTCGATAGTTCAGAATTTCAACACAATATAGGTCATCATGGCAGCATTCCCCATAATGGTCAAGATAGTTAGAGAAGTATAAGCCTAGACTCTGTAACTAAGTGCTACGCTTTCTCTTAAGTTACATGCACATAAACAGGCTGCTTAAAACTACTTGAAGGCAGCAGTGCAAAGTAAAAGTAAAAGAAAAATAAACTACTTCAGACATAAATTTAGATGAGAAAAAATAGTATTCCCCTTTATTTATTTACAAAGTAACCCACCCTCTCCACCCAAACAACATGCCCATCCCTCTCCCAAACAAAACTGACCCAAGGCCCAAAACTCAAAATGTCCAGGGAAGTCTCTCCAGTCCCAATTACCTTACCATCTTCTCCACCCACCCCCAACAACAAACAACAAATGCCTCCCACGAAAACAACATTTTAAAAAGGGCTAAAAGAGGGCATTATGGACGTCGGTCCAGAGCTGATCCATGCTCTGTTCCATCGAGGTGAGCCGGCCCTCGATGGTGTCCAGCCATTGCAGGATGCGGCGCATCAATGGCCTGTTGCCATTCTGGTGGGGGTGGCAGTAGTTGGCTGGTGGCGGCACCGGCGATGGGATGGCCGGGAGGCTGGAGGCTGAGGGGGACCAGCTGCACTGGGGCTGGCTGTTGTGCCTTTATTTCTTCCTTCTCCTCTTCCAGGACCACCAGCCGCCAGTATTCCTACTGTATATGCTCTAGCCTCTGCTGCCGCAAACGGGCTGCTCTCTACTGCCTGTTGGGTGGTCTGACTGGAGGCAGGAGAAGCTATATGGAGAAAAACAAAAAAGACAAATTGTAAATAATTCTCTGTGCAAACAATTGCTTTAAATAACTGGTGGCAGAGTAGCAGTACATTGCTGGTCCCCTAGGGCCATTGGAATGTATTTCATGTTTTACACACACATGTTGCCAAATATAAAAAAGCACTGACTGAGAATAACATCACAAGAATAAAAAAACAGTGATTTGATTATTATTTTTCTAAAGGCTTTTGAAGTAACTGTAAACAAAGTCGGACACTTTGAGTTGAAAAATAAATGACTTCTTATTGATGAGTACGGCATTATGCACTATATAGAGTACAAGTTGTGTGTGGTGCTAAAATAATGAAGCCATTCTCATTGCTAGCGAGTGTCTCTGCTAGTTTGCTACTGTCTGCAGCTGTAGTTGACAATTATTTATTTTTAATTCCAATGACCCTTCTCTTCACCAAATGCATTTCTATTTCTACCCTGTCTCCAAAGAGGCAGATGAATAATAAGTAAGATACTATGTCAGTCACACAACTCATGTATGAAATGCAGATATTAATATATTATCATGTCTGACGTAATTAGACATTGGGGAAAATGAATCTAATAGACTGCACTACAGGTAAAGGAACAGATTATATAGATATTATTTGACACATTCATCACTGTGTATCCCATATGCCAAACTTGATATCAAATCATGCACTTACTCCAACTTTACTCTGTGGCCTCGCCCGCCACCATGTAATTCCAACAAATCCGTTTGCTGGGCAGTAACCAAGGAAAGGAAACTTGATTTTCTCTGCTGCAGGGGGTAGGGTAGAGGGATTAGACAGGTAGGGTAGAGGTTTTTTTACATATAGTAGAGGGGCCACTGCACTGATCATCAATTCAACCTCTTTGGCTTAGTCAGCCACGGTTCAATTCAAAAGGGAAAAATCTGAACAAGTGTAAATTAAATCTGTTATGGGAAACCATGATGTATGTTCCGGAATCACTTCACATTAGTATCGCATGATTAAATGTGAAACATGCTAAGAATGGATTTTTCAATTAGTAGGCTGGGATGGAAGAACTTAGGAAAAAATAAAGGAGTGAAGTACTAAGAGGTGACTGAGTGGGCGAAGGAACAACACACCTTGTGTGTTCGGTTTGCAATTCATTAAAAAAATTATAAATGCCACATTAACTGAAGCAGATGCACATTACACAGCCAACACTGCAGTCACAAATTGATTGCCCCATACTGCACTTCAGTCATAGTTGGCAAAAATGCCCTAGGGGGAGGGGGGATGATGAATGATAGGTAGGATAGCGCTGGCTCACTTAACAAATACAGCGAGTCAAGGAAGTAGAACAAAGAATAAAAATAAATAAATGACCGCCACTTAGAAGAACCATAGCTTTGAATGATAGTGATAACCCTACATAAACCAAGAAAGCAGAGTAGGTGAACAGAAGCACGCTCCTCATGAGAAGAAGAGCTGCCTTGCTTATTCATCTAAACAATTCATTCATCCTTTCATTCTACCATGATTAAGCTTTACTTTCTCCCATCCAGTCGTGCACCTAAATTTCCGAAACATTATCCACCCATTCAACATATAGCAACCCTTTCTTCAAACCATCCTTTCGCCCATCCACCGCACACTGTTTCACCCACCCACCCTTTCACTCATATACCATTTCCTTTCTTTTAAGCTAAATTCCGTTCTTTCATGTCTCTCTCAAGCCATCAAAGCTCATTATGTGAGATTTTGCTGCATTGCAGATAGAAGAGGCCATAATAATAACTCAACCACCACTGTGGCCGGTAAAGCAGTGGGGGTGTTCAGCTCACGGTCATTTTTGATGATGACGAGCGACACCATGGCAATAGCTAGTAAGCATAGTAATTGCGAGAAATTATGTGACTTACCAGTGCCCGTCCCTGCTGCCGCTTCTCCCCCTCCAACTGACCCGTTGCCTTTTCCTCCTGCAGCTGCACTGGAGCCGGCATCACATAATTTAGATCCCAGACACGCAACCCCAAATATACCAGCAATGCAGCACTACAGCTCAGTTAGCACGTCAGTATCTTCCAAATATCACTCTGGGCATTTCATTGGTTGGTTCACAAAGTTAGAGAAGCCAAGCATGGAATAATGGTCAATGAAAGACATATGGTGTTGGATGGTAAATAACGGGAGTGCGATCTCATACTTTTTTCCAGCCTTACTGCACTGTCATTGGAAACTGCTGGTATACTGTAACTATAAATGAACAGGTCTGCAGCACACTACATTTGGGGGGGTGGTCCCTGATGACCATGGCCACTGTCTTGTGAACTGAACTGTGTTAGAGCTAGGCATAAGCAGGAAAAGGAAAGCCTTCTGAACAAGCATACATGGTGATTTTTATTTAAGATACTAGCTTACTTGGGCCTGCTAGCTGAATCTTCACCAATCACGAAAGATAGCAGCAACATTCCAATAGACCAATACCCTAAGATTCTACGGTTCTACCCTAAGAGGTCGACAACAATCATAAAAGGACTTACTGGGATCAGAAGAGCCCTTGGCAGCGGTTTTGGTGGTCGGTCCCGGCTGACCAGCTTGTCCTGGACCCTCTGAATCGTCCCTCTTCTTGCCCTTGGGTGCTGATAAAATAAATTAAGACAAAAAATAAAAATAGATCAGACAATATGTTAATAATCTCCACAAAAAGTTTTATGAAAAGCAAACACAGTCGCTAAAACAGATCACCTATAGTATTACTAGTTTTGACTCGAGTCTATCAACTGTTGTTAAATCCATATTCCAAATCTACTTAACAAAAACTGCATTTGGAATTAATGTATTGCAGTGAATGATCTTTGATTCTTAGATGCATACTTCACATCATCACTGTGAATTCAATTAAATAACCTGGAAATGTACGAGCTACATAAACAAAGTCACAGAGAGAACGCGCTACTCAGTGATTCACTATAGTGACAGAAGAGACAGTCTGCAATGGCTTCTTAATTAATCAGCCAAACCGAGCGCCTGATGAATGCGATTAGGTAGTGGCACCTGCCAAGCAGAAACTTGAACATGGATCACAAAATAATATACCAGGGTAAACTTTACTAAACATAACTTACCTCTGGGTGTGAGCAGCAAGCTTTTTGGATTTTGTTTTGGCATTGTAGAACACAAACACAACAAATATTCACTGAGCCCTGGAATCTTGATGCCTAACAGGTCGAGCAGGTCCTGTTCCCGGTCCAGAATGTTCACCCAGCGGTGTGTCAGCTGCTGGGCAGTGCGCCGAACCTGGCTGTTGCATCGCATGCACCGGTGCATCGCCCACGCAAAGCTGATGCTCCCGCAGGGGGTAGCCGCTTCCGGGCCTGCCGTCTGCTGCCAGCATAGAGGGGAGGTGGCGCTGTGCAAAAAAAACTAGTGCTGCCACCTCCTCCTCTCCAAAGATCGCCCGGGGCTACACACCTCTGCCATGGCACTGGGTGGGGAAATAATAACTAAGAAGGAAAAGGAAGGAAGTAAAGAAGAAAGAAATAAGGAAAGAAGGGGAAACAAACTAAAGCAAAAAGTCACAAAAACACGAAAAACTTTACACAAAAACAAAAAATACACAAACACTATTATAAAAAATAAAAATTAGGGGTAGAAAAGTAATAAAGTAGGAGGATTACAAAGATTAAGTAGAGATAAATATTTAGGCCCAGCAAGAATTTCGCACCCATGCGAACTGCGTGGTGCTGTTTGCGTGCAATTTAGAATGCAAGCACACTTCAGGCCATGTAGTGCAGTTCATGCATGATTTTGGAGAGCGCGGATGCACTCCGCATTCCCAATGCAATGCGAACGGGCATGCCGGCAAACTCCACCCGGAAGTGGAACTCTGCGTAGCGTGGCTGAGGTTTTTTGTGCAGAATTCCAGGTAGTAAGACTCTGCGAACTCCACCCACCCCTACTCAAAATCAGGCAGCCAGGCTAATCTTTCAACAGATGAGATGCTGCCACATCACCCCCTGTTGAGAAAGCTTCACTGGCTACCAGTAGAACAACGTTCTATTTTTAAGACAGGCTATATCATTTTTAAATCCCTTCATGGCAAAAGCCCTGCTTTTATATCATCCAGAATCAAAAAATACATTCCTAATTGCAACCTAAGGTCCTCTCACATGAATCTCCTCACAATTCCCTCATTTAAAAAAAAGAGATAGGGGGTTTCAGATTCTCCGATCTCACCCTCCCCTTATCTGGAAATCCCTTCCACCAGAACTGAGATCTACCCCCAACTGTATGAGATTTCAGAAACTTCTTTACATACACCCACTTACAAATGTCACCATGGAGAATCCCACAGGCACCAGAAATGTCAATGGAGCTTTCCCACTGTTTGGAGAATTAGAGCTTCCCTAAACAAAGTCATTAAACATCATGGACATTTCAAATTCCCGATTAGTCAATGATGAGAGATTGGGATAGTTTTAAAACCTTTAATTTAACATAAGGTTAGAGATTCTAATCACCTTAATTCAGTTTAATAATTTACAGAAATAAAAGAAGTGGTTAAAAATCAGCATTAAAGACATGTATTCCATAGGATAACCCAATAAACTAGCTAAGGGACCTATTCTAAATAGGAACCTATGAAGAATCCCATTGGAAAAGAGCAAACAAAGAGGAATGAACTTCTCATGAAGAGTTAATCTGGAAAACTCAGCTGAGTTTCCTACAGTTGCACTACCAACTGTATTTTGAATAGCGATCTGTGCAGTAGCATCAACCTCAAGTTAATAAAGGCATATCATCTCAAGAATATCTAAAAGGAATCAACTCCCCATAAAGAAATGTCTTGGGGCAAAGGAAAATCCAGCAGCAGGACCACCGGACGGGGAAAGGAAATAAAGAGGCGTGTCTAACTAGCTAGTAACACTCATTATTATAGCTTTCTTACACAAGTATCAACTTTGATGGCGTCTCTACTTCATGTCCAATCAGAACAGTTCATGAGATGGTATCGTTAGTCATGCAATCATCTTCTTCCAATTCCCACAGTATGCACTCTTGTCATCAGGTTTGATACAGTTTTCTTAGCATACTTGTTACATGAGGGAAGGTTCCCTTGAGAACACTCTTTCCTAAACTAAAAGATGTATTGTAGGCTTGTTGCATAGACAAAAGCTAGTCACTAATGTGAAAGAAAATATCAGTGTTATGCAGAAGCAAACATTTATAAAAGTTCATGTCGCCATTTATTCCATACAGTTTTAAAAGGTTCATTATATTCTAGTGAAATGATCTAACATGGGATGAGGAGCTAAAAGAAACATGATATTAGGGTCAGCACATTTCTAAAGATGACATCAATGCTAGGCAGCTGCACAGAATGCTTTACTATGAGCAAAGGTCAAAAGGAAAGCTTTGGGCCTAGTCACTGCACAGGCTAAAGTATAGTGACTTGGTGCAAATATTTTTAAAAACCAGCATTTATAAGTATCAGTATCAAAGAAGCTTTATTCGATTGAGCAAGTCATAAAAGCATTACGAATAAAAAGATTAAAAATCTGAATTACAAAAGGTTAAAATCTGAGTTAAAACATTTGTGCGAAGAGCAATCAAAGCCATCATTATATTACACATAGTATGATAAAACAGAGTAAAAAACAATAATAAAAGCAACAAGTGCATAACAGTCTCAAGCACCTTGGCAGGCGTAATGGACCCCACAAGACCTGGTGTACACACTCATACACCTACACAATAGTGGGAGATTTCATCGTGATCATTGTCCAGCCCTGATTTGTTTGGAGTGTATGTGCCACATCCACCTCAAGAATTTAGCCACCGGGATTACGTACCTGGGAGATGGATCAGTGCAAAGGATTTGCAGGGCTATGTTGTGTGATCTTGTACCCAGGTTCTTACAGAGCTGAGCCAGCCAATCCTTTTGCGGGCCAGCGTAGGCAGGACAGGCAAAAAGCACATGCGCATATGATTCTATGTGTTTGGCGCATGTGTAACATTTGTTGTCCCCGTTGGGAGACCATTTGGATGTAAAACACTTCAAAGGCAAAGATCCTGATCTAAATTGAAAGTAAAGTTTTCGATCCATGGGTTTTTCTATAGTATCCCAGTATGGCTCGAGACTCGGGCATGGTTTAATCTGCAGGAAGTGCCCCGAGAGGGATGTCAGGTCGTAGCGCCTAAACTCATCTTGTGCAACCATTTTCCAGTAAGTTTCTTTGAGGCTGCTTTTTGTCAGGAACACTTCGGTGGAAGGGGAGTCCCACAGATGTGATAGGCCCATTTTATTGAGCAAACTTCTCAGATCGCGCAGCCAACTAATTTTATGAAAGCGATCCGAGTTTATGACGTCCCTTAAGCCCTCAATGTACACTGCCAGTTCCTGCGTGCACCATATTCTGCGCCAGAATAGAAATGGCCGTAACCTGGCTAGGTCAGTCAGGACTTTCCTGTCTAGATCATTCCTTAGAGGGAGAGTGGGTGTACTCTGTGGCATACTAGTGATTGCGCGCAGAAACGCATTCTCAGCTGTTGTTAACTGGGTCAAGTTTTCTAGGCCCCACAGCTCAGCCCCGTAAAGGACTGAGCTCACCTCTTTGGTTTTGTAAATTTAGCTTAGGGGCTTTGTCAAAGAGGTTTTAAATTCTTTTCTAAGAATTCCAGCTAACTGCCGATGCTTTAGTGCCATGACTTCAATATGTGGCTTCCACCTCATGTTCTTCTGCAGTTTGATACGTCAGGGCTTTCCTGCCTAGATCATTCCTTAGAGGGAGAGTGGGTGTACTCTGTGGCATACTAGTGATTGCGCGCAGAAACGCATTCTCAGCTGTTGTTAACTGGGTCAAGTTTTTTAGGCCCCACAGCTCAGCCCTGTAAAGGACTGAGCTCACCACTTTGGTGTTGTAAATTTGGCTTAGGGGCTTTGTCAAAGAGGTTTTAAATTATTTTCAAAGAATTCCAGCTAACTGCCGATGCTTTAGTGCCATGACTTTGATATGTGGCTTCCACCTCATGTTCTTCTGCAGTTTGATACCCAGATAGACAAAAGTGTCAACCTGCTCCAAAGGTAACCCATCCATCATCATTTTCCCTCTAAACAATCTGTGCTGATTGAATGCCATGAACTTTGTCTTTGCGGTATTAATTTTGAGACCCCTCAGGAGACAGACCTCTTCAAACCTCTGGAGGGCACACTGAAATCCACCCGGTGTTTTGGAGATTATCAGCGTGTCATCCGCGAACATTAAAATGGGGATTTTTCTTCCAGCTAAGACAGGAGCATCAGTGTGGGTGGCATCAAGAAAGTTTGCGACTCCATTTATAAAAAGAGAAAACAATGTGGGAGCCAACACGCATCCTTGGCAAACACCTTTTCGCACAGGAAAAGGATCTGTCTTGTTTCCAGCCGCCCCCCAACGTATTTGTGCATAATTATCCTCATGGAGACGGACAATCAGGGAGAGTAAATCAAGTGGCATCCCCATCTCCTTCAAGACCTCCCACAGTTTATTTCTTGAGAGACCAAGTCAAAGGCGGATTTTAAGTCGACAAAGGCAGCATACATGCTGCCTTTGCCGAGAGTGATTGTCCGCCAGTATATTAGAACAAAATGAAAGACCTGGTCGATGGTGCTGATATGGGCCCTGAAGCCTGCCTGGAGAGGGGTGAGGATGGAATTGGCCTCGATCCAGGCCTGGACTTTGGCCAAAACAAGCCTAGCCATCACTTTCTGTATGGAATCTATAAGGCTTATCAGCCTATAGTTACCAGGAATAGATTTGTCACCTTTTTTGTATATGGAAATTATCTCGGCCCCCTGCCAGGTAGCCTGAATAGGTGCACCTTGGGCTATGGCGTTAGCAAGTAGTAATATGTAGTTGGACCATTTTTGTCTATCTTGCAAGAAAATGTTGGCAGGGATACAATCAAGCCCTGGGGCTCTACCACCTGTTAGGGTGCTGAGTGCACCACTGACATCTGCCTCATCGAATACCCTGCCAACAGGGAAGGGGTATATTGGGAATGGTAATTTATCATCCGCTTCATCTTCAGAGTATTGAGTGGCAAAATGGCATTTATAAATGAAGTATTTCTTATGACATCTTCCACTTCTACATTAGTTATAATGAGATATAATTTTGGTTTATTTATGAATAAACAAAATGCATTGACATTTTTATTTGTAAGTCATTTTCTAAAGCGAGCATTCATCAGCATTTAAATGTGTTCTAAAATGCAATTCTAACATAGTAAATACATTGATTTTCTAAATATATGGTCATTTTTCCCTCCCTTTTCATGATGTATATCATCATAATAATTTGGTTTCACTTTCAAAACTGAATCTAAAATGCAGTTTTGTCTTCCAGTGTATCCCGTCTCTTCCTTTTTATCCCCCATTGAGTGTTTTAATGTCTATATGTAGTCGTTATTCATTATTCCCACCAAACCCATGTCTTTTTGGAAATGTTTTTGTTGATAAGCATCATGTCTTTTGCGCAAGAAATATCTATCGGTCAAATATAGGACAAATAGGAATATTAGGCATAATCTGATAACTAGTATAGGCATTAATATAGTTTTTATTATGCCTTTCCCAGCTGTCGAGAGCCAGTTGTATTCAGTTCTTTCACAACATTTTCATAGAGTCTTGGGTTTTCCAATTCTTGCAATTCAGTTCTCAAATTTGATATATTTCCTGCAAATTCCTCTATTTTTGCACTCTCGTCTGGTATGGATGAGCAGCAGTGAGTTAACTTTAGCATGTGGCAGACCCCCCCTTTCTCGGTCAGAAGGATGTCTAGTTTGAGAAAGTCTAGTACCACAATAGACCGTATAGCAATGAATTCTTTGTTAATTTGAAATAAAGCTCCAGATGTACTAGTTTCCATTTTATCCACTACCGTGGCTAGTTTCCTGATCTTTTCATCATTTAATTTTATCCCCACTGGTGGTATAACCGCTCCAAATATATCTCCCACTAATGAGGCTCCGCTTCCTGCATTTCGCTTATGTCTGTGTCGTGGTGTTAGATTTAATGCTATTGACAAGATACATTTTTGGAATTAGTACCTAGATAACACATTCCTTCCCAATCAGCATGTAATAAAAAGTAAGCATTTTGTCAGTAAATGTAGTATACCCCAGGAATTACATTTTCAGCTTCCTCTATAATTTGCCAAGTTCCCCCTAGTAATTCGAAAGTATGGTCACAACTACTAATCCCTACATGTCGTGTTTGTTTCTGTGTTCGTATTTTATAGAAACAAACCTTCCCTTTAAGTTGGCTGTCCAGTCTGAGTTTTGCATATATCATTTTCTTCCTAAATTCATTCTCCTCCTTTTTCCAGGCATTCTCTAACACGTCTCCCTTTTGATCAGCAGTCTTTGTCATGTTTATGTACCTTTCCTCTAAGGCCATAATGTAAGCCTTTACTTCTGGATAAATTAGACACGTCACATTTCTTTTGTAAGCTTTTACAGTGTTAATAGGCAAATGAGGGAAGAAATAATACCAAGCTGTGTCCATTGTTTTTCTGTGTGGGTGTAAATTCATACTTTCCCTTAGAGGCACTTGTGATAGCACTAAATCGTAAATGGAGTAAAAATATTCAAAATGTTCTCGTCTATCCACTGGTGAAAGCAAAATGCTTCATGAGATTGCATAGGATAGAGAGAGGTGATAGTGGGTGACTTCTTCTGAAACCGAAGCTGGCAAATGTGCACAAACATAACAATCCTTAACATTTAAAGCAGTTGTGTATTCTTGCACTAATCTAGAATAGACATTGGTAGAGTAATCCTCTCCTTTAAAATTTGTGCAGTGTTTAGTAAAGGTGTTGTCTCTAAAAGTCTGTGCATAGACATTAATAATGTTAACTCTAGGGGTTTCTAAATCGGGTGTCAGATAAAATCCTATAAGTACAATGGAAATAAATATAACTGTTACTATAAAAATTGACAACCACACACATAATGCATTTACAATGCTTTCTAATGCAATACTTCCTTTTGAGTCAGTAATTAGAAATTGAATACTTTATGTAGGATTTTTTCTTCTTTCTTTTTTTTTCTTTTCTTCTTTTTCTTCTGGACAGTTCCCTGTCCAACAATCCTTAACCTTACTCCGTATTCTTCTAATATGTTATCCCTATTCTTCTGTAACTTTCTTCTCGGACCTAGGTTAGTCTTCTGTAAAACAAATAATAACTATCCAATAGACCTAGTTAAATTTTGTTCTTGTACACCGCTTTAGTTCTTCTGTATTTTAAATAAATCTTTCCCAATAGTAGAGTTATTTTATATTTAGGGAGGTTCTAGTAGTTCAGGATGTACTTTGCATGAATCTTCTAGAGTCACAATCAATGCTGAGTTTACATAGTGAGACCATTCAGGTGCTGAATATCTTTTGCAAAGTATTCAAGTTCTCTTGGATCTTCTCACAACCTGCTGATTTGGCTCAAGTGAACTGTCGACCTCTGTTTCCTCTGGAATACGAGCTATAGACAGACTCCTTTTTATCTCTCTCTTACTTGAACTCCTTGGCCATTCAGCTTGTCAACACTGTCTCTTAGTTCCAAAGCCAGTTCCTTCAGCAGTATTTTGTTTCTCTCCTAGTTATGTTTCAGCCTCTGTACTTTCACCACTGGAGACTTCGAACCCACTTTGCAATATTTCAGGAACTTGCACTTGTCTTTCGTCTTCACCCCTTACTTCTCCTTGCACTTCTGCTTGTTCTGCTGCTTGTTCTCCTGCTTGCTTTCCTGCAGCTGCCACTTGTCGGTCTGGTCTTTCCACTGGTGGTGCAACCACTAGTGCTCTTCTTTCAGGATCATAGACCAGCGATCCTTCATCTGGATTGCTCACTCTCCATGTGTGTATGTGGCATGAATCCTATTTGGGGTCCGGGACATTTAACAGCAGTGTTTGTTTTAAGCAGAATTTGGTAGGGGCCTTTCCATCTGGGTTCAAGACAAGACTTATGAATGTGCTTCTTGATAACGCCCCAATGTCCAGGGTTCAGGTTGTGTCCCTGTTCGTGATGGGGATCTGGTGTTGCAGCTAACACCTGATGAGAGATAGAATGAACCACATCAGCGAGGGCTTTGCAGTAGTCCATATTAATATCAGTGCTGTTCACCGAGGCTTTAGTGGGAACAGCGGTAACCTTCTGGCCCTCCCCATGAGTATCTCATTTGGAGATAACCCAGTCTTTCTATCTGGAATACAGCGGACAGTCATCAGTACCAATGGTGATGCATCTGGCCATTTCAATAATTTTGAAGCACAAACTTTTGCCAATCTGGGCTTTATTGTTCCGTTCTTTTGCTCAACTATGCCTGATGCTTCTGGTCTGTAGCTGCAGTGTAATTTCTGTTCAATCTGTAATGCAGCACATAGCATGTTCATCAGTTCATAGTTGAAATGTGTTCCTCTATTTTTTGTACAACCTCCTTTGATCCGCCCATTCTGTTCAGTTTCTGTTGCAGTTTCCTGTACTCTCTACAAATCTTCCCAAGTGTCAGGTTCCATCATCATTGCAAAAGCACATTCTTCATCAGTTCTGTAAGTGAAACCATCACTTACTGTAAAACCTCCATTGATTTTGCTGTCTAGCATGGCACAATACATAGCTACTGAGTCAGCGTATCTATTGCCAATGGCAACATATCCACGGCTTGTTTGATGCCGGGGGCATTTTACAACTGCAATTTCTTTGGGCAGTTGCAATGCTTCCAGTAGATTCTTCACAATCTGCCCATTTCAAATTGGTGATCCTGTGGAAGTAAAAAATCTCTTTGCATCTATAACTGCCCAAAATCATGAACTACACCAAATCCATACTGGCTGTCTGTAAAGATGGTATCGCTCAATTGTGCAGTTAAACTGCAGGCTCGGGTAAGGGCAATTAGTTCAGCAACTTGTGCAGAGAAAACAGATTGGAGCCAAGAGGCTTCAACCACATCATTTATAGTGCACACACATATTCTGCCCTCAGTGTGCCTTCATTACTGCACAAGCGTAAACCATCAACAAATAGGACATAGTCATGCTCAATCAGGGGTTCATCCTTAATGTCTGGATGTGGTTTCGTGAATAATTCAGTGGCACTTAGGCAATCATGATCAAAATCATCATCCTTGTCTTCTGGTTCAATCACAGGCAATAGAGTTGAAACATTTAACACATTACAACGCCTGATTGTGACATTATCTGGTGCAAGCAGACTCTGCTCTTATTTATTGAGTCTATTATGCATCAGATATTGTGTTTTTGTTGTGGTAAGTAATAACACAACAGAATGAGTAACCATCACCACCAAAGGATGTCTCATTACTAAGTTGTCGATCTTTTCCAGATTTACACTAAAGCGGCCACTGCCTTCAAGCAGCCGGGGAGTACTGATGCTACAGGGTCAAGGATGGTTGAAAAGTAGACCACAGGTCTTCAGACCCCTTCATGCATCTGTGTTAACACTAAAAGTGTGCACCCATCTCTTTCACTGCAAAATAAAGTACATTCTTTTGTATAGTCTGGCAGTCCTAGAGCTGGGGCGTGACACAGTTTATATTTTTACAAGGAACAAGAGCAACCCATATGTCCCTGTGAACTGGGTATAGCTAGTCAGCCAACAAACAATGTTCACAAGGAACTCATTTGAACAACAGCACCGAGAGAGACGAAACACCATTATTGAGACTCCTTAAATGCTGGTTGCAGCACGAGGGAAACTTAATTGATTTCCCGGGTGACCAGTGCCCTTCCCTCTTGACTGATACTAGCACGAGGTTGTTAAACTAATATGACAGGGTGAGCAGTGCCCTATATTAATATGACAGGGTGACCAGTGCCCTAAACTAACTTACCTTGTTTGTTGGCGCTTTGTACCATTTGAGACAAGACAACAAATTGCAAGCTTTATTTGACGCATTCCTTGCCGGAGTCTGCTCGACCCACGACAGGGTCACTATTCCTTGACCATCAACATCAAGACGAACTATTCCTAAACCTTCGGCCAAATGTAAATGCCTGGGTCCCCAGAACCCCTTGTCCTGAAGAGACCCCGTAACGCGAGAGGGTCGAAACTTCGTCGACTACAAAAAGGGAGAGAACTAGGACACTAGAAAAAATTCCTACTAAGTGGATTGAAATTTGATTCCATAAGGGACCTCCCCGATTATTCCAATAACCAACTGATTCTTTTTATGAGTCACTGTATAATATGTCACTGTTGGTTTTGGTCACTACCCTGGGGCACAAAAGTCACTTGGATCACTTTTTATCTTGTATATAGTGTGAATACACAGTACTTGTTTTACTCTTTTTTCATATGATTGTTCTTTGCAAAATAAAAGTTACGCCCATGTTCGGCTGAAGTGGTCTTGATAGAAAATCTTTTGTTTGTGGGCTTCAATTTCAAAAGTTTGTTTGATTCCATATTGAACCAATATAATAACAGAGTTAGTGTTGTATTCCTCTTAGGGTGTCCATAACGGGCTTTCCAGTATCATGTCCTTATATAGGCACAATTCGCCCTGCCCTTATATAGGCATAAAATCCCAGCCCTTATTTAGGCATTAAACCGTGCACTCCAAATACAGGCATGGTCTCTGACATCCGTCCACCCTAACGTCACAACGAGTTCTTGAAGAACAGACCCTTAGGCTGCGGGAGTTTCCCTAGTCCAGGACTATTGATTTCTTCAAGGACTCATATATTATGTATGAACCGTTATTCCTTAGGGGTTCATCCATGACGTCTTTCGCTGTCCGACTCACGTCAATACTAAACATTCCTAGGTACTCTCAGGTATAAATATACCTTCCCTAGCCCTTGTAAACTAGAAGAGACCTCGACTTCAGAGGAGCCCGTATCCCGGCCTGACGCACTGAGAAGACGCTGTCATCCCTGCACGCAGAGAATCCAGCTTCCAGTGATCTGACTTCCCTTGCGGGGTGTTGGAGTTCGAGTCTGGCAAAGAGATTCCAACCTCTCTCATTCTACAGGTATGGAGCAGACTAGAACCTAGAGGGACTCTTGGCATACTAGGCATACTAGACTTAACATACTCTTAGTATACCATAGTAAGGAATACTTCACCTACTTCATACCTCTCCCTACACCTAAGTTAGGTTAGGCACATTGGGGTAGAACTAGCTTAGCAACGCATCGTATGAGTACTCGCATTTTTAGTCTGTGTTATTTATGTAACAGCATATGTACTAAAAGATAATGCTATCGCAGTATTATTTATTTCTACTGCTCACACTGTACATTATTTATCTCGCATACTGTCTTGTGATCGTAACAGCACATTTTACTTACATCAGAAACAAGACTGTTCAATAAATCCTTTATTGAAAACACCCGTCTGTTCTTTCTGTGTAACTTGGAGAAAACTAAGCATGCACGACTGAGCTGAGTGAAATAGTTATCTATTGTTTCAACGACACTGGGACACGTTCTGATTGTAAAGGGAAACACAGTGGTCATGTTTTGCGGCTGCCAGAAACTACTCCCTTCTTGTTGTCAAGGAGTTTCTAGTGGCCTCTGAGCTAGCTGGCACAAGTAATTAAGTTTAATATACTCGATAGGGACATACTGACCTTAGTCCTATGTCAAACCTATAGGATATATTATTCCAATGCGCAGAGCCTATTAGGGAAATAGGAGCTACAATACATTAGAAGGACATAACTCCCCTTTCTAAGTACAAACTCTAATTTGGATACAGGGAAGTAACACACCTTGCCTTATTTTCACATTTGTTGTTCAAATGAGTTCCTTGTGAACATTGTTTGTTGGCTGACAGTTTATATTTCAGCTCTAGGAAGGCTCTGGTGCACTCTTTATCTCAAGGAATTGGATCAGCCAAATCTCGATGTGTCTGCCTCAGGAGAGGCTTTGCTGTCAAAGAAAGATTTGGTATCCATTGTCGACAGTAGCCAACCATTCCCAAAAACATTCTGAGCTCTCTCTGTGTTCGTGGTGGATTCATCTGCAAGATGGCTTCCACCCTCTCCGGTGACACCTTTCTGACTCCTTTCATGATAATGTGTCCCAGATAGGGAACTTCTTTTTGACAGTACTGCAGTTTACCCGGGGACACTTTGTGTCTGTGTTCTGCCAGGTGATTCAGTAATGCAATTGTGTCATTTTTGCAAGCTTCTTGTGTTTCTGAAGCTATCAATAAATTGTCCATGCATTGTACAAGCTCAGAATCACAGGGCATCTGCAAAGACTCAAGATTTTTTTTATGATCTGATTGAATATGGAAGGGCTCTCAGTACACCCTTGAGGGACACAACACCACATCATTGTCCTCTGTTGGAACACAGATGAAAATGGGAACTGGTTATCTTCATGCAGGGGCACTGAGAAGAAAGCCTGACACAAATCAATGACAGTAAACCATTCTGCAGAACAAGAATTTGGAAAAGCACAGAAGCAGGATTCGGCACAAGGGGGCAACAAGGTACCACTATCTCATTTATTTTGCGCAAATCCTGTACAATTCTATACTTTCCATTCGGTTTTTGAAATCCCATTTTAGGAGAATTCCATGGACTGGCAATTAATTCTCTCAGAATGCCTCTCTGAAGCATATCTTCAATTACAGGTTGTATCCCAGCAATCGTTCCACTGGACATTGGATAAGGTGGTGTTCTTGGGAAAACTGCATTCGGATTTATTTGAATATGTACTGGTTCCACACCTTTTATGAGGCCGATCTTTCCACGTAAATCCCAGACTTCAGTATTTACTGTAGTTCTGAGATCCTCTGGCAATTCAGGCACTCTCAACAAGGTAAACATTCCTGCCTCAGTGTTTTGTTTAATTAATTTGAAATTGACATGCTCATTATGAGTCTGAAATTCAACACCATTCGGTGTGCAATAAATTGTACAGTTTAAATTACACAACAGATCCCTTCTTAACAAATTAAGTGGACTGGAATCACAAACCACAAATTGGTGCTTTTCTTCATTTGTCCCTATTCTGACTGGAAATTCTTCTGAAAATGGATTTGACATTTGTTTATCTGTAACTCCAACTACTTGGATTGTTCTTCCCGGGAGATGTAAATCTGGAACTTCCAATGTTCTGACTGTGGATCAGGTAGCTCCTGTATCAATCAAAAACAATACATTGTGACCATAGATATCTGCATCTACATATTGGCCAATTTGGTCTACCTCTAGGAATGCGCCAAGTACACAATCCATTTCCTCTCTCGGGACTGTCATCATGAATATTCAAAACCAAAGTCATCCATTTCAAACAAAGGAAATTGCCCATACATCCTGATTCATATTTTGGACTGACATGACATTTTGATTCAAGTTTAATTTCGGGAACTGGTTTATATTCATTTGGGGATTTCCCATTTGACCCGGTACAACAGGTGCCATTTGGTTTTGACCATGCATTTGATTTTGAAACTGGCGTATCTGCATTCTTTTACCTGTCATTCCCTGCAAAGTTTGGGCTTGCCCAGCAATATGTTTGGGATTAAATTGATATTCTCGCTTCCAATGCCACACCCTATTGCAAATGTGACAGGCAGTAACTTTCTTTAAAGCGTCAATGTTGGTCCCAGATCCCACACCTGTAGGAGCATCTCTACCTCTTCCCCGAGACACTCGCATTCCATTTGGATTTGTCACAAATCCTGCTTGTGGAGCAACAACTCCCTGCATCATACCCTAACCTCCAGCCATTGAAGGACCTTGAAACTCTTTCTGAGCCACCTTCGTCTGAGCCAACTTGAATTTCTCCTTAATTTTCATTTGCTTCATGTCCAATTCATCACAGCAATATTTTGCATACCAGAGGACTTCATCTAGTGATTTTAATTACAAACATATGACATCACGTGTGAAGTGTGAACTAATTTCAGGTTTCAGCCCCAGAACAAACAGTGACAAAAAAATTCCCATATCCTTCTCTTTGGGGTATTCACTTCCACTATGGTGTTTGAAAACCTGCAACAACCTCTCAGAGTATTCAGGGACAGTGTCTTTTGGTTCCTGAGTTGTTCTTTTAATTTTCAACCAATCAATATCCTTTGGGGGAATTTTTCCCTTCAGGAAGTTTATTACTGCCTCATATTTCCCCATAGATGACGGAGCACCTGTTCCCTTCTCTCTCTGGGGCTCAGCTTACGGCCATTGTACAGAAATCTTACACTCAGACCATAAGTCTGCTGGAACTACAATGTCATGGAATGTATCCAGGTTCTTTTCACAACACCTTCGAAATTTCAATAAACTTTCCACCTGATCATGCCACTGCACTGGTTTATCTCTCAGCTTTGGAAAATTGTTTGTAAATACAGTCAAATCACCTCTATTCCATGGAACATGTGCATGAGTACCCCCAACTTCTTCTCTCAATGGATATTCTGCCGCTTCTCCCACTTCATCCTGTCTTCCTTCCATTTCCCTATTTTTCTTTTCATGCTTTCTTGCCTACCTAAGTTCTAGCTTCTCCACATCCTTCTGTCTGCGAATGCATTTGATCAATTCCATATCCCTGCAACCCTCAAATTCTCAATAGCTTGGTCCAATTCAACTCAATAATTTAGATGCAAATTCACATTATTTGTATAATCCACATCATAATTCTTTGCTATTCCTGCTAAATAACTGTGTATAGTAGCTGCTCTGCAGGTAATTTCTTTACAAAAAAAGGTAAGTTCAGGTGTTTCGTATTGATCCTAATGATCAAAATCCAAACATCCCTTAATTAATTACTCCAAATCAATTTTTTACTTTGGAATGTCTGAAGGTCTTATTCTTTTTCATTTCTGCACCCTCCTGCGGTTCTGTAGCTTCTGCCCTTCTTTTTTTCTATCAGCCCTCTGTAGCTTCCGCCCTTAGTTCTTCAATCAAAGCTGGTAATCCACCATCTCTACTTCCAGGTAACTCACTAGAACCCAAAGGGGTCATAAAGACCAAAGTTTCTCCTCCATCTATCAAGGCTTGTATATTTTCTAGAGGTCTCCACAACACTAGCTGTATATTCTGTGTAGTTGGTACTTCGACAGCTGGGGTTGCAGTAACCTCTAGACTTTGTTCGATTTGGGGTAGTGCAGTAGGCACAACTGGGTCAGAGTCAATGGGGACTATAGTTATTGGTTGCCTCGTTACTGATGGGGCAATTTGTAGAACCTGTAAGTGTTGTTCAATTGTGGTTGTACTGGAGCAGTAGGCACAGTCTGACTTGCACTAATGCTTATCTTTCCTGGATCAGTATAGATCACAGGAGGTGGTCGGAATGAAGGCATTTCTCCAGTATATCATCTCCTGATTCAGTATCTGATTATTCCCCTTCTCGCTTAACTGCATCTTTTTCCTTCTCCTTAACTTCTGATGCAAGACCTGGATACACTCTAGTTCCCTTGATAATTCCCTTCCTCCATCTAAGCTGCTCTTCATCTCATTGGGCGGTTGTATAATTCTTCTTTGCTCTACCTGTTCTCCTCTGATATTTTTCCTTTCCCTTTTCTCTCGCAACCTTTTCCCTAATCTGTAAAGCTTCATATTGAATATGTTGAGGTGGCGGCTTCATCTCATACAATTTTCCCTTAAAATGATTGAAAATTCTGGTGTTAAAAGTTCCTTACCTAGGGAAATGCAATGCACCCTCATATTTAGTAATTCTCATCCATTGTTTCAACCACAAACACATATTTAATCTGTGCTCCGTAGTCATTATGTAAGCTGGGGTACCCTCAGGAGTTGACTCTTCGCCTTTCCTAACAGGAATAGTAACATCTCCCCTCACAAATTTCTTAAAATCCTTTAAACATTTCATTTTTGTGACTCAATTGACCAAATAATTTTTGTGAAAAAATGTTTTGATTTTGTTTAGTATACGTCAAACATTTCAATGACCAACCAAATAACAGCTTTAATTTTCAGTAGCCCTCTATCCAATCCGTTATCCAATATGCAGTATGCCAAGAAACGCCAACTTACCAATACCAGCACGAAGCACGCAAACCAGCCAATCCCAGTGCAAACACTATGAGAGCATCCTCTCACTCCTTACAGCATCCACCCTCCAATTTTTCTCGGTTATTTCGAGCAACACTTTTTGATCAATCTTGTTTGCTTAACTCCTTTCTAACAGAAAATATTTAGATCTACATTCACTCAGAAAGTTTTCACAAATGCAAGTGACTTCTCGACCAGCGAAAATTCACACCAATGATTGAAGCTTCACCCTAGTGCACAATAAGGTTTCACCAACATTAACAAGGTTAATCAATCACCAACACTTGTCCCTACTGTTACTGATGAAAGTGATGGTACCTCACACTCCACATCTACTGATCTTTTTGCAAACCTAGATTAATATCCCGGGATCTTTAGACTTATTGGAGCCTGAAATCAACTTCTTCACAACAATAACGTTTTCATACTATTCCTGTAAATATTGATTCATCCAATTACAATAAATTCACTCTGCTCTCAAACCACAACATTATTCTCCCTATTGATTCTCACAACTCTAAACTGCAATCGCCAAGACCGTAACAGTTCATTACTCCATCCGAATGAAATTGGGACTATTAAAATATATAGTTTGGGTAATAATCTGAAGCTCTATTCTAGGTGTAAAATCATCAGTCTGCTACCAGAAACTGCTACAGCCCAAAAAGGACTCTCCAAGATGGTTCAGACCTTTTACATACACCCACTTACATACACCCACTTACACCATGGAGAACCCAGGGGCTCCGGAGAGGTTAATGGACCTTTTCCACCATTTCGAGAATTAGAACTTCCCAAAAAAAAGTCATTAAAACATCATGGACATTTAGAATTTGCAATGAGTCAATGACTAGAGACTAGGATATTGTTAAAGCCTTTATTTTATCATAAGGTTAGAGTTTCTAATTATCTTTATTCAGTTTAGTATGGCTTCCCCAAAAATGAAAACAATGGCCAGAGGCGACAGTAAAATGTCCTAGCGACGCAAGATTGTCCCAATCTACTTTACCTCTATTCTATTTTCTAGCTTATACACTGAAATTAGAAAAACGTCTAAAACCATTACTCATTGCTAAAACTATTAGGAAGTACGAGGAAGCTTATCTGTTTTTTTCTTCCTTAGAGAATCCAGATATGTGTTTCAGAGTTGCATTGTGTATTTGGAAAGATATTGGCATTAGCAAACATTTTAATTTCATGCTTCAAATTCTCATCCAGGTTATACGCAAAAGTATTTCCCAGGCAGAAGTGCTCATCTAATGGGGCTGTTTCTAGGCAGCCCACCCATATCGTTCTGTTTTTACAAACTCATAGGATCACACAGAGAGACTTGTTGTCCTCATAAGACTCTGCAGCTATTCTTTGAAAACCGCAGCTACAGGCTAATCATCTTATTGTGCATTTATATAGCGGGCCTTGGTTAGAGGTTTTTATTGTGTAAAATTTAGAGGATATAGTGTTTGCACTTTAATTTCATTAACCACTAGAATTTATGGGATGGGCCACTTAGTACAATAAGCACTCCAACAGCTGCCAAGCCCAACTGAACATGCATGAATATATACATTTACAATAGCACTTTTATCATTTTAAGAATCCTGCCACTTGTTTAAATGGTTTTTGCACCTTATATTGAGCCACCACAGTCTCCAAATTGTTTTACATTCAACTTGTGACAAGTATTTTTTTAAACTGTCTTCTTATGAATTGCCATATAGTGCTATATTGTTGTTGTTGCTGATGGTATAAGCTATTAGCTGCAATGTTGTTATGAGGAGGCCTTTTTATAAATATTAAGGAATTGTTATGCTCTTTTATGGTTTTGTATTAAAACCGAATGAAAATTTGAAACTGAACTGACTAAGACGTGTCAAAAAGAAAAAACAAAAGGCAGCAGGCCGTTTCCATCTATGCACCCGGAATCTTGAACAACATCCTCAGACCAATCAAGATCACCCCAATGCGGGTCCAATTTAGGAAAGAGATGAAGATGATATGCCTCTTTTAGGAACACTATATCATAGTGCAATAACAGTGTATTTCTGGTCCCTTAACCGAGATACTTCTCCTATAACTTGTTGGCTGTATGTTAACCTTTGCCCTGTACAGTGTTCCCCTGCCTTTTGCCTAGGTTTGTATTACACACATACTACATAACTACATATATACGTTAATAGCAAACGTAAAGGAACAGCAATGTATTGGGATTAGGGAAGAAAAAATGTCACCACAGAAAACTTTAGTAACGATTTCTAATACACAGACTATACATTGCCAAAAATGAGCTACAACTGCAATTGCTCTTCCTGTGTCATAATACCTATTTGGCAGGTCACTCAAGAAGTTCAAAGGAATTGGTATAAAAAATGTTCTGGTGGCCACATATGCAGAAAACAACTGAAAAATATATTTAGAAATGTAGTGCCTTTACACGAGCTAAAACCTTTCATTAAAAACCAGCTGGATAGTTACGGTCCCTCCAAGATACTAGCCAAACTTTGTCCCCACTTCCAGTGTCTTCCATCTGCTGAGTTGGCTTACAAAATGTCAAAACAGACATTTCAAAGCTACACATTGCTTTTCTGTAGTTCTGGAATTCAATCTAGGAACTGCCCATCTCAGTTTAGATATACTTTAGTTGCATTCTTACAGTGTTTGCTATGAGGAATTCAAGAGATTTACAAAACAGGAGTAATAAAGTTAGGCAAGACAGAAATGGATCAAAAAAGATTAGCAAGATTCTACATAGACAAAATGCTTCAAAATACAAGTAAGAAGCTATGGTGTGGCAAACCTAAATATTTAAAAATCCCACAAATTCATCCAAAAATCTCTTCTCATTTTTTTGGGTCCTTTTAAAGTGATACAAATGGTGCACCTATCGGCACTGAGCTTACAGCTCCCTCCAAGTTGGCACATGTATCTGTGATACATGTTAAACTCAGCTGAATCACAGGAACAAAGACCTCCTACAGTAGTAGTGGTTGAGAGTAAAACTGCTTTTGAGATAGATGGCATGCTAGATTCCTGAGTCGGGGAAGGTCAATTGCAGCATCTCATTGGATACCACCATAATTTGAACATGTCCCTAGACTAGTGGGCAAGGTCCATGAAAGATTTCAAACAAGCCTTCCAGATCTTCCTAGAGGAGGATGCTTGCGGGGAAAGGGATGCTGTAAGGATTTGATTTCCATCACATCACAGCACAAGACTTCTGATTACAAGTGTAGGAAGCAGATTACCAGCAAAGTGGTATACTTGGTAGGTTAGAAGCGCAATAGGACAGTGGAAGCACTGGCAAACAGGCATGTGGATGCTTGGACATAGGTGAGGGGTGGAGGTAATAAGAAATAGCTCAAGGAGGATAAAGTGTGTGAAAGGTTCTGGGGTTATAAAGGCAGATTCAGCCAAAATCAAGTTGCATAGAGTCAGCAATCACAGTTTTCCCAGGGAGTTAGCATGGCGTGCTCAAACTCAGTACTCATAAATCAACCATTAGTCAAAATAATTCCAATCTCCAGTCCAGTGCTTGTCTTTTCAAGGAAAGATAGTGTTTTTAATCACACAATTGTACTAAACAATACACATTAAATTTAACACACAAGATAATCGGTCCCTGGGTCTGATTAGTTTTCAAGGTACAACACTCCTCTCAGTTGACCCTTCAGCCATGGATTTCCCCTTTTCAAATCAGGTAAAACAGTGCATCAAGCAAAGTGGCATATTTTACTCCTTCACTATCAAAAGCACACTAAGTTTAAAATCTCACCTCCTCAGTGTAGAGTTAGCCATGATAGAGTGCTCATTCATCTCTTGGCGGCTCGGATGGCCCTCTCCTGTGTCTACTGCAGGGGCCACAGTAAGAAACAACTGGTTGTATGGCGGACAACGCAGGGAAATACTCTGCATGCCTTTACCACACAATTTTTACCTTGCATTTTTTTAGATCGCATATGCTTTTACAAAGTATGACTTTACCACACATTGTTTATATATATACTTATATATATAAACAACGTATTTGTGGGGGGAGACCCCCTCACACCCCTGAACTTACCTTAAATGCGTGGTAAAGGCATACGTTGTAAAAGCATATGCGTTCAAAAAACATATATGGTAAAGGTACAACGTGGTAAAAACCTTGTTGTAAAGGCTGTTTCACGCAACAACTGTGCTGCAATTGAAGCTGGAAGAGGGCCGCTTTCATCTACCCACCTGCTCAGCCTCAGTCTCTTGTGTTAATATGCAGGCACAGGCCTGGCCGCAGCATACTCAGATGGTTGCAGTGATGTGGCCCTTCCTGGAACAAAGACAGATGCAGTCCTGGTAGGGCGTTTGGTGGTCATAAAAGCTGAACTCTTGATCAGACAGAAAGTAGAAGTAGCCCCAACCTGGCCTACGTGATTACTGTAGTTGATCCCTCCATCTGAGCCTATGATGGTCATGGCAGTTGCAGGCCCTGCCCAAGCCAGCAATGAGTGCAGCAGTTGCTGGTCCCACCAGGAACTAGGATGAGAAGCAGGGGATCCTACTGACAAACAGGTTCCACCTAGCTCACTCCGGGGCAGTCAGCTCTCTCTGGATAACCCTCAGCAACCAGGGACATGCGTGGCCTCTCTCGCCACCTCTTACAGGACCAGGCAGAGTCCCTCACTCTCAGCAAAAGGGAGACATCTATGTACATCAAACACATTACTCATGGTACCACTGAAACCAAACTACACTTGACTGACCATCCTCAATCAGGGCGAACAGGTCTTGGGTTGCTCGTGTTCGGGTTCAGAAAGGACCTGACTTGACAGTTTGGGCTGAGCTGTTCCTATGGACAAAGACTGATTTGCATTTGTCTGGGTGTAATTTGAGGTGGCATGGTGTGCAAAAGAATAATGGGTTAGAATGCTATCCTGAGCAATTGCCAGTTGTTAGACAAATTGTAATCATTTCTCCCATCGCCTTCTAAGTGTTTGATGCAGCGCCCTATGCGACCAACGGTATGCCCAGATGTGAGTCTCTTGCTCACTTTGACACTGGAACCAATCTACACCCTAATGACAAGCCCCAATCCGGGAGAAACGGTTCTTGGGTTGCTTGTGTTCCAGTTCAGAGGGCCTGGCTTGGCAATTCTGGCTGGAGTGTTGCTATTGGGTGAGGACCAAGACTGATTTGCATATGACTAATGTGACTAATCTGAGGTGGCATGGTGCTAAAGAACAATGGGTTTGCATACTACCCCAAGTGATTGCCAGTGATTAGACAAATTGCAAGCATTTCTCCCATTATATTTGTGTGTTTGAGATTTCTAGCTACTTCAGGATGATCCAGAGTTCTTCCATCTCCAGTAGAGTCCAGTCCAGATCTACCTTTTTTCACCCTACATTCTCTCCTTCTCATAGGGATATCATAGGAAACTGGTTTCCATTTACCTTTCAGAACTGTGTATTGAGGGAGATGATTGGGAATTGACATTGAAGACCTTCTGTGCAAACCCACAATCCTGGCATCATTACTCTAGCCATAATGGGATAGGCATATCATCTAGACCATAATGCTACTTAGTGTTAAATCCAAAGAAAAGTGTGTTCCATTACACCCAGACACAATAATGAATTGTATCCCACACACATTGACAAGCCAAAGATTCAATCAATCAATCAATCAGGGAATTGTAAGCGCGCTACTCACCCATGAAGGTCTCAAGGCGCTGAGGGGGTGGGGAGTGCGCAAAAATCCGTTCAGCCGAAGAGCCAGGTCTTGAGGGTCTTCCTGAAGGTGTTCATGTTGGGGGCGAGTCTGATGTCTGCCCGTAGCTCGTTCCAGGCTCTGGCTGCAATGTGGGAGAACGATCTTCCGCCTGCTCTGGCTCTGTGGATGCGAGGGGTTTCAGCCAGTATCAGAGGTTTCTTTTGGGTACGTGGAAGTTTATTCTGTCGTTGAGGTATTTGGGTCCGTTGTTGTGTAGGCATTTGTAGGCGTGAGTGAGGATTTTGAAGGTGATTCTCTTCTCCACGGGGAGCCAGTGGAGTCTCCGCAGGTGTCGGCTGATGTGTTCGTTCCGGGGGATGCCGAGGACGAGTCTGGCTGCGGTGTTCTGTATTGTCTGAAGTTTGCAGAGAAGGGACTTGTTGATGCCGGCGTAGAGAGCGTTTCCATAGTCCAGTCTGCTGGTGATGAGTGAGTGGGTGACTGTCTTCCTTGACTCCGGGGGGATCCATTTGAAGGTCTTTCAAAGGATGCGGAGGGTGTTGAAACAGCTGGAGGCGACGGCGTTGACCTGTCGGTTCATAGTGAGTGATGAGTCGAGTACGATGCCGAGGTTTTTGGCGTGGTCTGAGGGAGTAGGTGGGCTTCCGAGGGCGGTGGGCCACCAGGTGTTGTCCCATGCTGAAGGGGTGGTTCCGAGGACGAGGACTTCTGTCTTCTCAGCATTGAGTTTTAGGCAGCTGTTGGTCATACAGATTGCGACGTCTTGCATTCCTTTCTGGAAGTTCAGTTTTGCAGTGGTGGGGTCTCTGGTGAGGGAGAGGATGAGCTGGGTGTCATCGGCGTAGGATACGATGTTGAGGTCGTGTTCTCAGACAATGGCTGCGAGGGAGGCCATGTAGACGTTGAAGAGGGTCGGGCTCAGTGATGACCCTGAGGGTGATTTCCGTGGGGGCGGAGAGGAAGGGTGGTAGTTTGATCCTTTGGCTTCTTCCGGTGAGGATTCTGTCCATCCATTAACTCCTCAGAAAAATAACTATATTTTACCCCCTCCCTCTTCAACTGCACATCAGCAAGATAGCCAAACCTGCCAAATACAACCTGCACTCACATAAAAGATCAATCTTAATATATGCACTCACGTTAGAACTGCTGCATTTTCTCTTCACATTTGTAGGCCATTGTCGTGCCATATTAATAGATGTACGAAAATTATCACATACTCCATTGAAAGCTATTCCTTAGTCCATAGCCAGAGTCTTAACTTCTACTAATAAATATAAAAATCTCTTATGTAATGCAAAACCTACATTGGATATCCACCAAAAGAGCTACATTTTGAAGCTCTTTTCAAGTGGATCTCAGTACTCAGCTGACACTCGTCTCGTTTAGGAAGCATATAAAAGTCTGTAGTGGGAGATGTTCACTGGCATTGAATCAGTGAATCAGCATCAGCTGGTAGATTTGTTCTTTGCACAAAAATGTTCAATTTATATATGTGAAAAACTTTGTATATTGGAAACTATGGGCCTGATTTAGATCTCAGTGGATGGGTATTCCGTCACAACGGTGACGGATAGCCCATCCACCGAAATATAAATCCTATTGTATCCTATGGGATTTATATTTCGGTGGATAGGATATCCGTCACAGTTGTGACGGAGTAACCCATCTGCTGAGATCAAAATCAGGCTCTAAGTTACAATTCTGCTTGTTTCTATTATTCAGGCATGCTATGTAATGATTCAATGGTCTGTTAAACAAGTCATCTCAATATGCAGTAGCAAGGTACAGAAAAGTGACTTGAGGCCAGCTGACAAGAAGTAAAAAATTACCAAATGAAGTATACAGCTAGAAGCCCTGAAAGTAAAAAAGAGCATATAGAAGAAATTGTAATGTAATGTAATGTAAATGAGATTTGTAAAGCGCAAACTCATGCCCAAGGGTGTCTTGGCGCTATCAGAGGCTAGTATGGGTGCAGATCAGTTGGAAAAAGAGGCTACTTGCTGGGTCTTGGTGTCTGCTAGTCCTGTGAGAAAAGCCACGCCTTTAAAGCCTTTTTAAAGGCGAGCAGGGAGGGAACAGCTTTTAGTGTCAGTGGTAAGCTGTTACAGAGCATTGCAGTGGTCCTGAAAAAGCTTTTGCCACCCCAAGTGGTCCTCTTAAATGAGGGGTCCATCAAGTTCATGCCAGAGCCAAACCAAAGAGTCCTTCCTGGAGTATACCAACTAAGCTTCCCCTTGAAGCGTAAAGGTCCATGGTCATGCAATGCTTTATAGGCCAGGCATAAGGCTTTGAACCTGCAGCGTTGTCTAACGGGTAGCCAGTGGAGTTTCCTAATGGCTCCTCTAGCAGATTCATATTTTGGAATTTTAAAGAGCAAATGGGCGGCTGCATTTTGCAGAGTCTGGAGCCTTTTCAGGGGACCTGTTGCAAGGTTAAGGTAAAGACTATTACAATAGTCAATCCTTGAAAGTATCAGGGCAATGATCACCATTTTTAAGAGTTCTGGGGGTAGAAATGTTTTGATCTTTTTTACCAACCTCCGAGCGCCTAAGAAGGCGGCTGTAATACTGTTCATCTGTTCTTTCAGCTTCAGTTCGTTATTCCGGGAGTGGGCTCAACTCAGGCAGCCACCAGGCCGGAATCCAGAAAGAAGGATTATTGCCAAAAATGACGACCTCAGTCATTGTGGCATTCAGTTTCAGACAATTATTGTCCATCCAGTTGCTAACTTTACTCATGCAGGTCTTAAATGCCGAGCTTGAGTCTGTTTCTGGTTTTGTTAATGACACCATGATTTGAGTGTCATCAGCGAATGATGCAAGGGAGAAACCAGAATTTTTGATGAGCGTTGCCAGCGGTGTCACATAAAGATTGAAAAGCATAGGGCTCAAGGCCGAGCCCTGAGGGACTCTGCATGGCAAGGAGAAAGGCCTTGATGAGATGTTGCGCAACACCACCTTTTGTTGCCTGTTGGCGAGAAAGGATTGAAGGAGATCTCAGGCTGTATCCCTGATCCCTAGGTTGTGCATACAGGCAACCACAATTTCATGGTTGACCGTATCGAAAGCCGTGGAGAGATCCAGCAGTGTCAGGGCTGTCGTCTCCCCCCTTATCCAACTTTTCTCTGATTTCTTCCGTGGCTATTATCAAGGTGGATTCTGTACTCCGGTTTTTCCTGAACCCATGATGTGTGTCGTCTAGAAGAGCATTTTCTTCTAAATATTCTGAAAGTTGTACATTCAACACCTTCTCTGCCACTTTGGTAGTGAAAGGGAGCCTTGATATAGGGCGATAATTATTGGGGTCCAGTGCATTCAGGTTGTCCTTTTTTAGCAGAGGCTGAAACGAGGCCAGTTTCCACTGCGAAGGGAAGATTCCTTCAGCAAACATCTTGTTAAATATCTGCCCCAAGATTTGTGCCACTTGAGCGGGGATCAGGTGCATTACTTTAGGAGGACAGGGGTCTTGCGGGGCACCTGATTTAATTAGTGGAATTAACTTAGTGAATTGTTCTATCGAAGGGGGCTTAAAAGTAGAGAAACTGGCTTGAACTGATGCGTTAGAGGGAGGTTGCTCATCCGATTGTGTGGCTGTTCTACCTACATTGAGTTTACTATTGATGTTGGCAATCTTTTCTTGATACAAATTGGCCACCATGTCACAAAACTTTTGATCTATTTCTGCAGTGGTATGGCTGGCATGTACCACTAATTTCCTTATAACCGAAAAGAGAGGTTTGTTGGCATCACAGGCTAATTTTATCTGTTCAGCGTAGTAGGAAGTTTTTGCCACAATGATATGTTTTTTATGTTCAGCAAGTTTGTTTTTATAGATAGTTTTCTCTTCATCTTCATATCTTTTTCTCCATTTCTGTTCTTGTCTGCGGCAGACCTGCCTAGATGTCTTAAGGGAGTCATTGTACCATGGCTGGGAGGCCTTCTTTGTTACAGTTCTTGGTTTAACCGGTGCTACCATGTCTAAGGCCATTTTTAGCCAGAGTGAAAAGTTTTCTACGCATTGTTCCAGGTTTTCTTCTAGATGCCATGGTACTGAGGTCAGGAAATCTTTAAATTCATTTGCCTGTATCTTATGCCATGCTCTGCTGGGGTTTTGATGGGGAGCAGCCCTATGCCTTATTGTTTTCTTAATCTTTATCTGCCAGTTGACAGCCCAGTGGTCTGACCACGTGAGGGGCAGAGATGGAAGTAGATTAATATCAATATGGTTGGAGAAAATCCCATCAAGCATGTGACCTGCCTTATGTGTGGGGCCACAGGAAATTAGATACAGTCCGAGCGCAGTCATGGCCTCAATTAGTTTTGACGAGTCTGATTTTTGTTCATTTTCCAAATGGAAGTTAAAATCTCTGTTTAGAATATGTGATTCCAGAATCATGCTGAGTTCATCTGCGAACCAACTTCTAGGTTCTGGTGGGCAGTAGATTAGCTTTCCCTTAAATGGCTGTGAGCTGCATTGAGAAGGCTAAAGCTTCAAAACTAGGGGTAGTTATTGACTCAAAAGTTGCTTTAAAATGAGTACGGAAGAAAACAGCCAGCCCTCCACCCTTTTTTAGTTGCCTAACTACCCAATATATAGTATATCCGGGTGGTGTGGCTGCAACAATTTCTGGGCCGGAGCTAGCGTCTGCCCCTCTTTCAGTTATGAATGCAACATCCACATGCTGTGCTAGGACCAGATCATAGAACTCAACGTGGTGTTTAACCAGAGATCTAGTGTTTAGTAGCATGTACAAAATTTTAGCATGTCTTGGGCTTCCATATTTTCTCTCTTGGTGGTCAGCAATAGTATTATCAGCTGTGCTGGTCACGGCGGTGGGTCTAGAACCTCTGGTCTGACTAGGGCGAGGGAGGTGGGGATAGGGAAGGATCAGGGGGGGTAGGCAGACAGATGGAGCTGATGGGACCTTCACTGCTAGGTCTTAGTGCAAATAGAGACTCACGTGAGTATTTTATAATTCCTGCTGTTTCTGATGACAACCGGCCAAGGGGATGAGCGCTGGGCGCGGTCCAGGCGCAGATGGGCACGGACTTTCTTGCCTTTGGGGCGCCAGTGGCGTGCCCGCTGCGCGCGTCCACTGCGCGTCAACGCTGTCCTCCGTTTTAGTAGACGGAGAGATAAGAGCTCAGGAGAGAGACTAGGCCGTCTCCTTCCCAAGATAGCGTCCGGCAAGTGGCGATGCAGAAGTGAACCGTTTGCCTAACCAAGCCTCCCTCCAGACAATCAGCAACTACTGCTGCAGTGGACCGGGGAGGAATGAGGGGAGTTCAATGATCCTGGGAGCAGGAGCGGGAGGTACAAAGCACGAATAAAACGAAGAAACTATTTAAAAGAGCTTAAATGAAATTAAACATGCCAATCTATTACATGAATAGGTATAAGCAATTTGATCAATGCAAATGCCAAAGTTACGGGAGTTGTGCCTTCTTGAAATGTTTAAAAGAAGACTTCTAACTAACCCTGGGCGTGAACCCTGCTCCGCGTTACATGGAGATCGCGGAGTTCCAAAAAAACTCCGCTTCGCATTGCTGAGCGGAGTTCTTTTCCTCACTCACGTTCGGCAACATCATGTTGGCGAGCGCAACTGAGGAAAATCCACCTCCTGGCGAGATTTGTCCTCGTTCGCGATCGTTAACATCAAATTGGCGAGTGTGGAAAATCGTCAACGTCATGGTGGCGAGCGCGCCTGGGGAAAATCCACCTCCCGGTGAGATTTTTCCTCGTTCGCGATCGTCAACGTCAAGTTGGCGAGCATGGAAAATCAACCTCCCGGCGATATTTCTCAATGCAGGGGTCAGATTTCTCATTGCGAGTGGTTGCGTATGCTCGCGACCACTTGCGTTGAGAAACTGTCTATTCGCGTTGAGAAAACTGCAGCTATAGTAAAAATCTACTCGAGCGGCAGAAAGGAAAGCAGTGCCCACTTGCTCTGTGCATGGTGCCGTTCGCGATGATTGCACAGTGCGGACAAGCATCCGGCACCACAAATCACTGCGAACAGCATTTTCTATCGCACTCCGCCGCTTGCAGAGCTCCGCGTAGTGCGGCAGAGTTTTTTTCCACTTCACGGAGTTCCGCATAGCTGAACTCCGCGAACTCCGCCCAGGGTTACTTCTAACATCAAAAATCATATTCACATCAAGTCAGTTATAAAGTGCAGCGTGCAATTTAGATTCTTCCAGGCCAATTTGCAGCCTAAAGGAATGAGTACCTTACTGCAGCCTATCCGGTGCGCGTTGGCGCCATCCTCGGTTTAAGTAGACGGAGAGATAAGAGCTCAGTAGAGAGACTAGACCGTCTCCCTCCCAAGATGGCGTCCGGCAAGTGGTGATGCGGAAGTGAACCGTTTGCCTAACCAAGCCTCCCTCCCACAAAATGAATATAGAATGCATTACATTAAAGCCTGCATGGCACACAGAACTTTAGAACCTCAGAAAATCTCCATCAAAACTACCTGTGGTTAATTAAATGCAAATCCCAAATTATTAGTGATCTCAGTAATCCATTATATTTGTTCCACTTTGGAAAGGCAAAATGCAATAGTCGACTGAGAATAGAGGTTACATACTGAAATAAAAGTTTAAATTGTTGGCAAACTTGAGACACTGTTCTCTCAAACATGGCTAAGTTTAGCGGGGTGGTTGAGGACCTCACTGGATTCTTCAATATTTTCTGACTTTACAAAATTAATAAATTTTTAATGCTGCACTTGCTTTTCCCCCACGACGACCACAATTTATTTCTTAACCCCATGAACGAAGAAGTAAAATAACAAAATGTGGAACTTCCTAATTTGAAGATTTTCTCTGCTGGTTCTGAAGTTGTTCTGTGCCAAATGCAAAAGTCACTGTTTATAGTTAGTGATTTCCTAAATGTGCTCTTTATCTTCATATCTTTCAGTATTAATAACTGAATGTTTTCTAAAATAAATTGTACTCCATGCAAATTTGGTTGATGATGCCATATGCTGCACAAATGTACAATAATAAAGCAACATAAAGGGGAAAAAATGCCACAGACGATAACAGAGGATTCCCCAGTGGTCTATGAAGTGGAGGAGGACCCTGGGCGACTAAGGGAGGACTTGGTTGGATGCGCTAGCAAAGATCTTGTTCTGAGGTTAGATTTGATAATAGTGGTGGAGTCAGTTTGGATTTCATAAATAACGGGAATTCCTTAGCCTTATTTTGAGATGTACTGGTGAGATTTTCCTGAGTGATCTCATGGTTCACCATTGCATCTTGAATCACAGCTATCGGGCTGGCCACCGACCTCGCTCCTGCCATTACTGAACCAGATGGTGCACTGCCTCGTTCTTCAGACAATGGATTCGTAGTTGTTTCTCTCTGGCTGGGATTTACATCCCTCTCCTGATTGGGGTCCTCCTGACTCCCTGCTCCGTGTTCCAGGACCTCATCTTCAGAGCTCGTAGGACTAGAATTGGAACTGACCCACGACGAGGCTTCTGCAAGCGCTCAGCCCTAACATTTGCAGAAACAGTCTTCAGCTGGGTTGTTCGAGTTTTGGATTTAAGAGCCACATTTGAATCAACATGAGCCATTACATTGGCAATTTTTAAGTGCTTCCCCATCCTAGCAGTAGATCCTGAAAGCAAATGCTTAAGAAACACGCTTATGTAGCCGAGGGGGTGGTGGTGTGCGCCCCTCTGAGCCGTGACACTTCCACACTTCTGCAGAACAGAGCCCAGTGCAATCTAGCACTTGGTCAATAGTTTTTTCAGCTTACTCCGAGTGAGTTCCCTGGGGGCCTTTTATCCAGCAAGATCCAGGACAAGTTCCACTAATACAGCCCACAACAGCAGCAAAAAAACAAAAAAGTTCTGTGATTTTTCTGCTGACTTTTTCGTTGAAGCTGCAACTTATTTTTCCCCCTTCACTCCGCCTTCACACTGTATTTTGTCCTCCTCCGATGCCTCCGTTGCCACCGACCTCTCATGAATTTCTCCTTTGATAATGAGTGGATGCAGGCGAGTCTTGCTCCTTTTTAGTTAATCCAACAACACAGTTCTCTGCAGAAAGGAGCAATGGACCCTGTCAGGGCGGCCCTGGCATGGTGAGGACGAAGCACCTTCGCTTAATTAATACACCTCACATTTTTTTTTTCTTTTTACCGCAAGGGAGCGCCGCCCTTTACCGCCGGTAAATTCGACTCCAAAAATGCGGCACCCAGCCGTGACTCCACTCTGCTCCGGTCGCAGGGGAGCCCAACAAACGCTGAGCAAATGCCGAGGGGGGAAGGAGAAACCGAGCCACCACCACTGCGGCTACCACCGTCCTGGCAGAGCCTCCCCAGAAGCAGGAACTAATCAAACACCCACAGATTGATCCCAGCAGCATCGGAGCACCTCCAGCAAACAAACAGCGAACCTCCCACAGCCACAGGTCATCGATCAGCGATCTCCATTACCGAGGGCGGGGCAGTGGTCCCCTGAGGCTACGTGCAGGCGGGAATCGCCGTAGCCTCCATCTCAACTTCCTTCCTAAAAAAATGTAGTAATAGGACAACAAGCACGGTTAGGGTTGGAAGATCCGTTTGGAGACCAGCTATCAGAGGCGGGGACTAGCTTCCAATTTGATATCAAAGCCATGTTAAATTTGATCCTTGATGAGATAAGGGAGATGAAAGTAACGCAAGCAAATGAGGTAGCAGCTCTTCATTCACGTTTATCAAAAATCGAAGGAGCAGTCGGGTCTTATCCGGCAAGACTCCAAGAGGCTGAATCAAGGATTTCTCTCCTTGAAGATCAGATGACTTCGATGCAACATCAGACCTCATTAGAGAAAAAACTGCTGGAAACAAAGTTAGAAGAGCTGGAAAACCATTCTCGACGCTCAAACCTGTGGCTAGTTGGGGTCCCAGAGGGTTGTGAGGGATCTCAAATGCTCCAGTCGGTTGAGTCTTTTATCAAGGAGAATGTGCTGCCTGAGTTTTCCAGTGACCTTACTATAACTATAAAGTCCCAGCACAGCCATTTCCGAACTCAAAGTTGCCTAGAACTATCTCAGTTAAATTTCCGGACTACCGAGTGAAGGAACAGATATTGACCAGCGCTATTCAAAAGAAGCAATTCTCCACTCGGGAAGTTCCGAGTTGCCGCATCTTCTCTGATATGAGTGCAGTAGCGGCTCTGCGATGGAAAGAATTTGTTAAGCTTCTTTATCTGTTCAAGGCACAAGGGGCGCAGGCGGCCATCGCTCAACAATCAAAGCTGCGGGTCCTGGTTCAAGGGAAGTTCCACATGTTTGCAAATCTCGATGAAGCCCAGGAACTTTTGCAGAAAATTACTACTGAAAAGCAAAATGTTTGAACTATCTGGAATGATTGCCTGGAATTTTTTGTCTTTTCCTCCTTTTTCTCTTTTTTTTGGGTTATTATCTCACGGAGCAGGGCGGATTAGTAGGTCACACTAGGGTGCAATAACATGGCACCTGGCTTAGGGGAAATTCAGGGAGGGAAGGCAGGGGGTATGGTGGGCTTTTCCCCATCTGCCAGGGGTGGGAAGGGGGGGTGGAGGTGTGGGTTAGGGAAGGGGTAAGCAATGGAAAAAATGAGCAGGAGAAAAAACTAATTATATTGGATACGTGCACAAGTTTGTAAGATACTGCAGAGAGTGGTTAGGACGGGAGGTGTAGGTCAAAGAAGGGTTAAATTTGCTGAGAGAAATTTCAGATTGGGCAAAGCTGAGACAGGCTATTTAGGATGGATCAAATGTCGCAAGTTATAAAAGTGATTACATGCAATGTCAATGGATTACTGAACCTGCGTAAAAGTTCTGCTTTTTTAAATTGGTTAGCATCCCTTTCTCCTGAAATCATATTCCTACAAGAAACGCATTTTAGGACGGAAACTCCCAAGATAGCGCTACCTAAAAAATATTCATTGGTGTATTTTTCATCTGCTAACTTAGCGGTGCGAGGGGTGGGGATCCTTCTATCAAATACATTAGATTGGCAGGTTGGGGAGGTCCAGCGAGATGGAAAAGGTAGATAGCTATGGATGAAGGTAAAACTAGATGGGATAGTGTTAAATTTAGTCAATTACTACGGTCCCATAGAAGATGATACTGTAGCACTTGAGCAAATTTATCAACTGATAGCATATACGGAAGGTATACTGATCCTAGGGGATGATTTTAATTATATACAGAATCTGGCACTAGACACCTCCAATAAAACAAAACGACAGCTAAAGCCTAAAACTGCAAAGCTAATAAAAAGTTGGTTAACAGACTTTACATTAACAGACCCCTGGAGACAGGGACACCATGGTTCCTCTCAATCTACATGTTACTCCTCAAGATATAGAACGGCATCTCGTTTGGACTTTTTTCTTGTGGATAAGCTGGTGGCCAATGGTAAATCAGAGATATTGGCCAATTCCTTTTCCAATCACTCTGTACTTTCTTTCGTGTTAAAGTTGAGGATCAAGCCGAAAGAGAGAGCAAGATGGCAGTTTGATAAATCCCTACTGGAAGATAATACTTGGGTGATCGAAACTAAAATTTTTATCAAGGAATTTTTCCAGTTTAATGCAAATACTGCCCCAATTTTTGTGGTTTGGGAGGCATTTAAGGCCACCTCTAGAGGACAGGCGATAGCCTATAAGCTTAGGTTAAACAAACAACGTAAGCAAAAGATCTCGGAGTTACAATCCGCAGTAGAGGAAGCTAGACAAAACTTAGACTGTACAGCAATAGCAGAACATACCTTTAAAGCACTACAGCAAGATCTGTCAAAAGCTAAAGATCAATTGAAGGATTTCTTTCTGCTAGAGGAAATCACGGGAAGCAAAGCGTATCAACAAAAGGTTTATGAGGAAAGCCAGCATATTGGCAGATTCCTGGCCTGGACTACGAAAATTAAGAAAGCAGCGCAAATAATCAGTCATGTCAGAAATCCTTCTACTGGCTTGCTAGAAGAAGATAAACAGGCAATATCGGAGGTGTTCCTTTCTCATTTTAAACAAATTTATGCGGATACATTGGCAGTAGAGGAGCCAGAATTGCGGTCCTATCTTGAATTACTGGAGTTACCGCAGATATCTCAGCAGCATACCGAGACGCTCAATAGTACAATAGAAATGTCAGAAGTCTGTGCAGTACTAAAAAGTATGTCCAACGCTAAGGCTAGCGGATGGGATGGGATGCTGGTCGAAGTATATAAGATATTTCAAGAAGAACTACTTCCTTTTTTAACTGAATTGTTTAGTCAAATAAAGGATGGGATAGATATCCCTAATAGTTTTAAGGAGTCAGTACTCATAGTCTTCCTTAAAAAGGATAAAGATCCTCGCGATGCAAATTCCTACCCCACTATCAGTTTGTTAAATACAGACTACAAACTGTTTTGAAGATCTGGGCTAGAAGGGTTGCTCCATGCGCCCAACAAGTAGTTCATACTGATCAAAATGGTTTCCTTCCGGGACGGCTAATGGCCACCAATACATACTTTCTCACGCAAGCAGTCGATTATTTTTCGGTTAATAAAATGAAAGCAGCCATATTGATGATGGACGCTGAAAAGGCTTTTGATTTGGTAGATTGGTGTGCCTTATTTGCTATTTTGGATAAGTTTGGTTTTCCCGTTCAGATGATACATATGCTAAAAAAATTATATAGTCAGGCGGAAGCAAAAATTGTTATCAATGGTGCAGAAGCTGGTAGGGTGATTATTAAACGAGGCAAGCGTCAGGGCTGTCCGTTATCCCCCCTTTTGTTTTCCCTGTTTATTGAACCCCTCGCTGTCAAAATTCATAATAATTTACTGATCGTGCCCCCCATTGAAAGTATGCCCAAAATCAAGTTGTATGCAGATGATATAATCTTATATCTTAAAGCTGAAGGGTCTAACATACAGAATGCGATGGATGATATTCAGAAATTCACAAAGGTAGGGGGATATAAAGTTAACCAAGCAAAAACAGAAATCCTTACATTTAATTTGGTTCCTTCTGATTTCCCGGCTTCCTTACATCCTCGACTGCCACATCCAATTAGATACTTAGGCATTTATGTTACAAATGAGTATGACCAATTTTTTTCTCTGAATTATACTACAATGATAGGGAAAGTGAAATAATTATTTGAAAAGTGGACTTTGCTTAATTTATCATTGATAGATCGGGTGTCTATTGTTAAAATGTTGGTGCTGCCGTTGTTTCAGTTTCTCTTTAGTAATCTTCCTTTGAAAATCCCAAGTGCCTATTCTAAGGAATTGGACAAAATAATTCGAAAGTTTGTGTGCAATAATAAACACCCCAGGGTTAAGCTAGCCACACTACAATTGGATGTAGCATCAGGGGGGTTAGCGCTCCCACATTTTCCAACTTATTATCAGGCCTCTTTGCTCAATTTGCTATCGCAACTAGGAGAGGAAAATTCAGTTTTTGATATTTTTTTTTGTAACACAAATGCTGAAGGAAAGCGGCATAAAACTTCCCATCTTTTTACGATCAGCAAAACTCCCCAAAAAGACCAGGTATAAGGTCATTTTGGCATTGGCAGCTAGGATTCTGCTTTTTTATAAATCACAAGATATTCCAGCATATCATGCTTATACCCCTATCCAAGATTGTGTAGTTAGAGGTTTAATGCCGCCAAGAGGGCTTTACCAAGTATGGCAAGAATTAGGTTTTGGTCAGCTTGGGGATTTTTATAATCATCAAACGTTAATTACTTGGGAAACGATAAGAATGCAAGTCGGCAATTTAAATACTGCTTTTTCTTTGAGCTATCTTCAGCTTGTGAATTTTCTTAAGAATAACTATACCATGCTGAGTGAGGCCACGCATCAAATTACTAAGCAAATGTTGCATAAAATAGTGGGAGCGGGATTTTGGTATCAGCAGTTACATCAGCAGGCTCATAGTGAAGAGATTATTGTGAAAGAGCTCCAGAAAATCTACTTAGAGACAGGTTGCAAGTTCAATACGAAAGAATGGTGACAGCTCAGTGAATTTTCGAATAAAGCATTGCGAGGTGCTAATTTTAAAAGAATGAATTTTTTATCCAGATGGCTAGCATATTACACTCCTCTGAGATTGCATAAGATGTTTCCAACTAGTCTGAACCAATATTTTAGATGTAATAAACAGAATGAAGGAGGATGGGTACACACATTTTACGAATGTAGGAAATTGCAGCAATTTTGGAAAGATGTTTTTATCATGATTTCTCAATTTCTGTTGTCAACTATTTACCCATCATCTAGGCTGGTATTATTTGGTGCATCGCCGGAGGTACAATGTTTTACGAAATATCAACAGTATTTTGTAATAATTTCTATAGCAGTTGCTAGGTCACTTGTTCTGCAAAATTGGAAAACTATTAAACAATCTAGGATTGACCAATGGGTTAGTAAAATGTGCAGGACTTACAGATTCGAGGAGGCCTATGCAAAACGTGTAGGAGCTACGGCAAGATTCAGAGCTATTTGGCAAACATTTAGTATATTGGAGTAAGAGTAGGTTCTAAGACCCTTCTGTAGTAGGGAATTAATTTTTGCACTTTATTAAAACAGACACTGATAGCCGCACTTGCATTTTAAAGAGTTCTTGGATATTTGTATTGATGTTGCTACTGGCATGGTTTTAAGTGACTTTCTGTCATTTTTTTTTTTCTTTTTAAATATTTGCTCCTAGTTGCACATGCACTTTAAATTATTGCTGATAGTGTCGTGCTATTTGTTTGTTATTACTGTTTAGATTGGAGTGGGCCAACTTTGCAGTAACAGTTATTAAGGATTATAAGCTACTGTAGAATACATTTTTTATGCACCTTCCCATAATTTTTAAACCCTTGATGCTAATCCAGAGTCCTTCTGTTTGTTTCTTATGCATTATTATGCAAAGTATATTGTGTTTTCTATGCTTTTATTCCTGCTCTAATAAAAAAAAAAGGGGGAAAAATGGAAGCGATAAAAATATAATACAAACGTATTTCACATAACAATACAAATAATGTTTAAACACCCTCCAAACTCAGACCACCATAAATATACATTTGTGATCCAAATATTTGAATAATGTATATTATTTTCCCTTTAAGTGGGAATGTTTTCAAATTTAGATTCATGTACAAAATAAGTATCAAGAAATAATTTTTTATATTGCATTTGTATTTACAGGCAATACAGATGATGAGCTTGGAGAGAAGTGTAGTATGATAATAAAAGCTTATGAACTGATCATATCAGTTGCCCTGGATCCTTGGATGACGCAACTGAACAATTACCCACTGCAGGGATTTCAGTTTTATTTTTGCATCTCAAAGTGAAATCTTCCACGTGATGCAACACCACTTGTGCCAGGGATTAAAAAAAAGCCTTAGAGCATGTCTAGCAAGTATCCTGAGTCAGTGAGTAGATACTGCATCCTGAACATTTTTATCTGGATAAGAAATGGCAAAATGTGCGCATCCTCAGAACCATTAATAACCAATCCCATAAGCACATGAAACAACAGCAGGAGATATATTTCTTTGCAGTTTAAATGTGTTTTGCACCTTGCAATGCTGGCAATGTTTTTAACATACAATAAAACTATATGAATCAATTGACTAGCTGTGATGGTAGACGGGGGAGTAACACAAAGTGAGTGGGGGATAGGTACTCATGTGCAGTGCTAAAAGAAAAAGTATAAAATTGTTGTTTGAATCTAAGCAGTGGAAGGACACAAGTCATTGAGTCAAACCCCAGTAACAAAACAAATTCTCCAGAGGCAGGACAGACAAATAATAGGGAGAGATGCCAATAAATAAGAAAATGGGAAATGAGATAGACAAGAAAACCATTCAGTCAAGAGCAATGGGTTGATACAAACCATTATATGCATTTTTTTGATGTATTGGTAACAATTGGTCTTCGACAACAAAAGACCGAAAAATGCATTCGTATATTACCCAGTATTAACCAGCGAAGTAGTTGCTCTAGAATAAAAAAGTGTCAGAAAACATAAACAAAGGTTTATGAGACATAAACCAAAGGTCATGAGATATGAATTTTCTCCAGGTGGCTTAAGAGTTATGTAAAACATTCTCTGTAGAGAGTGTTAAAAGCATGGAACTGAGGTAGGGTTGAGGACAGAATTATTCATAGATGACTTAGACACTGGGTAAAAAATATAGCATGAGCGCAAAAGCAAAATTGCTGAATAAGCATGATCTATGCTTCTACAGGAAACAGGTAAATGAACATACTAAAAGGGCATGCCACTCTATAAAGTTTCTGGCACCAATATATAGAGTATCTGGGAAACATTGATTTCATCACAGCGTTCCTCATCCTTTTCACTAGAGGGAACAATGGGCTAAGACAAGGCACATTCAAACCAATAGATCCAAACAATCCAAACTCGGTGTCCCTCTTCGAAGAAAGTACCACTTAATTATTTGACACTAATCACTGAGTTTTAATTAAAATGTACGTGATATTGATTTTTCTAGATTGGAATAAAAAATATTTTAGTTTTTTGTTGCTTGGTATAAATAACAACCCAAATGGGAGACTCAACAAGAATTATATTTGGTGGATTCTTTTTATCATCCGTCTTCCTCATGAGTTATGACTGTGCCCGTATTTCATAGCACTATGTATGAAGCACAGAACATTGCTCTAAGGGACCTGTTTGTATCACAGGACTTGCATCATTTTCACATTCCAACATTCAATGTGGACCTGGCCAGCTTTTCATGCTTCTTTAGTCAAACATTTGTATTACATTGGCGCAAGTTGCAGAGGGAAGACAACCTCGCCTTGGACCCTGTGTCATCGCTGTTGACATTGGAGAGGTAAAGAGATACTTTGAGGCAATTAAGGATACAGTTGTAAGTACAAAGGCACTTGAACAAGAGAGGGTGAATTGCTTAAAATTACAGTATATGCTTCATTAGCATATACTGTAATCGCAATCTTGTAAAAAAACTGTAATCTTCAGTCGCATGCATGGCAAATAAAGCCATTAACTTCAATACCCCGATGTACCTCGCTCAAAAACTGGAGCTCTCAAATGAATCGAGAGCCTCTAGAAGTGCCAGCACTCTACTGCTTAAACCACAGAAATTCAAGAAAAGAAAAACCTACAATCAAGCCTTCTCCGGTATCGCCCGAGGATTTGGAACTCCCTGCCCCCCGAAGTCAGATTGAATCCTTCTACTGTTCTTTTCAAAAAGGAAGTCAAAGTCTTTTGATGAAAAGATTTCTGCCTTAGTATGGGTGCTTACAAGGAGACTGAGGACACCCTCGCAAGTTTGAGTCCCATCTGCCAAGCCCCCGAGGGCACCTAGCCCTACAGGACTGTTAACTTTGTTCTGTGTGCTTTCTGTTTTCTACCTATTGTATCCTTCCGGATGTATTTAATTGTAAAGCGCTCTGATACCCTCGGTGGTCATGTTCGTGCTATAGAAAACTTTCAAAATAAATAAATAAATTAGAACATAGAACATAATGACATTCTTCAGAGGCTGGGCTTCATTTTCCTGTTGAGACTGGACCTCAGCGCTCTTGCTGTAATTCTAGTTTTTGGGGAGTAAATGATCATCATATTCATTCTGGAGGAAAAGGAATTTGCCTGATCCCCTTGGCATAATGGCTGGCAGATAATTTTCAATGTTTTAAGGATTTTAATTTGGCCCACCTGCGTGCCAAGCAGAGCAGTAAGCCTCATCTTAATGTTAGAATCAGCAGAAGGCTGCGTTTTCCTGCCACGTGTTGTAGTCTGCATCAACTTAGCCGTACTATTGGTGGGCTTAAGAACACACTGATGAATAGCTAGACTTAGTCATTACTAGGGGTAGGTGGAGCTCGCGTACTTTCACTCTGTGGAATTCCATGGACTTACATGAAAAATCAGCGAGATTCCGCTGAGTTCCACGTTTAGCTCAGTTTAGCGCTGGGAGCTTGTTCCTTTCTGAAAAATCAGTGTGAACGGCACCATGCAGCATGCCAGAGGTAGCTGCTTCTTGAGTTGATTTTGCTACTGCTGGAGTAGATTTTGTACTTGAGCAGCAGCTTTCTGACAGCAAACGGTCATGAACGCCCACGTTGGGAAAAATCTTGCAAGGTGCGCTCCTAGCGACCAAAATTCACGCTAGGGGAATGCCAAATCTCAGTTGTGCTAACCAACTTACCATTGGCGAGCTGCGTGCGAAAAAACTCTGCCACGCGGAGGTTGGCGGTGTTAGGCCAGAGCTTCGCATTACATGGGTAACGCACAGTGGCCAAAACTCTGCCAACTCCACCGGCAGACAGGAATTTATCACCCACCCTTAGTCGTTACTCTAATGACTGGGGTGGAAGTTGGCCTATATACATTATTCTGAGAGTAAAATGTATTACTTTTTCAATTGGATGTGAGAGATCAAACCTGAAAATTGGAGATGTGCCATGTGACAGAGTACATAAAGGAGCTCTGGATTTGACTTACCAGATTTCCTTAATAATGAGCTTTAATACAGTAGTGGAAGATTAAAATGGTGGAAGTGGTTGGGGTTAATGATATGGTTGTGGCACAGTAAAGCGTAAAGCTCAAAAGATTGCAGGAAATAGTGCCAGGTGTATGTCTTATGGTCTGTGGGTTGTGGCACTTCTCTAATCTCTCCCAGGATTTTGTGGATATTTACATGTATCTTTCAAGCCAGTCGGAAATCCTAAATGTTTCTAGAAAAAGTTCAGAAAAAAACATTTTCATTCACAAACATCAAATTCAATGATAAACTTGTATAAAAAAATAAGTCTGTCATACTATGTTTACACATCAGTGTTTTTTTAAGTGACCAGTTACTTTTTTATTGTAGCACTCATAAGGCACCTCACATGTGTAACGATGTTTGACCTCTGCCTGCTGAATGGCATCCAGGTATGGACTGACAAATTACTCTCAAATACGCACATTAATGTGAAACATACATTGCTTTTATCTATCACTTCATGACACCAGCATGCCGATTTGTAGTACTTTCCTCATCAGGTGTTGGGATTAACTCCACCCAGTGGTGCTCATTTGGGCAGTCTTGAAAGGATAAAGGCCTCACTCTGGATCATCAGAATTAATTTCTGTGACCTTCAGGTTGCGAATACGTTTCTGAAACAAATACATCAAGCCACTGAGGTGTCTAATGGTGCACTGAGTCTATAAGGACAGACATCATTTATCAGTGGGAAATTTTGATGCACCACATACAGTGTAAGAAAAACAAGGATTGCAATTTCATTAACCACATTTAAGGATTATCCTTCTGTAACTCTCAATGTAAGACATACAGACTTCAATCAGATTTGGTAATTGGTTTCTGAATTACCTCTTTTGGATTCAACACTATTTCAGAAAGAGTCTACAATTTAATACTGATTGTGGGGGTGCATTTGATACTCAATACACTATTGTTGGATTGTTTCACAGTCTCCAAAAAGTTTAACACTGAAACAAATAAAGTTTCACTTTTCACAGTCTTACTGCTTCGCAGTGTTTGTCTTCTCATTTCAAGAATTGACTATCAGGGGCTGCATTACACGTGTGGCGCATTTTCCTTCATTGTGCCGGGTGCACCTTTAAAAAGGTGCATCCAGCGCAATGAAGGCAAATGTGCCACATTATGGGGAATGCGCTTCTCCCAGGGCATCCGTGAACTCGTGCTGCCTTAGGGGCAGCGCATTCACGTGAAATATGGACCAGCTGCTTCACAGCAGCTCCGTGTTTCACTGTGCAGGCGGCAACCTGCCTGCGCTGTTAAAGGGGAATAGAGATCCCCTTGCAGGTGGGTGCAGTCAGTGGCTGCACCTGCCTGCAAGGGGATGTGGGGGGGGGGGATCCATAGGACCCCCTTTACCCCCTGCAGAGGGCTGCTCTCAGGAGGCTCACTGACAGTGCGCCACCTTTTAGTTGGCGCACTGTCTATGCGCCTCCTTAGGGCTTCTTTGCCTTTGCAGCCACGTTGGTAATACAGCGCGGGCGCAGAGGCAAAGGGATTCTCTCATTTGCTTGGGGCACGCCCCCATGCAAATGAGGGAACTCCCCATTTAAGATAGCGCTGGCACTTTAAATGCGCCAGCACTATTGGTATTACAGAAGGGGACGCACAAGCGTCTGCGGCCCCTTCTGTAATACCAAAGTTTACCCAGGGGCGCGCAATGTGAGCGCAAACGCCTGTTGCGCCCCCGGGGCACTTTAAGTAATCCAGCCCCAGCTGAGTTAGAATTACATCAGCAGGTTTGATCAGCTACTTGATCAGCTATGTGATGAATATCTTTGTTGACTCCCTGTATTGACCCTACATCCTTGTAGCTGAAGAATTAACTTGATGGACATTAAAGTGCTTGGAGGGCAGTATCCACAGCACATCAAATTTTATGTATCTAATTCAGCACAATATACATAGAACAACATCCAGTTAAACACACCTGGGAGAAATCTGATGAGCCCTCATTTAATAATATGATGATACATTGGCCGATGAGGATGTCTCTTATGATGAAACAGTAGCTGATAAGGAACGGAAATCTGCTGATGGTGTAATCTTGCCCAGTTATGTAACCACACAGCCTGATTCTCTGGTCCCACTTAATACTTTAAATATATCACTCTGATTGACACCACACTGTCTCGATGTCACCAGACCTTGATATACGCATATAAGTCTTGGATAGATGTGACCGCGCCCTATAAAGACCACTCATGTACAATTTTACATCGAGCACTATTGCTGAGTTCTAATTGGCTGGAAAGTATAACCAGTTGACTATACTGAATTAATGATTATACCAATTGCGAAAGATGAACCTGCAGGACTTAGCCCTATTCCTGAAGTCACCACAGCATCTCAGATCAGAAAAGAAATCAGCTCAACGGACGTTGAGGCACCGACATGAACGATATTCCTCTTTGTGGAATAATTATAATTTCTTATAATCCTTCGTCCTGTCTTTCATAGAGATGTACAATCATCTTATGATAAATTGTTTTCTCAAAAGGATGCTTCATTCCAAATAAGAAGTCATTGTCTGAGAGTGAAGATGCTACACAATCTGATGATGAAGAGGCAATATTGTTTGGTAATGATGAGCTTTAGTCTGATGCCACATTGACTCCTAGTGACACGTCATTCACTGTTCATTATGACTGATTGTGTGTTGATGAAACATTGTCAGATGATGAAGATATGGTATCCTTAATGCCGTCTAGCAGAAAAGGTCTCAAATGTTGCCTATTAGACTTCAGGCCAGATGTACAAAGCCATTTAAGGATTGCAAATCCTACGATTCACAAAAATCACAGGGTTTGCAACCACAAAATGGCTGTAACATAATTATTAAATCCATTTTGTGAGCTGGAAAAGCCTTTCCAACTCACAAAATAGGTTTAGCAATCTATACCAATTTGAAATTTGAAAGGGACGTCCCTCCTGGCATATAGAATCATTAATCAGCCACCTTCCCCTTAGAGAATGGTTTCAGCTGACCTCGAGGGAAGTAGGCCATGATCCACTGCCAAGTACCCCCCAGGGTTTGCCAAACAGTATCTCAAGCAGTTCTAAGTCCCTTACGGAAATGCAAACACAAGGATGGTGAACTGCTGTTCCTTGTAGGCCACCATCCCTGATTTTGCAGCCAATTCACAGAGGGTTGTAAACAGTAACCAACCTAATTAATATTCATACTGCAGGTCATTCTGCGACACCCTGCAAATATAAAGTTTGCAATACAACCTATCAATATATAAGTCACATTGCAAAATAAGAGACCGGTCATAAAACCTCAGTGCACAATTTGTACCCACATTTTACAACTTATCTCTTAGTACATCTGGCGCTTCATTGAGCAAGCCAATGTTCCTAATCACAAGCCATCACTTATTTTAAAAATGATCCAGCAAGATTAATTATACATACCTTTCAGCGAAAGTTGACCAATGGCAGATATGATAAACTTTTACTACTCCAGTACTTAAGACAGGAGATTTGGTAGCACTGTGCATTTCATCAAATATGAGTCTAAGCAGTGTTGATTCTTTAGCATGCTGAGAGGTGCTGCTCCCTCCAAGAGGTGGTAGGATTTAACAAGATCTTCAAGCCCCTGGAAGCCATGAATGGAAACATTGGCGGGGAAATGAAGAGCCTGGCCTTCCTCAACATGAAGCTGAAGCTGAAGCACTTTGAAGCAACAGTGATAAACATTACTGATAATATTGGATCAGAGGTCTTGCTGGAGACCTGGAAAAGAAGGTAGTCAAACTGGAGGGTTGTGTCTTCTGAGATACTTTTTCCAGAAAAATACAACCAATGCAAACAGACATTATCTAGATGGACTCGTTTACTCTTTTCAGTGAGCACCCTAGCCATGTTAAAAGCATTGCCATCCCTCAAGGATGCAAGCTACTTTGTTAAATGCTCAATTCACTTCTTATCTGGTAATTATGAACCTCTGTTCTTATAAGTGAATACAAATATCTTTTCCCAGCACACCTCGTTGACCTGGAATCCCTCTAAATCATTGGAGCTGACGGTATGGAGTGGCATTGTCAATGAACTGCTGTGGTGTGACTGCTGAACAGTGAGTTGTAATGCGCTATGGTGACAGTCATCAACTCAACTTTAAAAGCAACTAACTGATCAGAGCCTCCTCTGCTGTAACTCTTGCTGCATGGCCAGAATATTTGTGCTTGTGACGTAAAATCAAGGAAAGCAAGGGAACACATGCTGGGTCATGTGCAACTTCACACCAATGTGAGAAATTGGGTTGTTGGTTGAGTGGGGTGTTAATTCTCAAGCAACAGGCACAATCCCTGTCCGGGTGAACCACAAAAGTCACTAAATTAACCTGTACCTACCCCTCTGGTATCTTGGCACAAAAGCCGGTAGCCTTAACTTAGAGGCATGGTTTAAAGTGTTTGTGCAGCACACACACAGTAATAAAGTGAAAACACAACAAAATAAAAATCCCACCCAAATTTAGAAAAATTGAGTACATTTTAATAAATAATTTGACACCAAAATATCAAAACTCCAATCAGTAGATCTGGAGTTATACATTTTTAAAGTTTAAAATTAATAAACCAGCTCCTAAAAGATCAAAGCCCCAACTGCGGACATCTAGTCTCACTAAACCGAGGCAAGGTAAAAAAATATGGCCGATCATGATGGAGTGCGAGTCGGATACGAAAAGTGGAAAGGCCGGGTTTGCCACGTATATTAGGACTTAAAAGAAATTTCAGTAAAAAGTGATCTTAGAAGGTAAAGCTCAGAGGGACCAGGCTGCAGTAAGTGCCAAAGGAGGATGTGTCATTGTCAGGGAGCCGCTGGATGAAGTCCCAGGGAAGATTTCTTTGTTCAGACTCAGGGCCTAATTTAGATCTTGGCGGACGGGTTACACAGTCACAACGGTGATGGCTATCCTGTCTGCCAAAATATAAATCCAATAGGATATAATGGAATTTATATTTCTGCGGATGGAATCTGTCACCGTTGTGACGGAGTAACCCATCCGCCAAGATCTAAATCAGGCCCTTAGTCTCTTTTTTGGAAGTTGAAAATCTCCTGCAGGATGAAGCTGAAGGCAGTAGCAGGCAAGAGTTCTGGGAATGTAGCGGAAGCTGCCGCGAAATCAAGCCGACCGGCCATGCACCTTTGGCAGACAGATCAGCAGGTTTGGTCCCAGCCTTCCCTTGGTTCAACACCAGGGGTCCAGGACTGGAGGGGCATCACTGGGGGGAGGGGTAGGACTAACTCAGACTGGGTCCAGGTGCGGGTTGAAGATGGTTGGAGCCTTTTCTGTCTCCGAGGCTCTGATCAATAGGCCAGCAAACTAGCCCTTGGAGTCACTGTGGTAGTCCTGGGTTCAAGCAGTAGAAAAGAGCTCAAGTATCAGGGTACACCTCTGAGGGTTCAAGGGATGCTCCACGCAGCAAAGCAGCCCTTCCAGGTGCTGCAAAACAGTCTTGTGGAGTACACAGCTGGCCACAGTAGCAGGCAGTCCTCAGAGTCCTTCTGCATGTCTGGAAGGTGAACTGAAGAGTGGGTCTGAGGGTCCTATTTTCACACCTTGTGCTATCTTTCAAGTAGGAGACGTTTCTAGATAACTCCCTTTGCTTGTGCTTGAAGTTTCCTGCTTCCCCTGCCCTGGTTTCTGGCTGTCTTCATGAACAATGCAGGGGTGACAAGCCCATTGTGTGAAGGCAGAGCACGGCCTATTTAGTTGCAAATGGGGCTGTGCCCAGCTCCGCCCTCCCATCCTGACAGTTGATGGCCCATCCAGGCACACCCAATTCCTGTATTGTGTGGTTGTCTTGGACGAATAAACAAAGTCCAACTGCCAACTTCACCCAGTCATGTGGCCCATGAACAGGCTGCAGGCACCACATAGAGAGGGCAAGAAAATGCAAACTTTCTAAAAGTGGAATTTCATGGCATTTTCAAAATTGTGACTTGAAATCCAAAAATACCATTGAAGAGGATTTTTAATAATTTCTCAGACACCAAACCTGAAATATTGACCCGTTACCAATCAAAAGTTAGCACTTTAGTAATAAGGGAACCAAATGTAATCCTATTGGAGAGGTAGGTCTCACGGTAGTGAAATCCGAATTTAGTAGTGTTTCACTACCAAGACATGTAAAAATGAAAAGCACATGTCCAACCTTTTAATTACAATGCACTCTGTCCTATGGGCTACCTAGGGCCTACCTTAGGGGTGATGTATATGCAATAAAAGGGGAGTTTAAGACTTGCCAAGTAGGTTATATTGCCAAGTCAAACTGGCAGTAATTCGGGCTGAAATGGCAGGCCTGGGCTATCTTTTAAGAGCTACTTAAGTGGGTAGCACAATAAGTGTTCCAGGTCCACTGGATGCATTTAATTTACAGGCCTTAGGTATGTGGTATACCACTCAACTACAGACTTATAAGTAAACTAAATATGCAAATTAGGTGTAAGAGAATTTTACCATGTCTAAGGGAGATAGCAAAAGCACATCAGAACTGGTTAGCAGTAGTAAAGTGCACAGAGTGCAAGAGCCAACAAAAACAAATTTCAGCAAAAAGTGGAGGGAAAGGCAAAATGTTGGGAAAGACCACCCTGAGGCTGGCAGGTCCAACACACCAAGTTTGAAATACATCAATTACTAACTGCATGTTACCTAGTATTAAGTAACTGATGTAACTGATTTTGAACTTTACCTTGGTACTTCCATTTTCAACATTGTTCACATTGTTATTTGGTTCTGACGTATAACTGAATGATTTAGGTTTACCTGGGGACTCAAAATAATGCCTTCCACTCGACACAACGGATTCCTCGCCCATTGCTCTGAGAAACCCTGCCAGAGAGAAAGCTAGCTCCAATTAGATTGTCTTTGAGAAACTACCAGTTGCGTCCCAGGTTTTGATTTAACTAGGTTACTTTTGTGATAGATTCCAGACTACTTTTAACTATGTAGTCTCTCGTTGACCTACCTCTCCTAAAGGTCAGCCCTGGTTTTCTCGGTGTTAGTTTCCCTATTACGGGGTCATGTCTGATAAGGTGCCAATATCTCGGTAAGCTCTTATGTACTGCACCTTCCTGCTTGCTGTCTGTTCTCATCCTGAAATTGGGGCCATTAATGATCTTCTTTGGCTGAGATGTTCCCTAGTGTGGTTATTAGGTCTCCGTAGAGCATTCTTTACTATGGCTTTGGTGTATCCTCTTTCTTTAAATCTTTCCAAAAGCTGTGTTAATGCTTTATCAGATTCTTCTTTATTGCAGCAATTCCTTCTCATTCTTAAGCTTTCCCCATAGGTGATGCTGGCAACTAGATTCAGTGGGTGGAAACTACTATCATGAAGTAGCGAGTTCTCTGCGGTTGGTTTCCTAAATACCTTTGTTTCTAGTTGGACTGTGAGGTCCAAGAAGTTTAACTGTTGTTTGCTTATCTCACTAGTGAATTTCAAATTGAGAGTATTCCTATTGATCCTTTCAAAAAACTTTCTGGCTCTGTGAACCGACCCCCTCCAGATTACAAATAGGTCATCAATAAACCTTCACCATAAAACAATCTTGTTTTGCCACTCATCTGGGTATTGTACTGGGACCACCTGCTCTTCCAGCCAGACCATATGCAAATTTGCCTAGATGGTGGCTACACAGGTGCCCATTGCAGTACCTCTTACTTGTCTAAACAGCTCCCCATTAAAAAGAAAGCAATTATTATTTAGACAAGCACGTATCATATGAATTAGCATTTGTGTATGTTTCCAAAGACTTAATGGCCTTGTGCTAAAAAAGTGCTGTGCTTCCTTTGCTCCATCAGTGTGCTTTATACTACTGTATAGGGTTGTTACAGTTATAATTAGCAGGGTATACTCATCTTCCCATGGGATATCAAAGATCTTCTTTAAAAAATCACTGGTGTCTTGTATGTCCCTAATGATGTAATCCACATATTTGGATGTGTTCTCAAACATGCCACCTATGGCCGAAATGATGGGCTGGCTAGGAGGGCTCAATTTATTTTTATGAATTTTAAGGATTAAATAAAATACTGTACGATGGCCTGCACTCAAATGCTGATATTCTTCCAGGCCTAACAGTCCCAGATTGTACCATTCTCTAAGTTGTTCATTCTATTCAGCCTTTACTTTGGATAAGACATTGTTAGGTATTCTAACGTAGCATGAAATATCGTCCAATTGCTTGTATGCTTCAGTCATGTACATTTGCATTAGCCACATAAGAATTTTATCCGATTTATCTGAGTTATGAACTACACAATCAGTTCTTGAGTTCAATTTCGTCATCAGATCATGAAAGTCTTTAGATTTACTGTTGCCCCCACCTTTTCCTCTTTTGTTAGAAATACCTGCAAGCTCTTTCAATTCCTGGATTACCAGATCATTAAATATGTCTATTGAGTCTCTTGGCATCATGGGAGTAAATTTGGAGCTGGGTCTGAAGGTTGCATTGGCTTCCCCAATTACTTCCAAATTAAACTTTTCTATAATTTCCTCCTCAGTGATTCCATCTGTAATTCCCATGATCTCATTCTCCAACTCCTGGTGCTTTTGTTAATATTGATAAAATCAATGCCAATATGCACAATGATACACTCGCAATCAGGAACGAAATTACATGACTATTATGAAATACACCTGACGAAAACAATAAATCAACCCCGACCCAGAAATACATGGTCAGACAGGCTCCGAGACTTAGGCCTGGGGTTACTGATTGACAGGTCACAGGTGGGGTGGCACGTAGCTGGCAGAAAAACATGCAAACAGGAAACTCAAGTCAGTCCCCCAGATAAGCTCAGTGACACCACAATGGTCTAGGGAGACTGGCCCCAAAAAAGCACACATGTCCGGAGGGGTGCTTGCATTCCCAAAAACACCATAAAGTCAGATGAGGTTAGAAACACACAGCCAATTAGGACACAGTACAAGCAGTGATCTCATGCCCCTCATGCCCGATATCTGGAAACATTACTCACTGGCCTCTGTGTCCACGCATGGTCGAGGCCCACCTGCATTTGTTATCAGGTGTCTAATTTACTACTTCACAGACAAGGCCTGCATTCTTTTACCAAAAAAGGATGTTGGAAGTACTTTATGATACCCAGAGATGTGTATAAAAATGCATTCAAATCGATTGTACTTTGAGACAGTCCTCAGACCCGCTTCTGTGACTGTTCACCGAAATATTCAATTAAAGAAACTGTTCCTGTCTTGTCTTTTGTTTTTTCAAGGTAAATTCATATTAGAGCAACATTTTGGCAAGCCACTGGAGAGACACTGACAAGACTGCCGCTGAAGAAAAGGAACCCCGTCAGAAAGGATTCACATTTGAACAGCAAGGAAGATGAGCAGTCACCACAGTTGATTGGAAGTTCTGCTGACTCTGCGGGGTGGAGGTTCATCCTGAAGTTACCATCAGAAGGTAAGAGACCACATCTGATCCTTAGCCCTTAGCATTTGGCGTATATGGCAAATAAGGAAGAAGCACAAAAATTTAACCTGAGTGCCCTGCCACTGACAGAAATCTGGCATGTTACTTATTTCATGTGCCCGAACTGACTAGTCGCAAGGTGGCCTTGGAGGCGTTCCTGTGGAGGTCACCTTTTATCGATAGTCAGCATGCTCGAAAGGGTTAAGGTTGTTTGTTGCTTTCGACCACTGGGTGTGACACAGAAGGTATACTTGTCCCCTGGGTGTGACAAAAGGGTTGATGCCTCATCGCTGGGACAGCTGGGCATGACACAGATGGTATGCATAGGCCGTGGGTGTGATATAAGGTCAGCACCTCAATCTTATTTTTTTTTTTTGTCTAAAGTGGTTTTCTCTGTGCTACCAGTTTCTTAAAACACAGTATCTGAAAGAAGTGAAAGGTGTTGTTTGCTCGTACTGCTGGCCGTGAGACTGATGGTACGCTAAACCCCTGGGTGTGTAACGGGGTGCAATTCGGATATTAGGGAAAAAGATTTGGATCTTGGAGATTAGGTGTAGCTTGTGTTTGGCCAAGGAGGGCCACTGGTTGTCAAGTTGTTCCTTTTTTCAGCACAAACTGTTATCATATTTGTCTTGGAGCCAATATTGTCAGACTATTGGGCTCACTTAGCAAGGCTTCCCCTGGTCACAGGATAGCATGTGCTAGGAGCGGGCTAAGGTATTTCTGAAAAAGTCATAATTTTTTCTCAGTCATTTTTTTCTTATTGTGGTATTGAAATTGATGCAAGGTATAGTTGATGTTATTTTATGCTGTGGTGCTGGTGAATTAATGTAACTGTATTTTTGTCTTGAGTATTGTGTTTTGTCAATGTCTCAATGTGCTATAAGAAGGTGTTGACATTTCTCACAATCGTTATTTCATACCGCAGACTGATATGTTTTAACAATTGAACTTTCTTTCACGGTGTGACACTTCATATGCATTGTTGTTTGTGTTTGTGAAATGTTCATATGCATCTGTAAATAGAATGGAGCTCATGGTAAAGTAAAACCAGAAAAATTAGGGTGCGTCTATCCCTTAAAACCTACCCAACTTCTAATAGAATCGCCACTAAAACACATGCAAACTAGGTTCCCCACGCAGGCTAAAACACTTAACAAATGGCACGCACACACTAAGGCACCAAAGGAGGGAACCTGTGACACTAACATAATATAACACATGAGGACACACATCCGGACCAAATACGCAGGACAGAAGAAGGACAGGATAGAGGCACTATTAGAGCTGTTAGCCCAGGCCGATAATCCTATCCCACAGACAATAAGCAAAGCGTCCTCACCTCCCCTGCCGCATGCAGGTATGGAGGTGCTCTTCCCCATGCCAGCTATCCCCGCATTAGGTTTCACCAACCCGCCAGTTGAGGGAGCTACTGAGTCCCCTACCAAACAACTAATTGTTCAGTCCAGGCATGAGACTCTAACAGGCCAGCAGACCCGGGCAATCCCAGTACCACCCCAGTACAGTACTCCCCTAAGTTCAGCCCCCTGTCCATCACGTTCAGCCAATTGAACCCCAGCGACTCAGAGAACATGCACTCCCACTGTGTCAGGTGAACACAATTGAGTGATAGTGAGATTCATGGCGGGTCTAGGCAGTGACCCAACTAGAGAGGGTGAGGAAGAGGGCCCCAGTCCTTTGGGATCCAATGGTGAAAATGAGGCTACAGGATTGGCCCAGCTGACCAAGAGGGAAAATAGGGAATCAATGCCAGAAGCAGAAGAACCCCCCAAAACACACACACACACACTACTGCCCACCCTAGACCGGTCAGAGGTAGATCCAACAGTCATGGTACTTGTGAACAACACACCATACAGTTTCCTAATAGACACAGGGCGACAAGATCATGCCTGAGGGAAGGGATAGTGCCCTTATCATGAAATACAGCAGGTGCACAAGGGCTCTCAGGCATGGTGACAGGGATCCCCTTCAAGGTAGGGGGGAATAGTGTGAGGTAACAGTTATTATAATTTCCATAATCCCCGCTAATATACTAGGGTGAGACCTGATGACCAAGAACCCAGGCCAATGACACACCCACATTGCATGTAGACAGGCAAGGACAATCCTAACCAATCAGACCCTGTTCTCTGAGGCGGTCTTGGAATATATGGAAATGTTATTTTAATTTTGCGAATTTGCTCAACAGTGGGCATGCCGCACACATCTCCTCTTAGTTGAGACAGCCAAAAAGATGAAGCCCTTGATAGCCAATAGGGTATGTAAGGAGGGAGAGAGTCGGGACTGTGAGATGCACACACCTGATGGGTCCCCCGGGGCAAGGCAGGAAGCAGGGCTAAGGCACACTGGGGCAATTGTGGTAAGGAGCAGAACATTTGTTCCTCTAGGACCTCTGAATTGAGCCTCTGATACCACCTTAGCGCCTCCGCATTTGGGAAAGTCGCACAGACGAGGCTGCCTGACACTGTGTGGTGCGTTCCCCATGCCTGAAGCCCCCCTTACACTGTTGGGTTGGGTACCCAAACGCGTAGCCATCGCAGGAAATACGGCAAGTAAGATAGATAGAAAACCACCACAAGAAAGCGTCCCCACTGACCACATTGGGAGGGAAACTGTGTGTGAGATGGGCAGGCAGTCACACATACCCTCCCCACTCAGCAACCCACCAGGGAGGGAGGTCCACCACAAAACACCAAAGGATTTCTACCTAACTGTAACGGCAGAAGTAAGGGAGGTTGGCAGCAGTCTGACCTTAGAGAATAATACTATTGCCACAGAATGGGCCACATGGCCGACCGATGCCAGCTAAAAGCATACCATCAACAGAGGTTGATAGGTTTGCGCCAGTCCCCGCAAAACCCCCATCCACAAAACCAAGCCCAGGGAGACAAGAATGCACCCTACACACAACCTCAAGGAAGTCAATCAGCCACCACATTACCGCAACAGGGATCAGGTAGTTGGACAAACACATGGCAGCAGCAACAGCAGACAGGACCCCAGCCCAACAAGGACTAGGGCCACGACCACAGCAGGGAGGGGTAACTTTCTGGGGAAGCAATGCCTTCGCACTAACCCAAATCTCAAATGTGCAGTAAATCAAAATCCCCAATACGAAGCATACTTTTCATGCGCACCTCACAATTCGCTGTACCAAACTCAAGCTAAGCCCCAGCTATCCTAAACAACACCGGCAGGTTAACTGGCTAACACAACAAACATTGGAATTTTACAAATGTGGCAATTGTGCACTGTGTAGGTGGGCCAAGGACAAAAGCAAAAGTTTTAAAGACAGAGGCATGATAGAATACGTATGAATATTACATGTCATACAAAGTTTGTGGTATACATCACTGCATGTAAGTGTGACCGCATGTATGTAGGAAGCACAATACGAGCTCTCAAGGATAGTAAGTGGACATATGAGAGCGGTAAAAGTAGGTGATGTTAGATATCCAATGGCGGTTCATATGAATGAGTGTCAGCTACAAGGACAATATAGGAACTTTACGTTTTTTGGGATTGATCATGTGCCCAGGGACCTCCGAGGAGGAAATAGGGAGTTGTCTCTGAGAAGATGTGAAGCCATGTGGATCATGAGGTTATGGACTGTAAAATATGGATTAAATGTGGATCAGGAACTACATTATTTCCTTGGAGATTGAATTAGTTTATACGTAACATCTATGTTTGTAGAAGGGTATGGATCTAACCCCCAAATAAGGGGAGCTGTATAAGCCTGGGCAGAACAGAATATGAATATATACAATACCTGCATAAACTATGGGATTTAAACTATGGTTAACTTCTATATATACATAATTTTTCTATGGCTATTTATTCCTCTATATATTCATTATGGGGCCCATTACGATGTCGGACAATCATCCGACCGACATCGTAGCGGAAACAGGACCGCCAGACAAGGAGTCGATGGTCCCCCTTCCATTATTACGATGCAACCGCCTTCACGGTGGTCGGAAAGTGTTTTTTTTCTATTGCGGCTTGTGCGTCAGGCTGCAGCACAAGACGCTATAGGAAAAATACACATTTAAAACATCCATGCACCATGTGGCAGGCACCATATGATGCATGGATGTTTGGGGGGCACCACAGGTGCCCCCTAGGCCTCATAGCAGAGGCTGCAGGGGACAGGAGCCCTGCTAGGGCCCCCCATAGTCACCTTCCGACATCCTTCAACATGGAAAGGTTGTCGGAAACGGACATCATAATCCCGACAGCGGTACCTGAGCAGGCACCGCCGCCATTTGGGGAATATCTGTCTGACTGATGCCCCGATGGGATCTCCTCTTGGAGGTGTCGGTCTATCCCCAGGCCGCGGCGATCTCACCGACCTCATCGTAATGCGGAGGTCAGGAAACAGCCTTTACAACGAGGTTTTTACCTCGTTGTGCCTTTACCACACATTTGTTAGCATGCATGTTTTTACTGCAAATATGCATTTACAACGCATGCTAATACCACGCATTTAAGGTAAGTGGGGGTCTCCCCCCTCAAATACATTGTTTTTAAATCTAAAAACAATGCGTGGTTTTGGCATTCGTTCTAAATGCATGTTTGCAGTAAAAACATGCATGCTAACAAATGCGTGGCAAAGGCATACGATGCATTTACCTGCGTTGTACCATCGTACAACTGTGGAGGTCGGACCGCTGAGTCGGATTGTCGAACGGACACTCTCTTTCCTCACTATAATCATGAATCCCACCATGTTAAGCAATATATCAAGTTTATTGAAAATTGTGGATGATATGTTGATTAACAACTGTACTAAATATGAATGGTTAATCACAGCTGAATAAGACTTATACCATGTGAACCATGTATAAACCATGAAAACCTACATACTAATTCAGATGGATTATTGTAGAGTGACCTATGTACGATTACCTCTCCATCTAGACTGGAGAGAAACCTTTGGGATAGCACAAATAATGGAAGCTGTATATCATGAATACATGCGATTAGGCTGGTTTGGAATATTGTTTTTGAATATTGGATTAAGGTCGAGTGACTCATCACATGACTACTTTTGTTTTCATGAGCTAACAGGATAGACAATGAAATTCAATGACAGAAATGATACCCCCCCCATTAAAATTTTCTGTACACGTGCTGATGATGGGAATGTGAAATCACTGTAGTTCACTGGTTAGCGTTCAATGTGATGGGCAAATTACTGTGCTTCATTAGTCAGCATTCGATGGGATGGGCAATGAAACTCTGTGACAGAAATTGGTATCCCCCCATTAAGCCTTCCGTACACGTGCTGATGATATGGATAGGAGTATCACGGTATTTAAGTACGTTTATTACTTGGATTGGGGGGCGCTAGAGGGCGCCAAGCAAGATGGCCGCACTTGTGTGAGGCTCTTGCAGCTCGGGCACTCATCCGCCTAATATCCTTCCCATCTCACGCTTTATCTAGCGTTAAACAACACAGCTGAACCGCAGAACTCGCGGCGCCATCGCCAATGCTTCTGGGGACTGACGGGACGCCTGGAGAGCGCTAATATCAAGATTCGGCTCCCGCGGCTGGGCTCCGCAAAATGGCGCCGCCCAGATGAGATGACGCTGCTGTGCACAGATCGAGCTCCCCGCCCACAGCCGTGATACTGCTGGTATTGCCGGGGAAGCGGAGCCATCCGGAGCGGAATAAGCGACTGGCTGCGGTGAAGCCGATCCCCGCCGGACCACGGATTTCCCCGTTTGAGATGCCGCGGCCCTGCTGGCCCTGCGGAGCGGCCTACGGAGAGGGAGAGGCTGGGTCGTCAGGATCCCCTGTGGCACTGCAGCAGCGGGGGGCGGTGGAGGAGCGATGCGACCCCTGGTGCCCTCCCGGGTTCCCTGGCTGCCGTGCGCTGGGAGAGGTGCCCAATGTCTGCCACCTGGACCGGCCAGTAAGTGAAGCGCTGCCCCCGGCGATCGCGCGAAGCCTGACTGGAAACTGAGCACCTGCTGCGCTGCTGCCGCCATAACACCTAGCCCCATACTGACCTGCTGACTAGCGTGGAGGCGGCGGGGCCCACTACGAAACACCACCCACGCTCTGTGCCGAGGGACGACTTTGCTAGGCACCCCGCGCCCCTCGCGACCTGCGCCCACTGGGGGCTGAAGGGACCACTGCAACATGGCCACGCTGCGGTGGGGATCAAGTTTTGGGGCCCGCCACATTAACACGCACTCTCAAGAACCAGCCTGAAGGGGGGGAAGACCCGCCATTGTGCTCCCGCGGGCCCGCACCATCCTCCTACCTTCCTCATCCTGCAGGGGACTTACCCCCGCTGCGGACACGCGTGGACCTCCGGGGGGCCTCGTGGCGAGGCCCGGCAGACGACTGCAGCTGACGCCATTGGGGCCTGTGAGTTGGGACACATAGAACCGGCTCCCCCACTGTTCGCTTACAGCGGGTTGCAGCTTGGAGTCCGCAGTGAGGCCATCCCCATGGCAACTGGGGGCTCCTGCCCATACCCTGCTGCCTAGGATTGCTCGGCACCCTGGGCAGAGGACACCATCCCATCCCGCCTCTCATCGCGGGAGTGGAGAGGGGGCCCGGAAATACATCGGGGTGCGGCACCTGCCCCCCAGTGAAACTCACTTCCATCTGGATCACGTCTGAAGGGCGAAATACTTAGAAGCAACGCGTTGCCCACAGCCCCTGCTCGCGTTAGGAAATTGGGGCCTCGCTGAACCAGGGGAGGACCTGCCGCACACGGATCTCACTTTATTGGAGTTAATGAATTAGAAGACTACCATCACGTTCTTCCACTCCCTGAAGCCGCCGAGTGCCGGACGTGAGTACTGCAATCTCCAGGCGGCCCCACCGGGACCTTAACCACCCCATCGACCTTGTCCATCCACCACCATGGGGAAACCAGACGGACGCCAACCGAAACTAAACTTCGACACGCGCAAGCCGAGCCCGAAGAGGACCAACCGGACGCCCCGACTACCTCTACAGCGGATCTAAAAGAACTATTATTAGTGATGCAGTCTAGCCTGACCTCAATTGAATCGAAAATGGACTCCATGAACGCCAGGCTGGACGGACTCAATCACAGAGTAGAGAAACATGATGATCGCTTGGCGGAGGCGGAGCGGCGTGTTTCCGACTTGGAAGACACCTCCACTAACACGGCTAACCGCACGCTCGAAATGGAAAAGGTCCTAAAGGTAATAGCGGCCAAAAACGAAGATTTAGAATCACGCTCAAGGCGGAATAATCTACGTATCCTAGGAGTGCCGGAGTCGACAGCCACCGGTAAGATGGAGGAATATGCTGAGCACCTCCTCATAGCGCTGTTTGGCAGGGAGGCCTTTTCGCCGGTCCTAGTTGTGGAGAGGTGACATCGATCGCTGGTGGCCCGACCCGCCCCTGGAACACCTCCTCGCCCGATCATAGCTAGAATACTCAATTACCGGGATCGAGACACGGCTCTCCGCCTCTCCAGAGAACATGGACAACTCCGACATGAGGGGACAGAAATATCGATTTACCCTGACTTCACCATGGCCATACAGGAGCAAAGGCGGAAATTTCTCCATGTGAAGAAAAAACTGCAACAGCTCAACCTCCCCTATGCCATGCTCTTCCCGGCTCGACTCAAAATTACACATCAAGGGAAGCAACATTTCTTTACTATTCCACAACACGTCCAGGATTTCCTTAAGACTTTACCCAAGCTGCCTGCGGGCCCCTCCTCTCCAGCGCATCGACCGGCGGATACGGGCAACGCCTCTGACATTGAATAATTCCACGCAACGCCACCCTTGCCATGTAAACTACAAACCAGGTAGTGGTCCGGACATGTACTCTATAACAGAGCTCAAGGTGTCGCAGTGACTTGAAAGCTACCATGGCACAAAAAAACAAAACAAAGAGGGGCATGTCAGCATCATTGATTCCCAGGCCATGCACGCTTCCGTAATGCGGCTGTCACAAACTACGAACTTTTACTCAGCTCCTAACAAGTATCCCAACTCGACGAACTGGGCCTGGAAATCGACTTCCAAAACGCCACGTATGCTCACCACTACTTCGCTGGCAGGACCCCTGAATACGGAAGATCGAAACAGTCAACAGGTTGAGATGGACGTCTCTAATACTGCCCGAGCACCCTCGCTCAGCGAGGAGACCCTGGTCGCCCTCTAAGTCTTCCACCCGACAGGTGAACCTTAAACACTGTATTTCGCACGTATGTTATGGGTTAGGCCATCTTCCCCAGTTGGGAACCTGGCGCAAGGGGAGGGAAAACGGGGAAGGGGGAGGGGGAATGAGCCACGGCAGGATTGGGCTGCTGATGTGGGAGGGGGGAGGTGGGGACCCAGCACAGTTGCTGGATGGAACAGGGAGTTCTTGCATGCCACTTACCAACGCTATGATGCTTCTGATTATGTCCACATTACAACGCCACACCACAGAATGTTTGCACCCCTATCGCTACATACAGTACTATCACCATGACAGACCGCCCTAGACCCCCTACATATAACTTTCTAGCTTGGAACGTTCGTGGCCTGGGTGATCCCCGCAAGAGAAGGCATATCCTCTCATATCTGGATCGTCATCACATTCACTGCGCGATGCTCCAAGAAACGCACTTTAGCCCTCATGCCTCCACCACATTCGCATCCCGATGGGCAAACTATACACGTTTTTCTTCATACTCCTCTTATGCACGATGAACAGCTATACTGGTGAAACGCTCTCTCCCATACACCCCCATAGGGTCCTATGAAGACTCGCAGGGCCGCTACAACATCCTCTGGGGCCGGCTGGAAGCTCAGTCTATCACCTTTGTCTCCTGCTACGGGCCGAACACTGATGACCCAGAGTTCTTTCGGGTACTCTGGGGCAAGATCTTAGATGCCGGGTCCACGCATATAATGTGGGGTGGAGATTTCAATGTTACCTTAGACCCCACACTAGATCGCTCACATCCAGAACCCCATCACTACTCCAATGCACATTACACACTCAAAGCGATAGTCGAGGAAAATGAGCTGATAGATGCCTGGCGACATTTACACCCGCAGCTCCGGGAGGGGTCATGCTACACCACAGCGTGCGCCTCTTGGTCCAGAATAGACGGTTGGCTCCTCTCTAGGGGTCTCGCTCCTTGGTTGACACACGCTTCATACCTTCCCCGCACTTACTCAGACCATTCCCCAGCACTTCTCACCCTTACTCCCCCCCATAACGACTCGCCCTTTCTGTTCTGGCGCTTGAACCTGAAGAACCTGCTGGACCCAGTATTTAAACAGGAACTAGAACAAGAAATAACTGACTTCTTTCCACAAAATGAAAACTCGGTCGAGCGATACTCCATAATATGGGAGGCATTCAAAGTCACCATTCGTGGGAGTTGCATTGCAAAAAGCGGGGGAATTCTGAAGGATATCCTCTCTATGCACCGCAAACTGGAAACAGAGCTCAAAAGTACGGAAACTATGATGCACGACGCCCCCACTCCAGAACTACAGGCTCAGTTGAGAAACTTACTTACCGAATATCAGAAGACAGCTGAGAGTGAATGTAAATTTCGAGGGAAATACCACCAGGCACGCCGATACGGAGAGGGCAAACGACCGGGGAAGGCGCTCGCCTCTCTGATTCGCCCTTCCCGCTTCTCTAATATGGTCCTTGAACTCGAAGACGAGCATGGTCAGCTGCATAGAAACACCTCGGAGATAGTGGGAACTTTTCGCAGCTTCTACAAAGCCCTATATACGACACATAGAACTCACTCGGTAGACTTCACCCCCTTCTTTGAGGACACCGCAATAGCCTGGTTAGGCGACGGACAGCGGGAATCTCTCTTAGCACATCACGAAGATGAGGAGATCGTCTCCGCCATAATGCAACTTCAATCAGGCAAGGCCCCGGGGCCGGACGGCCTCCCGGCCGAATTCTATAAAACGTTCCGCCACTTACTTATCCCGGTACTGCGACAAGTATTTGAAGAGGCGCGCGAAACAGGCATACTACCCCCCACAATGCGAGAGGCGCGCATAGTCTCCTTGCCCAAACCAGGCAAACCGACACTACACTGCGACTCATATATACCCCTCTCATTAATTAACGTCGATGCTAAAATACTAGCGAAACTGATCGCTAATCGCATCAGCCCTCTTATGACTGCCCTTGTACTCCCAGATCAATCGGGTTTCGTACCCAATAGAGGCACGTCCCATAATCTGCGCACTTTGTTCACGGTCCTGCAGGACATCGATCCCGATACGAACGCCGCTGCCATATTCCTTGACGCCACCAAGGCGTTCGACTCACTAGAGTGGGATTACCTAGCTTTCGTCTTACAGCGCATGGGGTTTCCAGCTCCCTTCCTGGCATGGATAGACTTGTTGTACATGGGCCTGCAGGCCCGGGTTATGGTCAACGGGGTCCAATCCTCTTCCTTCACAATAGCTAGGGGCACCCATCAAGGATGCCCCCTCTCGCCCCTACTCTTCGCCATGGCGATCGAACCCCTGGCTGCAAAAATCAGACAACAATATCGGGACCACGCGCTGGTCTATCCCGAACGCCAAATCTTGATCTCCCTATATGCTGATGACCTTACGCTGTACCTGCGCAATCCAGACAAAAGTCTTAACCCCATCCTTAGACTCCTCATCCGGTTTGGCCACCTCTCAGGGATTAACATTAATTGGGGGAAATCCCAGATATACCCTCTTACAGACGCCACTACACGGTTTGCACCGGACTATCCACTCAAGTGGTGTGAAGCCACACTTACATACCTCGGAATCAACATTTCTAGGGATCGAGCTGAACTGATGCGGTCCAATTATGGACGAACGCTAGATCTCCTCACTGACAAAGTCGCTCGATGGGTAGCGCTGCCCCTCTCCATGGCTGGAAGAGCCTCACTGATCAAAATGGTTATACTTCCCAAAGTGCTTTATCTCTTTACGAATATACCTTACGCTCCTAGCCGCCATTTCTTTCAGGGTCTCAAAACCCAAATGATTCGTCTTGTATGGGGCGGAAAGCAAGCCAGGTTAAGCTGGGACATTCTTACGCGACCCTTCGCAGCCGGAGGTTTTGACATACCCGATTTGGAACTTTATTACATGTGCGCTCAGGCTCACTTTGCAGCCTACTGGATGCATCCTCCCCCATACATGCCCCACCTTGCAATAGAAGATGGCCACATGACCCCCACACCATGTTCCGCATACTTGAGCACCCCCGCGGTCCCCAGACATTTCGCCTCCACTACTGTGCAATGCACTACCAGCGCTTGGAAGGACCTAGCCCGAAGGACCCGCTGTCCTCTACTGTATTCCCCTTTACTACCCCTACAAGGGAGACTTGATATCCCGGTCACACGAGAGGGAGGCTGCCGCCGCTTACTACACAAACTGTCCAGTTTTACTTGGGGACAACTTTATATGAACGGGAAATTCCGCACTAGCGAGGAATTCTTCGGAACCTCCTCTCCCACCCCTCTAGAGCGGTTCTATTATGTTAGGCTTAGGCAGGATATGCGGACCCTCACCCCATGTTTCCCACAGGAACCTCCCATCATGCCCCCCCTTCATGCCCTTTTACAACAAACCACCCCTACTCATGTAGTGTCACTCTTGTATCGCACCACTCAAAATGAATGCGAGTGGGACCCCCCACCAGCTATGGCCAAATGGGAGGGAGAGCTGGGACACCCCCTTACGGAAGAACAATTGTCCTTCTGTTGCCGCCAAATGGGGGAAGTCTCCGCCAGCAGCAGGCTGCGCATTATACACTACAAATATGTTCACCGGTTATATTTCACACCTGCGCGCCTACATCGCCTACACTTGCGGGATAACGATCAATGTGATTGCTGTGGGGAACAGGGTGCGGATTTCAAACATTTGGCTTGGGACTGTCCACCTATCCGCCAATACTGGGGGGAAGTAATGGGCGCTTTAGACCAAATGATAGGAACACACGTGCCGGCAGACCCCCTCACCGCCCTACTAGGGTACACTAAACCGCTGCCCGCTAACATACAGCGCTATACTTCATTGGCACTTCTTCTAGCCAAACGACGAATCGCCTGTAGGTGGGGCAGGGGACGGGCCCCTAAATTTAAGGATTGGCTTCACGCCCTTATATACTGTCAAGAGCAGCTCAATCTCTATGCTGACCTGCTACCACCCTCCTCTCGCCCACACGATATCTGGGCCCCTCTTCAGACTTACCTACTGGAGCACGACACGACCAATGAAGCACCCATGGAGCCTCGTGCGGCTGGGAATACCACACAGGGAGGGGAGGAACAGTGATGACTGGAGGGTATCAGAAGAGATCGGACATGGCGACTGCAATGTAGCTATGGGGACTGGAACATACCTTATATACGCAAACATATGGGGCAGGAACTAATGAATGGGGACATTCTACCTAACCACTATTGGTGACTAGTGGCATTAGCGTTATGTTACTTGGTTTTGTTAATTAAATGCATAAAATGTTCGGGACCTTTTGCTGTGGTCAATCGTGATAATCGCCCACCTGACGCGGCCGGCCCGATGTGGTTGTAGGCGGCTTGCTGTGTATCGCCCCTCCCGCCTCTACTGCCTTAAACATGCACATCACCACGCATTGCTGGCCCGCCTGGGATGTAGGCATCATGCTGTGTATTAAACCATTTCGACGCCAATAAAGGTCTTTTGAAGCTTAAAAAAAAAGTTTATTACTTGGATTAGAAATGAAGAGGTTTAATATTTGATTTATTGTGTCAATTATGAGGCAGGGGGTTGACTTATGCTGCCATACCAAGAATCCATCCAGAGGACAGTACATACAAAATTTACGAGGCAGGAGGCTGACTTATAATGCCATACTGAGAGTACATCCTGTGGAAATTGCATACAATAAGGAACTCTCCCTTAAAATAATTCATTAGTGCACATGCTTTTGTGGCACCTGAAGAGGCAAATACAGACACAGGAGGTTTGCTTACTACAACAAAGGATACAAAGATATCCAAGTAACGTGACAAATCGTTTGCGTTGACTTGGGACATTTATATGGTATATATTTTACATTTATATTTGGTGAATTATTACTGATATGCAGGCAAGGAACAATACGAGTAAGATTGATTTCATTAAACAATTTATTTAACTTAGTCTAAGATAGCGGGGCTGCTAACAAGTTGAAAGTAGTCCGTCCTTTATTGGGTGGGACGTGCGCGAGTACGCAACAATAATTAAAAGTGAGATAAGATGGCACACGGGCAGAACGCTGAACCGGGTGCACTCGCCAAGGTAGAAGTTTCATACATACTGGCCATATTACGGGTAAGGATAATAAGGCAATACTTTGGGGAGTGTAGTGATGTCCCCCTCTGCTCTGATTAATGCTAGCAGAAGTGGACTGATGTGTCAGCGGACACTGTCTTAATCGAGCATGACTATGGGCTTACTGTTTTGTACTGCAGGCTACCACTTATACATACAGAGTGGACACGCTTGAGCATTGTATATTTGGAAGAGTTTAGATTTGCATAACATACCGTATCATTGTGAATGGATTTAGCAGGGAGCATTTTATCCCAACTCAAGGTATGTGCAAGAGATATTCAATGATAGCGTTTAAATTGGTGTACAGTGTTTGAACAAGCACGGATTACTGACTTTGTCTTTCACAGACTTGATACAATCAAAACAGGTACCTTTTAAATTTGGTATCAGGTAATGGATACTTATGGTTAGGGACAGGGCAGATTGGTTGTAGCTAAAGGGCTTTACTTGGATATTGAGACACTGAGTATGCCTGCAGTGGCTTATGGCTTCACATTTCTTCACGGGTGTACAACTTACACTTACTCAATTTAAATTAACTGTGTTTTAATTAATGGATGTAGTAGAAATCGACACAAGAAATGATTAAACAGTTCCATGAAAATTACTGTATCTTTAATGTGAAATGTTGATCATGCAGAGTGAAGCTTTCACGATAAATAGATGCATGGGTTTCCACCATTAACTGTGCTTTGTGATTCCAAACCAGGATCAGTTACTGTTTGCACAGTGTAAAATGTTTTAATATCTACACAAGATGAATGTATAAGTTGCGCTAATATTTTTCCAGCCCTGAGGAAGTCGAGGGGTGAATTACCCACTGATGAAACACGTGTTAGCTGGCAGAGAATTCTGAACCAATAAAAGAAAGGACTGGAGAATATACAGACGTCTGGATGGCTCATATTACTGTTATTGTACATTATTGCTTGTGCTTAGAGGCTTGTGTTAATTGTATAATCTCTTGGGTTTAAGGGATGCAGGGATGATATCCCTCCTCTTTTAAGCACCGCACAAATTTGCATTTATGTTTGTATACTTGTGTATTGTGTTTTGAGCGCGGAATTCACTTACTCTTCCCCTAGCTGGAAATCCTCACTACTGTCCACCATTCAGGGTGCCTGCAAGAGCCTAGGCTCCATTCTGCTGCTGACCACACCCCAGGGGAGGGCAGTCTGACAAGGGGGCAGGACAGCTCCCATCCAAGTCCTTTAAAAGCAGGCACCCAGGTCCCCACACCCAAGTCCAAATTGGAACGGGTTTCGATTACCAAATCCAAAGGACCCCACTCTCGGCCACTCAGCCCAGGACCAAAATTCCTGTAAGGCGTGTGGTTCCAACAGCACCCCCAAAAGCTAGCTGCCTCCAGCCAATGGAGGCCCCCTTTAAGTTCCAAAACGAAGCTGTCCTCCAGTGTCGGGAATCAGGTTTCCCATACGCTCGGGATAGTGAAGACCCCATAACCTTCACTGCACAAGATTCAACAGGTTGCAAAGTGTCGTGCGACGCCGAGGCAGTCGGGAGGGGAGGTCCGCCCGAACAACCAACTCTCCCAGTCCATCACCTCCAGTTGTTATGTTCCCTAACCTAGGCCTAAGTAGCAAAGTGACCTTTTACCTACATTTGTTGTACCTTGCTCTGCATAACGGTTCTAACACTGACCTTTTACACAGTTATGTGCTGAATAAATGCCGATTGGTTTCTTTGAAACTAGCCTCATTTATTATGTATGAGGATTTTTGTAATAACCCCTGCACATGACATACATAACAGGATTAAGATACTCTGTCCATAAGTCATCGCTATCTTTATTCTTATGCGATAGGGCTACTTTGCATAGTTGCAATTATTGATTTAGGCTCGTTTACATAATCGTACTCACATCATATCGATTGTGGTGGAAAGCCTGAGGCTACCTTTCTGGTATAAAAGAACCGCACCTTCACTAGGTAACTTGAGTGGACGCTTCCACGCTGACATAAGACACTGAGGTCCCTGCACACTGAAGCTTCAACACGCAGAGGTCTGACATCCCTTGCAGGATGTCCAACTTGTGACCAAGATGGGGTCCTTCATTCTCTCCCATCAGGTAATGGGGTTGGCTCTTTCCTGGGGGGTTCTTGGCTTTACACCCACATACATGCTAGGTACACTTAGGTAGGGTCTGCATAGTAGGAGTACGCTAAGATTACTGTTTTTATATATGCCTGCATATATTCGTTGTTTAGCACCATGGTAGAATTCTACCTTTGTTCACTCTATTGGTGCTTGTAATCTTTTACATTTGCTTCTGTTCAATGATTGTCGCAGTAAACATGTTTCATACTAGAATGATGCTGGATCAATAAATGTTTATTGGAAACGTCCCCAACGTTTATTCTGTGTATCTCTCTGAAAGTAAGTGAGCACGATTGACTGAGCGAAAAGTACAGTACTTTTTCCATGATCTTTGAAGGGTCAAGGGTTGTCATGTTCAATGGTTGCCACAAACTATTCGCTCCTTGGTAGGGTTCGGGGGCTTATAGTGGCACTGTGCGCTACTGGTCTATAGACTGACATATCCTGTGGGGGTGTCCAGAATCAGTCTAGACACCAATCCCTTAGTTTATGTTACCTACAAACCCGCAGATCCTATGTATTTTTAGGAACTAAACGACATGGTTAGGCAAATTTTGACAAGTTCTAGTCCTCACACCAGACTCTCCATGCAGCTACATTCTTCCCCCTCCTTTTGCTTCAAAACATTTCTGAGTATCCAAAGCCTGTTCGCTATTTCATGCCCCTTCAAAATAACGACAGAAGCATGCCACCGGTTACAAGTCCCTGACCGCAGCGGTGGGCAGACAAAATATTGAGTTGGAAATTTCGAACTACAGAAATATCGAGTCCTAAATATCGGCAGTGAGAAATATCGACAGCAAGAATATCGTGGTCAAGAATATCGATTTGAAGGTAAGAAATATCGTTTTTAAAAATAAAGAAGTCAATAATATCGTTTGCAAAAATATAGTTGTTTAAAATATCGATTTTTTTAATTAGTGTTATGTATTTAAGCATATATTTTAAATGTATGTGATGTATTTTTTTGTATAAGTATTCTTTATGTTTTTTAATACATGTGTTAAATTTTTAGTAGTTATCTATTTTATTTTAATTACATTTTGTGTTTTTTAGTTCCGTAGCGGGTTATGGGTTTATAGGGGAATAGGGTGGGAAGTAATTTAATTATAATAAATTAATGATTTTTTAAATTTATTAATATTTCTTTAAATGAGATTTTATAGTGTAAATTGTGGGAAATTATGTATTTTTAATTAATTATTAATTTGTTGTTAATTAATATTAATTAATTAATTGAAAATTAAATTTGGAAATTGTTTAATTAATTTTAGGTGCAGGTTGTGGGGTTTATATGGGTATAGGGTTGGGAAGTAATTTATTTTTAATTAATTAATAATTAGTTCTTAATTTTTATTGTTTCATTAATTGAAAATTAAATATGGGAATTGTGTAGTTAATTTTAGGTGTGGGTTGTGGGGTTTATAGGGGTAAAGAGTTGGAAGTTAATTAATTTTTTATGTGTTTTAGTTTGTTTTTTAATTAATAATATTTATTTAATTGATAATTAATTATGTTAATACATTTCATTTTATTTAGATGTGGGTTGTGAATTGTGTGGTGTTATAGGGTAGGATGTATGAAATAAATGTATGTAATAATGTTTTTGTTTATAAATAATTTCTAACTAAAAATATTTGTTTGTTTGAAAAATATTTTTATATTTTATTTAATATAATATTTGTAGGTATTTGTGATATGTGTTTAACATTATAATATGTTTTTTTTAAATTTATAATATTAAATATATTTGCATTTTAATTTTTAACATACTTAAACATATTTTTTAATTTATTTTGTTTTTCAAATATTTTTTGTTGTTGATATTTTGTTTTTTTTAAATTTTGAATTGACTGTAGTGGGAATAGTAATTTTTACCCCTCCGCAATCCAACACTTTCCCTACTGTTGCACTCATTGGAGTGGGAATAGTATTGTTTACCCCTCCGCTATCCAACACTTTCCCTACTGTTGCACTGACTGGAGTGGGAATAGTAATTTTTACCCCTCTTCTATCCAACACTTTCCCTACTGTTGCACTCACTGGAGTGGGAATAATAATTTTTAACCCTCTGCTATCCAACACTTTCCCTAATGTTGCAGTGACTGGAGTGGGAATCGTAATTTTTACCCCTCCGCTATCCATCACTTTACCTACTGTTGCACTGACTGGAGTGGGAATAGTCATGTTTACCCCTCCGCTATCCAACACTTTCCCTACTGTTGCAGTGACTGGAGTGGGAATAGTAATTTTTACCCCTCCGCTATCCAACACTTTCCCTACTGTTGCACTGACTGGAGTGGGAATAGTATTGTTTACCCCTCCGCTATCCAACACTTTCCCTACTGTTGCACTGACTGGAGTGGGAATAGTAATTTCTACCCCTCTTCTATCCAACACTTTCCCTACTGTTCCACTCACTGGAGTGGGAATAATAATTTTTAACCTCTGCTATCCAACACTTTCCCTACTGTTGCAGTGACTGGAGTGGGAATCGTAATTTTTACCCTTCCGCTATCCATCACTTTCCCTACTGTTGCACTGACTGGAGTGGGGATAGTAATGTTTACCCCTCCGATATCCAACGCTTTCCCTACTGTTGCACTGACTGGAGTGGGAATAGTAATTTTTACCCCTCTGCTATCCAACACTTTCCTTATTGTTGCACTCACTGGAGTGGGAATAGTAATTTTTAACCCTCCGCTATCCAACACTTTCCCTACTGTTGCAGTGACTGGAGTGGGAATAGTAATTTTTACCCCTCCGCTATCCATTACTTTCCATACTGTTGCATTGACTGGAGTGGGATATTTAGGTTTAAATATTTTTAAATAGTTAAGGGGCTCATTACGATACCCGGCGTAAAAAAATCCGCCAGGCATGGAAGCGGCAAAAATCCGCCCGCACACACCGCCTGAACACCGACCACGCCATTATGAGTACACAAACCGAAAACCGCCATCGGCGGAAAAATCACACAAAATACCGCCCGCCATCGTCCGAGTCGGAGTCAAACCGCCCGCCATGGACGGAAACACGCACGACAACACAAAACCGCCCGCCCACACGGCCGACACACCGCACGTGAAATTACGATCGCACCGCCATGAGCGCGGAAAAACCACAAATATACCGCCCGCCAGCGCAAACAATGCCGATGAGAATCGACACGGCAGAAGCCATGGCGCCCACGTACCTGCACAGAAACCATCCGCACACAAAACCAATAGCACACAACATGGCCAACAAGTCAACACAGCAAGGCACACACAAATACACAAGCACAGTACACATCCCGAAAACACCCCCCGGACAAACAAAAAATACAAAGGCCAGAACCCCAGACACAACACACCTGAAAACAACAGACCATGAGGACACACCCACATAGGTGAGTACAAAAGCAGCACTCCCACAGACCACAACCCCTTGCTACATTGCAAACCAGAGAGGAGAGGAGAGGACACAGTGACACAGCAAGGACAGCAGCACACCACAGAAACGCACACATCACAACCACCACCACCACCACCACCACCACCAAACACCACCACCACCACCACCAAACACCGGCACCACAAACCCCCTGCACATTACACAACACACACCGCACCAGCACCACAAACACCATGGCACCACAAAGGATGCCCAAGTTCACGCCCATGGAGCTGACGGTCATGGTCGACGAGATCATCAAGGTGTACCCACAAATCTATGGGAACATGGTCCAGCACACACCACTAGCCACCAGAAACAGAATGTGGACCCGGATCGTAGACCAGGTCAATGCAGTCGGGACCCTGCCCAGGAACAGAGTCGAGATAAACAAACGTTGGAATGACGTAAAGAGCCTGGTCAAGAAGAAGGAGGGCAAAAACAGAGAGCTGGCTGCCGTCACTGGCGGAGGGAATCCCGCGCTCTTTAAGACCTTCAAAGCGTGGGAGGAGAAGGTGCGAGTCGTAATCCATCCGGAGATCCTCGCCGGATTAGCAGGGGAGTGGAGGCTGGTAAGTACAAACTAATGTATACTAGCACACCGCTATGTACTCACATGCGCAACCACCATGCCACAGCTCCCAGGGACAAACACCCCCATGTCCAGCACACAATACACAACACATCACAGGCACATGCAACAGACACTACCACACACAGGCCAAACCGAACAACTGTAAGATGCGTGGGGACATGTGTACACTAAGCCAGCCACGTAACCACCAACAGGTCCCCAAATATGCCAGAAGCGCCACAACGAGCACCCACCACACCCATGTGTCCGCCACAGCTGCACTAACCGACAAGTAACAGGTAAGTGGCAGGAACACAAAGTGCAGTGGGTGGGACGGTGGACAGCCCAAGTACAACACACACCAGGCCCCAGTCCCACAGCACAGCAAGGAGGAGCATCCCCCACACCCCACAGCCACGTGTCAGCCACCGCAGTGCACAACGACAGCCGAAAGGCAGACATCACGGTCCACAGCAATCGGTGTCAGTGGGTGTACAGCCACCCCCACGACCCACTACACCCCCCACCCCCACAGACCTGCAACATGGAGCACCCCCCGCTTAGAGCCATGTGGCATCCAGTACAGTGCACGCACGAACAACTTGCAGGTGGGAAACTGGACAGGGCTGGATTACTGGAGGCATGAGGACCATAACACCACCAACACATGGGACATGTCACGTAGCACACAGACACGCAGCACCGCCCACCGTCACGAACAAGTGAACAATGTGCACACGGACATGAACAGCAGACTCACACCCCACATGACCCATCACAGACATAGCAACACCCAAGGAGCCACGTCTGCATGCACAAGCCACACTGAATATAGTCCCACACGGCAGCCACTGTGCAACTCATCACACACAACCGAAACACCATTGAAGTCCTGTCCATGTAGCCCCCACTGCCTGTCAACCCCACACCCCACAACTACGCCTATGTAAGACAAACAACACTAGACGCAACAGAGCGGAACAACAGAAATGCACACGAACACCACTGAACCCATCAAACTCACAGACACACCATGCACATACAACATACCATCCATCCCATCCGTCAGCCCCAGTCACATGAAAGGCATGTCATCCGCACAGCTGCCACACATACAGCAGTCACGCTAAGACACATGCCCATGACCAACCATGTGCCAGAAGTCAATTAAGCGCACGACACACTGTGAGCAACAACACACAACATGGGCCACACCCCCCGAGCACTGCAGTGATGCACATGGCACAGGGCAGCACGCACACCAAGGAGATGGGACAACTGCAATACGTTGGCTGGCACACAACTATCACTCACTCATAACGATGCGTCCAATGCCATGTCCAGTAACCACAACAGACAGCAAATATGCAGGGCATGTCAGGCATGCACACACCTCAGACCATGCACTGTCATGCTTCCACAACACATGTCACGTTCGGCACCCATGGCTCACAGCATGTACCCCAAAAGCATATCCCCTCCCAAATGCGAATCTGGGGCATGGCCCCCATGTTGCCATATGCGTTCCTAAGCGTTCCATTTGAACCCCAAAAGCATATCCCCTCCCAAATGCGAATCTGGGGCATGGCCCCCATGTTGCCATATGCGTTCCTAAAGCGTTCCATTTGAACCCCAAAAGCATATTCCATCCCAAATGCGAATCTGGGGCATGGCCCCCATGTTGCCATATGCGTTCCTAAGCGTTCCATTTGAACCCCAAAAGCATATTCCATCCCAAATGCGAATCTGGGGCATGGCCCCCATGTTGCCATATGCGTTCCTAAGCGTTCCATTTGAACCCCAAAAGCATATCCCCTCCCAAATGCGAATCTGGGGCATGGCCCCCATGTTGCCATATGCGTTCCTAAGCGTTCCATTTGAACCCCAAAAGCATATTCCCCTCCCAAATGCGAATCTGGGGCATGGCCCCCATGTTGCCATATGCGTTCCTAAGCGTTCCATATGAACTCCAAAAGCAAAGTACAAACCAGACCCAGGATGGGCCAGGAGCCCGCATACACCAGAGTCACAATGAGTAGGGGCAAAGCAACACACCCATCGGCATGGCCAATCCGTCCCATGCCACATGTGCACAGCACACAGTCCCATTGCCTAGCACACACAACTACAGATGCCACAGCCACACACTCGCCTCCGGGAAACCCATGTACGAGATTGCACGAACTGCCAATGTCAGACGACTAATACATACTTCGCCAGGTGCAACACAATAACAAATCTCATTTTCTCCACAGGTGACGAACTGCTGGACGCTGGGGATGGAGACAGCAGCCAGCACAGCCAGCCTACAAGCCCCCAACGAGGACACACGGATCTGGAGGATCTGTCCACCTCTTCGGACACGGACCACCAAGCTGGCCCATCTGGCGTGGCAGTGCCCAGCCGCTCCCCAGGACCCCTCCTACCCACCAACCCATCATCCAGGGATGCTGAACAGTCCCAGTCCCCTGCTGCCACTGTCGTTGCGGCCACACCCACGGTCATTGCGGCCACTACCACTGCCGCAACCGCCACCATCGCCGCACCGACCACCACCGCCTCCACCACCACCACGTCTTCGCTGGCACCAGCCCCAGCGCAGGTGGTGGCCCGGCCGACTGGATCCACCCTGGGAGCCACAGCGAGGACCGTGGTGAGCAATGTGGCTAGTGGGCAGGCCGGTGGCAGCAGGACTGGTAGGATGAGCAGGGTCAGGGAAACGCCAGCCTCCCCTGGGAGCCATGCCCTGCCTCAAATGGCCAGAGTCCTTGGGGCCTATGAAGAGGCCCAAGGACAATGGGCCAGGTCTGCTACTGACACGCGGGAGGTGCTGGGGGTGCTGAGGTCCATGGACGCCCATATGGGCCAATTCGTGTCCCGTATGGACCAACTCGTGGACCTCATGGGCCAGCTGGTGGTGGCGGTGGGGTCACAGGCAAGGCCAGCAACACCACCTCCGCCACCACCTGCTAGGGCACAGGGTCGGCCAGCAGTGTCCACTTCCCCTGCGTCCACAGCCAGTGAGCACACCTCACCCACCACCAGCAGGTCGCCACCACACACCCCCTCCCAAACGTGGAAGGGGCCGTCCGAAGAGGAAACAGATCTCCCGGGAGGACTTCGCACGCTCCAGTCGCAAGTGAGGCAGCCAGCCAGCCTTCCGCCAGCCTTCCTTGACCAGCCACTGCATTGACTTGCTCTACGATCCCACTCCACACAGCCAGCTGGATGGCATGTGTGTGTTGGACTATGGACATAGAACCAGTGGGTACACCCTGATCATCACGCAGCCATGACCGACAGCTCATTGTCACTGCACGCACCACTTTTGTTATCACCTTACACACAATCACATGTCACAGTTCGTAATAAATGCACCTTATTCACTAACTGCTGTTTGTGCCCTGTGTTTTATTTGTACGGAATACAACGGCCACCTTGGGCGGAAGGGCACCTGATGCGTGGCATGGCAATGGAATCCGGAGGGCCTGTAGGGACCTAGGGGTGGGAGACAGAACAGGAGCACATTCAATGAGTGTGTCACACACCCATCACACAGTACATGTCAACAACTACAAGCAATGTACACACATTGCACAGAGCAATAGGGCACAATGCCACAGTCACCAACAGTGGCATACTACCCTGGCCATGGAGTGTTGACACACTGCACGCAGTGAACATACGGCCACCCTGACACAGCACACACACACCTGCACAGATACAGACACATCATCCGTCGTACATGGACACTCACCGTCAAGTGAAGTAGCGGGCGATGAGCTGCTGGCGCACATTCCCAGCTTCCTCCTCTCCGCTGTCCACCTCACTCGAGCTGTCCTGGTCTGCGGGCTGGGGCCCTGGTTGATCTCCGTCATCCACAATGAGGGGATCTGCTTCCGAATGGCCAGATTGTGCAGCATGCAGCACGCCACCACTATCTGGCACACCTTCTGTGGGGAGTACGCCAGTGCACCCCGGTGCGGTCCAGGCACCTGAACCTGGACTTGAGGAGGCCAAAGGTACGCTCGACCACACGTCTGGTCCTCCCATGTGCCTCATTGTATCGATCGTCTGCTGGGGTGCGAGGATTCCTCAATGGACTGAGCAGCCATGCCCCATTCGGGTACGCAGAGTCACCTGGGTGTGAGGGACACAGAGAACCGTAGCTATTCCAACTGGACAGGGGACAGCATCGCACAACCAGCACGCTACACCACTCCACATACTCACCGACAATACAGGCACGATCCTGTTGCAGATTGGCCATCAGTCGTGGCAAGATGCTGTTGCGCATTATGTGTGCGTCATGGGCCGAGCCTGGAAACTTTGCACACACGTGGGTGATCACCATGTCCGCAAGGCACACCACTTGCACATTCAGGGAGTGCGTGTGCTTCCTGTTGCGGTACAGGTGCTCAGTGGCCTGTGGTGGAACAAGGCCAACATGAGTGCAGTCAATGGCTCCCACGACGTGTGGGATTCTGCCAAGGGCATAGAATGCACCCTTCACTGCCGCCAATTCACGAGCCCTGGGGAAGCGGATGTACCTGTTCCGGTACAGCATCATGGCTGCCAGTACATCCCTCAGCACCTTGCTGAACATGGGCTGGGACATCCCTCCTCCACTGCCCACTGTGTGCTGGAATGACCCAGTGGCGAAGAAATGCATGGCGGCCATCACCTTAGCCGTGGGGGTGACAGCAGTCGGATACACCCTGCGGGGACGGAGATGGGGCTCTAACATGGCACACAGTCGATGCAGAGTTGGCCTGTCCAGCCGAAACTTCCTGATTACCTCTGTATCGTCCATGTCCGCCAGCAATTGGTATGGGCGGTCAATGTTCGGTCTCCGCCTGGGTTAAATGGCAGAGGACACATGTCAAAGCAACACGGCACATAGCAATTTCGCATACACATCACTGACATGACTGAGCAAGCACATGAGCCACAGCCCAGCTGTCAAGCTGGGACGGCACGGCCACAATACACTTACACAGGTCTCCCAACAATGGCAATGGCAAGTGAGACATACCACTGCCATGTGCATGCACATGGGGATCTAGGCCCCAATGACTTGCGGGGCGTGCTGATGGGGACTGACTGCATATTCGTCAAGCGGCAACGCCACGGCAACATGAGTGTCTGCTGAGCATGGAACTGCTTCCGAGGCTGGATGAGTATGGCACACGACGACGACGATGTGGGCACGGGCTGAGCGGCCAATACAAGTGGGACCTGTGGCACGAGGGGATATGAGACAGTAGTAGGTGTCAGCACTGCACCCTATGTACAGCACTGTACGGATCACAGCTCCCGAAACATTGACTGGTGTCCACATTGACAGCCCCATGCCAAGACGGCTGTGTGCTTGCAGTCACACGTCACAGGTGAGAGGTTACATTGCACGTGCCAGGTGGCAGTCGTACATAGTGGGAGCTGGCATGTGTGTGCATGTGTCTCCTGTTCAGGATCCACCAGATGGGCGCTGACTCTGTACTGACCATTGGACACAGCATGTTCCGTGGAAGGCTTGTGTGTGTGGGATGGTGGCACTGGATGTGCCTCCGTTGGGTGGGGGGCCATGCACAGGGCGGGTACGTCGATGATTGCGCATTGTTGGTCACGGTGGGTGCACCAGCTAAGATGTGTTGCCCTGTGTTCAATTCCTATGTCCGCATGATGATGGACTGTAGATGTGGGCAGACTACACATTGGTCGATGTGCTGTCTATATGCATGTGCCTTCACACCAGGCACAGCTGCCCCTGCACATGTGACCCCTGCTGGACTCGCTGCTGGGTCTGTGGAGCTGATGCACCTTCTGCGCGTGGGGCGGACAGCTCTCCTCACTTCCCTCATTGCGCATGTCATGACTTTGCCGCAGGTGACATGGATCATGGAGGGCCCACATGTACGCGTGGGTAGGCTACACATGATTGTACACTGGTCGCCACCCCCAGTCAGTGTTTCGAATGGGAAGGTTGTCGTGCTGGTGGTATGTTCGATGTGGCGGATGGGCGGGCCTAGGTGCGGGCTTACATTCCGGACATGGGGGGGTAGTTGGATTGGCGACTAGTTGCAGTACACACGGGACACGTCTCTTCCTTTCCACATCTGGGTCATCCCTTGTACTAACTGACAGTGATACAGTCATCTTCGCCCCAGCCCTCATGTCCTCCCCTCGCCCCCAATATGCATGCTCACCTGCGAGGCTAGCGCTTGCACAGGCAGCCCCAAGCTCGCACCAGAGAGGGCAAGGAGTGAATGTGTGGGTCCAGTTGCACGAGTGGGCTGTCTCAGGGTATGATGTGTGGCGGGACGCCGTCCACCTGCGTGGTGCCCCAAATGGAGACCCGGCCTGCATGGACTATGCATCACAGTCTTCGCCTTCCGGATCCGCCACCTGCGACACCCAGTGGCTGTGGCTGCCCTTGCGGCCAGGCCGCGTCCGTCTGTGGCTGTTGGCCCACACATTCACTCTTTGGCCTCTCTGGGGAGGGCTCGGGGGTGGTGGCGCACGCGCTTGCACTTAGTCGCAATGGCATGTGTCGTGGTTGGTATGATGGGCAATGGATGGGATGGTGCGAGCCACCTCCCGTGACGTCAGTGCTGCTCGTGCTGTGGTGCGTCCCCCTACACTTCCATGTGACTTGTGCCATGCTAGACGTTGAGGTTCTATTGCCTGCGTGATATGACCAGGAGGAGCGCGAGGAGACCTCTCACACACCATGCTCCACTGCCATCCCGTGCCCTGTATCGCCTGTGCGGATTGACTATGTTGGGGTTACACCTGGTCGACTGGGGCTGTGTGTGCCTTGTCAAGGGGCATGGTGGGCGCACAACAGGATCCAGCTTGTCCACAGAGGGTGGGCTGAGGTGCGCCTGGTACCGCCTTGTACGTGTGCCCGGCTGCTGTGCACACACGTGTTCACTCCCCCCGACAGGTGTCCTCTCACAATGCCCAGGGAAGCGGTGGTGTACTGTTCATGAGCCCTCCCAACACGGCGTGCTCCAACTTGGCATGTGCGCATCTACCCGTCGCACCCACCCACCTGAGCACTGCGTTCATACGACTTCACACGACACATGTGTGTCTTCCACAGTAGTGCTACTCATTTGCGTTGACATCCAATACCAGTGGACTACATGGTCATGTCACGACTGCCGTGTACTTCACATACTCTCATCCTCTCTCATTCGTACTTGTGAAATGAGTCAGCGGAGACAGTTTTGGTTTCAAACATTATATTGAGTCTTCTGTCCTCTGTGATGCAGTATAGTGGACACTACTGGCAGCGGAATACATGTTGAGGATATACTGAGCATGATTACAAATGGGATAGGGTGTGGGGTTACATCTGCTTGGCCAAGGCTGTGCTAATGTACATTTACGTATAGCTGCGGAGCTGCGGACTTTGACACAGACGGTATACATGTAGCCTACCAGACCGCTCGGCATCATGGGCACAGTCCATCTCAGTTCCATGTGACAGGTTTGCTGCGGTTGTTCCTCATGCACGCGTGCATGTGAGATGACATCAGGGCATGTGCTTGCGTGCATGCAGCGGCGTGCCACTTGTTGTTGCACTGTGGTGGTTACTGGACATGTCACAGTCACTGGGGTCGTGTTGTTGTTGTATGCACTTGTCGTCCATGCAAAGGTCCTGGTATGGGATTCCCGGGGCGGGGGTGGGAGGGGTGCAGCACCCACAGACTCCAGGCGACCTATTCATGTCCACTGAGCGGTGTGTGTGTCCATGTGCGCTGGATCCATGTCGTGTCCTGGTTGTTCGTGCAGTTCCGTCCATGTGGGTGCGATGCACAGAGCCCATGCCACTGCCTCCCACGATGCATGCGGTGTTCCTGGATGTGATGGGGAACAGTGTGCATGTCCCGGTCATATCCGATGTCATGGCGATGTCGTTGATGGTGTGGTTACAGTTGCCGGTCGTTTGGTATGGCTGTTGTGGTGGTGACTGGCCAGTCCGTGCGGAAGCTGAGCATGGGTGCGGGGTTGGACTTCATAGGTCACTCGGGGAACCTGCGTTGTGGTCCGACGTATTTACAGGTTGTCAGGTATGCGATGCCGTCCAGCAGGGCTTCCATGTCATTGGTGGTGTACATGTTTGCCAGCCAATGAAGCGGATGGTGGCTGTCAAGGTGTTGTTCGTAGGTTGTCCCTTGGAGGACCATGATGGGGCATGCTGGGTGACATTCGATGTAGCTGTTCTCGATGATCCGTCGTGTGGAGGCACAGTGGTTCCATTTCAGTGCGCGTGCGATGTTGGCCACATACGCCATGCCCCCATAGGCAGAGCAGGCCCTGTCGTGTGCGTCCAGAGGGAGGAGTAGTGGTAGCAGGTCCGCCTTCAGACATGCCGGGTTGGAGAGGCATATCTCGACGGGATGCTGGTAGGGACACCTCCGACAGTAGAAGACGGGCATGACGCAGCTGAACAATGTGATGCGGTAAGTCAGTCGGTAACTTACGTTCAGCAGGGACAGGAGATCGCATCCCAATGTATGTATCGTGTTGGTTTGGTACAGCTTGAGCTGTTCGGTGTAGTTGGGTAGGTGTGTTGCGGTTGCCATTTCGCAGCGGTTCGTAGAGGTGGCGTGCTCCGGCTGTGTGTGCAGTCTGCAATGTGCACGCTCCGGGGTTGCTGTGAGCTCTGTGTAGTCGTGGGGAGACAGGACTTGTGTTCTGTTGGCTTGTTTGGAGGACACGGGCCCTCTTCCCACATGCTTCTCAGACAGTTCAAGGTCAGTGCTGTGTGACTCCTTCCAATTAACTTGCATGTGGCCGACATGGGGGAGTGTTTTCTTCTTTCTTCCCCGTCCGTTGTGTGCTTCTGTGATATGCGCTATCTGCCCTGTGGTCGGTCTCCTCGGCATGCCTGTGTTGGTCTATTCTTGGACAATGGCTGTATTCACCGGCTTCTGTCGTAGGGCTGTGGTTTCGGTGTTGGAATGGAAGGTCATTCAGTGCTGTCTGCTCTCCCTTGTGTGGGCGGCGGGCTGCCTTTCCGCTCTGCGTTGGGCCTTGTGTGTGGATGTAATTCTTGGGCCACCTGTTGTCGGTCCCCGGGCTCTTTGGTGTTCCGTTTCATGTGTCTTGTTCATATGTGCAGGGTGGTATGGGTTTTTCAGTGTGGTACTGGCGTTCCTCTTCCCGAAGAGGCCCTGCTTCTCCTAGTTGGTGTTGCCGCCGCTGTGTGCTTCGCCATGTTTGTTACACTGGGGTGTGTCCTGCTGTTGCGTGACTTCACTGACATGTGTGCGTCGGTTGTGTGGCGTTGGGTGTTGTCCGTGAATTGGGCGTTGGGGACATGTCTGTGGCCGGCCTGTCACGTGTCATGTGCGTTCGGGGTGGGGCTGATGTGTGTGCTGCTTGGTTGTGTCCCTGTGTCTGTGTGCGACGCATGCATGGCGCTGCGGTTGGCCTCTGCGTTGTGCGCATGTGTGGCGGCGTCATCGGCGCTTTGTGGCCGTGACGGGGTGGTTGGTTCCTAGTCCCAGGTGGTGTGTACACATGTGTTCCGCGATGTTAGGATTTGGCCTGTGTGTCATATGTGGATGCAATGGTGGATGTGTAGTGTGCACGCGCTGGTGGGGGTTGTCCGCTTTTCCGCCCTTGCACTGTGTGCGCTGTTTGCGTGCACTTGTTGTGTGTGTGCCTACCTGCGTCTCCGCGGTACGTTGCGTCCTTGGTGGTGCATCAGCAGAAGCATGGGAAGGGCCTGCAGTGCTGGATTCATGCCCGGGGTGCCGCTTCTTCGTTGTCCGTGCTCTGCGTCCGTGTTTCCGCCTCTCTTTCACGTGCGGTGTCTCTTTGCCGTGGGAGCCGTTTGTTTGCGGCATCGTAATTTATGCGCCGGGCGGGACGTGTTTCGTCGGACGGTGTGTGTCAGTTGGGCTGCGCCGCTACGTGTGCGGGCGCACTTTGATGGCGGACGGTGTTGCTGGCTTGCCGGCGGTGTTTGGCCTGCTTTTCGCATCATAATTGGGCGGGCGTGTGGACTGCTGCGTGCCGGCGGTAACTGGTGGTTTTTGCATCCGCCAGCACGGCGGTTGTGCTTCCGCCCGCCATCGTAATGGGCCCCTAAATTTTTTAATTAATAATAGAATATTTTTTTATCAAACATTTTAAGTTATTGGTATATGTATATAAAAATGTATTTGTTATATTTTTATATATTTTTAAAATTATAAAATAAATTTAATTTAATAGTTTATTAATTGTTTTACAGTAAATATATAATAATTATTATATATTTGTGCTTAACTTTTTTAAGTTAAGTTTATTTGTTATTTTTGTATAAATGTATATTAAATCTATTTTTCTTATTAGGTTTATTATTTAATATTTATTATTTTATTTTATATATATATATATATATAAAAAGAATATTTTTACATCTATGTTTATGTCATCGATATTTTTTTCTCCATATTTTTGTACTTACCTTTATAAATATAGGATGTGGATATTTCTGACATCTATATTTATGACTCGATATTGTGGTAGCGGGATGTTTTGGGTGTCGATGTTTTGTCAGTGAACCGGCCACAGCTGGGAACCACAGGTTCAAATACCCTGAGAAAGACATGGTCCGAGGGAGAAGGGGGTGCCTGAAAGATGGTGGTCCGCAAGATCCATCACAGCTTTGTGCGACATTAGAACACAGAAATGTGCTCACTCCCAGTATCAGGCATAACACACAAGACCTTACACACATCATCTTGAAAGAGCAGTGAGCCCAATATCAGAGACCACAATATCAGAAGCACACGGATGCCACGGGGCAGCTTTCTGACCACCTCCATTTTTTTCCTGAAAAATAAGATAGCAGATCCCGTGAGATCTAGGGAAGCACCCAAAAGACCAATAAACAGAAGCCCAAAGTTAGCCCAAATGGAAGTTTCTAGAAAAAGGGCATTGTCAAGACACCTGGCACCCCTAGGGAGGGTCACGTTGCATGCCGGGACTAGAGGGGTATGCACGTGACCTAAGCACATGTTGCGACCACCAAAACTTAATTCCAACATGCCCCCCTTCATATATCTCTCTGCGCACACATAGGTCAAAAGTCACCATGTTCACCAATAACACCCTCCATGTATACATTGGAGAGAGGTGATGGCGATGCCCGTGGAACCCTGGCTAAAATTGATACCATCCTATATTCATGAGATCACCCCATAAAATGTCTTTTCAGTCATGGAGAGGGGCGGCCCATTAACCCATAAAAATTAATGCATCCCATGAACCTTAATGCACTTTTCAAAATAAGATAGATACCCCAACTGGGGCCACCTTCTGGTGCCTCACTAATAATTTTACAAGTGAATGTGGAAAAACCACACCTAAAGAAAAGCACAGGCACCCCAAAGGAAAATAATGGCACATGCAATAATGCACTACTTTCTAAACTAACCAATGAACAGGTTAGCAATCGAACGTTAGAGTGCACTACCCTTTTCGCAGCCACATCAACACCCCGACAAGAGCTGCAATGTGGAAATTGAGAACAACAAACTGTATCTTGAACTTTTTGTTTTGAAATTTCAAAATCAATAACTCCCAATTACCAGAGGACTACAAGTCATCTCCCCTGGAGTCATCCCATAAGTTATGTATTGTTGCACTTCTGTGTACCATCTGTTTGCTATGGGTGTGTACACATCCATTCATCACCAAAGTACTTCCTAGTCTAATGGAGTCCACCCCGAAGCTATCACCGAGCTTGCATAGGGATCCAAAAGGTAGCCATCAAAAGAGCAAAATGCCTTCTCCACCTTTACCTATGTAGGATTAGGGCCAAAATACAACCCAACAGAGTAGGACACCATAGAGTAGTAGTGAATCAGACTGGATAAGAGACCAATCCCACAGAATTGTACCTTTTCAACTAGCCTTGCAACAGTAAAGTTGAGCTAGATAGGAAGCACAGGAGGGGCACCATAGTGGAGGATACTGTTAGACCCCGAGACTTTCCAGAAAAGAGATTCTTGGAGGTAGCAAAACCACCACATCAATGCACAAACACGTCCGCTCCCGCTTCTGTCTGTGGTCCCAGGGTGGCCCTTAGCATATCTGGGGCTGCCTTCTTTAATAACAAATGAACCCCAGACATGGAGTTCCAGCGTAGGGCCATCCACCTTGATAAAACAAAGGGAAATGAGTCTCGTAGGGGAGGGTTGAACCACAGCATAGATACCCCATGTCAGGAAATCTAGGATTCTGAGGTGAATATAAGGGAAGGGGCAACCGCTAATTGTATGGAAACTTACACTGTATTTCTTGTATTTCAGAGGTAAAGGAACTCTTCCACTGGAAACAAGTGAGAACTGTGGCACAATGCTGCACATTGCAGACATCCAATGGGGCACCTCCACGCTGATGGATATGTACTGGCAATGCAGCGAGTTTGCTTACACTCAGCTCATCCCCAGATGGCGTGGCCTCTGCTCTCTGGTCACCATACACACCCCGACCCTGATTATTTCTGGATAAGATATTTCAGACTTGCATCAACATTTCGTAAGGAAGACGACTACATCAGGCTTGAGAAAAAGAAACTGTTGAGTATTTTGGCTGGGCTCAGTGCAAGGACATTCCGGAAGAATCCAGACTGTTTTCTGGCACACAAGTAAACACAGGACAGTCAATTCCCTTCTTCACCATGCAGGTGAAAGCAAATGCCTACTGGTCATAAATACCCAGATGGGAAATGTTGAAGATGATGAACAGCACTGAGCTTGGCCTTAATGCAATCAAGGAAGAGCTAAGAGTCATCTGCCTCATGGTGATGCAACATCGGTATGTGTTGGACTTAATGACCGCAATGGAGGGAGGGGTGTGTGCCAAGTTCGGCACGTCCTGCTGTGCATTTATCCCAGGCAATGACCTGGACAACTGGACTCTAACTTTTGCCATCCAAGCATTGCACTGTTTACAAAGAGACATGCTTGAGGAGGGAGGTGCCCCTGAGCAGAAGTGGTATATGAACGGGTTCTCCTGGCTCCCCAGGTGGTTGACCGGTCTGTGCACATCATTGCTGCCCGTTTTCATATTCCTGTTGTTTTTGTGTGGTTTCCTGCAATTGGAGGTTTCCTGCTGTAAAAATGCAGTCCTCAAATTAGGTACAATGCAAGTAACTAGGGACGTAGTAATAACCAAAACTGAAGAACAACAAGTCCCCAATAATGTGACTGTCATGAAGTATGGGTTAGATAATGTAGTTGAAAATCCAACCAGAGGGGGGAATGTTAATACTGCTAAATTCAATGTCAAAATGCAGAATGATATACTCGCAGACACAATCAACCCCGACTCAGAAATACGTGGTCAGGTAGGCTCTGAGACCTAGGCCTGGGGTTACTGATTGGCAGGTCACAGGTGGGGTGGCAGGTAGCTGGCAGACAAAAGCGCGAGCAGGATACTCAGGTCAATCCTCCAGGTAAGCGCAGTGATACCACAATGGTACAGAGAGATTGGATCCAAAAAAGCACACACTGCCAGAGGAGTGTGTGAGTTCCCAAAGCACCATAAAGTCAGATGCCACATAAAGTTAGGAACACACAGCCAATCAGGACACAGCACACTCAGTCAGTACATGCAGTGATCACGCTCCCCTCATGCCGAACATCTGGACACGTTACCCGCTGGCCCCCATTGTATCCACCCATGGTCAAGGCCCACCTGCATTTGTTATTAGGGGCCTAATTTATGACTCCACAGACAAGGCCTGCATTCTTTTACCAAAAAAGGATAGTTGGAAGTACTTTATGATACTCAGAGAAATGTATAAAAATGTGTTCAAATTGATTGTACTTTGAGACAGTCCTCAGACCCGCTTCTCTAACTGTTCACCGGGCCGATGTGTTTCAATAAACCAACTTTTCCTGTTTTGCGTAACGCCTCTTTTCTTTTGTTTTTTCAAGGTAAATTAATATTCGAGCAACATTTTCATAAGGTCTACATCAGCCACTCTTGACTGGTTTGCTTTTTCCTCATTTTTGGCCACTTGTTTTTTCTTAAACTTTGGTTGCATCTCAAAGTACTTTCCGATTGTAATGATCTGATGAATTTGAGTAAATCTATTCGCGTTTGCATGTAGTCCAAGTTTGATTCTGGATAGTATGAAAATCATAATGATAGGATACTCATTTATTTCTCTGTTAGTGTCATATCCATTAAATTTATCATGGTATGGGTGATTTTTTTTTCTTCTTCCACTTCTGCTGTTTGGTGAACGGTTGCTTTTTCTTTTCTTATCCCGTCCACCTATTTCTCCTTTTCCTTCTTCTTGCTTTTGTTCCTGTTGTCTTGGGTGTAGGTTTAAATGTCTGTCTTGTCTTAAAAAATTAAGCTCATCCAGTACACTGAGTACTCCTCTTTGACCTCCGCTTATACCCTCTTCTGAGACTGTATCAAGTTCAGAACTGAGCTCACTGCTCATGTATGTATCTGCTCATTACTGACTTATCCCATTCACCTACTTCATTCTCTCTGTCTTCGTAGGTTGTCAAATTTGCCCCCTCTCATAGTCAAGCTTGCCATGCCTGAATTTCTGTGCTTTCCTATGTTTTATTGTTTCTTCCAGTTTCTTCAACCTTGTCTTTATTAACCCTGGGCATAATACTTTGCTACACTCACGGAGCATGCAAAGTTTGTGTTACTACGCACTACGCAAATTGCACGTAGCAGAGTAAAAATCTGTGCTAATCGACGTAGCGTAGCAACAGTATATTAAACACATACAAATGCTTTGTTAAAGCAATTTCATATGCTAAAAAGCATATAACAAATTCACAAAAGTGAACTTTGACAATGAAAATATCAAGCAATGAGAGAGGTGATGATTTTGGGGTCCCCTAACCTAGGGGAGGACCAAGCAGATGCCTTGAACACAAAAAGCATATCATGTGAACGATTCAGTGGTGGTCCCTTCCTCCTAGGACCACCCCAAGCACAGTTATGGGCAAAAATACAATCCCAACCAAAGGCCCTGCAAAGCATTATGGGATGAGATTAGCAGTGGGCAGTGAATATTATAGTGTCCAATATCAAAATAATTCTACAAAGAGCTGCAGTTCAACTAGTCGTTACTAGATGTCCCTCACGAGTCAAATGCAAAAGCATTGAAATTATTAATACATCAAGCTGCAGTTCCACTAGTCGTTACTAGATGTCCCTCACGAGTCAAATGCAAAAGCATTGAAACCCTTTCATGAAGCTTTTGCATTTGACTCGTGAGCGACATCTAGTAACGACTAGTGGAACTGCAGCTCTTTGTAGAATTATTTTGATATTGGACACTATAATATTCACTGCCCACTGCTAATCTCTTCCCATAATGCTTTGCAGGGCCTTTGGTTGGGATTGTATTTTTGCCAATAACTGTGCTTGGGGTGGTCCTAAGAGGATGGGACCACCACCGAATCGTTCAAAAGATGTGCTTTTTGTTTTCAAGGCATCTGCTTGGTTCTCTCCTAGGTTAGGGAGGATACCAAAATCATCACCTCTCTCACTGCTTGTTAATTTATTGATTTCACTTTTGTGAAATGCTATATGCATTTTAGCATATAAAGACAGAGATACTTATTTTATCTTAACTTGCACTGTGCAAGATGTCTTTGACAATTATTGTACAGTGCAGTCAAGCACACAGCGACGCACTATGCAATTTGCATAGCTATGTGTAGTTCAAAATGTACTTCACGTAGCTACGTGAAGTGCTACTATGCAAACTACGCCCAGGGTTAGTCTTCATATCAATTATTTTATTTATTTATTTATAAAGTTTTGTATAGCACAAACATGACCCCGAAGGGTATCAGAGCGCTTCACATTTTGGAAGGGAAGGAAATAGTAAAGGGAAAATGGCAAAGGGGGTAACAGAGAATATCATATTTAGCTAATACCATAGTGTACTAGGAGGAGAACAAACTTTACTTGATAGGGTATATCAGATAACCCTGAGCTTCACAGTTGTTAGACCAAAAAGAACGTAGTCAGAGAGGCACTGAGAAAACAGACGAGCCATGACCATTTAAGGCAAGAACTTGTTCATTAGGATTATTTTTACTTCATGTTTGAAGGCAGCCGTGGAGTAGATTCTGCGGACTTCCGGTGGGAGAGAGTTCTTGGAGGATGCTATCCTAGGGGCCGCAGGTACATCGCAATGTGGAACAGTAGCGCGGTAAGAAAAGACAGAAGCCCCCACTATGGATCTTATATATTCCACGCTGAAGCAAATACAAGTAGAGGCCCGCACAGAGAATAAAAGATCCCACCTAGCCACTAAAAAGCTACAAGGGGCGATGCGCAAAGTGAAGAAGTCTTGCTCTGAAATGTCTAAAAGGATCACTCAGGCAGAAGAATGGACGGAGGTTGGAGGTTGGGGTGGGTGCTCTGGAGAACCTACAAGAGGCTCAGGAAACTCAAATTAAGGATATGATGTGGAAGCTGGAAGACTTTGAAAATCGGCAGTGAAGAAACAATTTAAGATTTCTGGGAGTTGAAGAAAACGCAGATGGAAATGATATCAGGGCTTTTATTGTGGGGTTGTAAAAGGAGCCTTTCCAGAGCTTGCACAATGGAATTGGGAAGAGGAGGTGCAATGAGTGCACAGATTTCCACTGATTCTTAAGAAAAATCGGCATTTACAACAGCCGGAAAAACCAAGAGCGATCATGGTGTTCTTTGGAAACTTTTTACTTCGACAAGCAAAAGCAGAGAAGGCCAGACCCGAGGCAAAAAGATCATTCAATGGTCATACTTTTTTTGCCCGATCAGACTTCTCCCATATATCGGTAGAAAGAAGGTGGCAACTACGCCAGCTGATTGCCACATTTCAGGGGCTTGGGTGTGAAGTATATCTGATGAATCCAGCCCGCATCAAAGTCGTTTGTAAAGGAAAGACTCGGACATTTACCTCAGAGATTAAGGCATAAGAATACTTAAAAGAAATATCGGGGGGCTGGTTAAGTCTAAAAAGGAATGGGTCAGGTATGCAGACTCTACAAGGGGAGCAGACAGACCTGATTTGCTATTGTCTCATGAGGTCACAGGGAATTTGGCCTGGAGTCGGGGGTGGTGTATTTGGTTGGTGGCATCACCAGGGTCTTGGTAGACCCGATAGACCGGATAGCTTGTGGTAAAGGTGGAGGGGGGGATCGGGTTCTCAGGGAAAATATGGACAGGGAAGTGTTAAGGGCAGGATGGGAGTTTTATAACGGACAAAAAACAATGGTCTTTAGGGCATTTAGTAATCTGGTGGGGATTCATGGGTTAGTTGATGTGTGGGCTGAGAAAGCGACTCTGGACAATGGGTATACATTCTTTTCGGCACCCCATAAGGTACATGTGAGGTTGGATTCTTTTTTTATTTCAAATAAACTATTACACATATGTAGACTTTTTATGTACCCAAGGGTGATGTCAAGTCACAACTTGCTATTCCTATAGATAGATATAAACTCTGTGCCATGTCTAACCCGGAGTTGGTCTTTTGAGAGAGCATTTCTGCTAGATGAGGAATATGTTAAGTGTATGAAGGAATGGTCCTACAGTTTATGTTGGAGAATGTGGGAAGTGATCCAATAGGCATGGTATGGGACGCATTCAAGGCAGCTATCCGAGGGAAACCTCTAGATTTCTAGATTTAGGTGGTCCAGTAAAAAAAAGAGAAACAGCAATTGCAGGAACTATACGAAACTCTTTTGCAGGAGGAAACCACATTTTAGATGTAGTGTCAAGGGGATGTGGGATTTAGGAGGCTCAATTAAAAGTGGCAGTGGCCAAAGCAGCTATCACTGACAACTCAGCAGTGGATAAATATATGACAAGAAAGCATAGGGCCTAGGAATTTAACGAAAGGGTGGGGCAGCAATTTGCAATCTGTATGAGATAACCGATAACAAAAGGGGACATAAGGGAAATCAAAGATCCAACTATGGGAATTGTCTCAGATCCAGGTGAAATACAAGCTGCCTATCAAAGGTTTTACCAACACCTATATACTGAGGGCGAGGGCTCGGATGTAGATGTGGGAGAAATGGAAAGGTATTTGGATGCAGTGGTAGGAGAAGTGCTAAATGATGAGGATCTGGAACTATCGGAACAACCCAATACGATAGAGGAGATAATAGTGGCCACATTAAATTTAGCCTCAGGAAAAGCAGTGGGGACAGATTCCATAACCAGAGAATTCTATAAAACCTTTTTGAATGATTGTAAAATATATATGTTGGAGGTTTTTTTACTGATTCAGAGGGAAGGCATTCCACCGGAATCTTGGGAATTAGCAAATATAGTAGTTTTTCCAAAGAAGGGGAAATCTCAGCAGGAATTAGGATCATACCGCCCAATAACTTTAATAAATAGCGATGGTAACATCTACTCAAAGATATTGGCTGCACGACTGTCCGGTGTGATAAAAAGTATAGTTTCCCCAATGCAGCATGGGTTTATCCCAGGGAGGGGTAAAACGGATCACATCCATCAAGTTATTGCATTATTCAATGCGGCCCAAATGGCAGGAGACCCTATGGCTTTAATATTGCTGGATGCAGAGAAATCATTTGATAGGGTCTCCTTGCCATATCTTTGGATGGTTATGGCCAGAATGGACTTAGGGTCAGGTTTTATTCATTCTGCTAAAGCTCTTTATCATAAACCTAGGGCCAACATCTTATTGATGGGAGGACAATCGGACACAGTAGTAATCCAAAGAGGTACAAGACAGGGATGCCCTTGTTCTCCCCTTCTGTTTGCATTATATATCGATCCCCACATTAGGAGCATTGGAAAGAAGAGAGCAATACCATCAGTTTGGATGCAGGGTTGGGAAACAAAAATTCTTGCGTATGCTGATGATCTGGCAATAGTATCTCCTGATCCGGGGAAGTCAGTAAAAGAAATTGAAAGGGAGGCGAATAGATTAGGGTGTTTTTCTGGATATAGGCTTAACCAAGATAAAATCCAGGTAGTAAGCAACAGTAATATACAATGGGAAGGAAGATAGTCTGGTGGTCTTGAGTGTTACTTATCTCGGGGTTAACATTATGGCAGACTTAAATAAAATCGTTGAAATACATTTTAAACCCTTAATCAAGCAAATGAAAGCAGACTTTGAGAGATGGAACAACCTTCGATTAACCTGGCTTGGAAGAAGCAATCTAGTAAAGTTGATGTTTCTCCCCAAAATTTTGTATTTTTTTAGAGCCATCACGTTGGAAGTAGGGAGCTATTGGTTTATAGTCTTGGACGGGATGATCTCGAGATTTATGTGGGCTTTCACCTGACCCGGAAGGGCCCTGAAATTTATGACTCTCTCAAGAGAACAGGAGGTGGACAGTACCAAACTTTCGGTTATATTACTGGGTTACAGCTTTACAACAGATGGCCATATTACTCTATGTAAAAGAGGAGCGGAAAGAGGTAGATGAAGGCTTACCCACGATTTATGAACTGCTGATAGGGAAAGAGTCAATAGGTTGTCTTCTACATCAGATAGAGTTTGCGTATTATAAAAGAGTTAGATTTAAAACTCTTTCCTGTGCCTATCGAGTTTGGTCTGCTGTATGGAAGAAACTGGGTATCAGTCGTTTTAATTAATATGTGCCAATACAAGAAAATCCTATCTTACCTGAGATCTTCTGGTATCCTCATGTGAGAAGATGGAAAGAGCAAGATCCATTTACTTTGGGTGACTTTGTGTTAGATAATTGTATTAATACATTTGAGGATGTTAGAATCAAATTTAAATTAGGCATAATTAGTTATTTAAATATTTACAGATTAGACATTTCCTAGATAAAAAATGGGGGCGGGGCTAATGGAGTTTAGTAAAGTGGAGCTGGTAGATTTGATAATAGAACTGAAGTCTCCGATAGGAATTTTTTATAAGATCCTCAATAGTTTGATGCATGATGATATTGATAAACACATTACAAGGTGGCAGGGACCACTTCAGACTGAAGATGGGTAACTGGTAGAATTTTAAGCCTTAGCCCAGACATTGCTACTATATATTAACCTACAAGCACAGCACTTCAAAACTTGGTTTAATCCTTATATTACCCCTGGGAAAATTGCTAAATGGAGGAGGGAAACACGGTATCGGTTGTCCAAGATGTCAAATGACTGGGGCGGATGTGGTACAAGTATTTGCTGAATGTCCAGGCCTGGAGAGATTAAAGAATCATATCACTGAGTTTCTAGGGATAAAACTGGGCTTGCAAGTTGAGGTGACTCCGCAGCCAGTGATATTGGGGGTTCACAAAATCCCCAAAATCTAAGACGTGTATCACACTCAGGGGCCGATTCCGATTTGGGCCGGAAAACATACCGACCGACTCGGTACGGGAATAAAGTCTGACCGACACGTACCTGTGCTGCCCGACCTGGGTAGTACGATGAAATGCATGTGAATCACGACCGACTCGTACGGAACACAAGCCGAACGACCGAACCGGACGGAAACAAGCTATCCGGCCGGAAAACCACGCGAATCGAACCGACCGTCACGCACCAGGAATGAACCCGAACGAAACGTACCTGCGAACTCCGAGCCGCGCAGTACGATGCAATGCGTGGAAAACCAGATCGAGTCGCACGGAGCCCAAGCCGCATGACCGACACGCATACAAAACCCAGCCGAAGCAACCCAATACACCGCGACCGATGCGTACGCCGCACAATAAACCTAGCAGAAACACAGCGTTAACGACTCAGAGAAGCTGGCACGAGACAACTGCAGCGTCCTACTCGGTCAGAAGAACGTCTCCTACATGCACAAAAAATACAAAGGGAAAAATACAAAAAAAAGGGCCAAACAAGCAATGACAAAGTCAATAAATACAGGGGGAAAAAAACAGGGAACAAGGACACACCCCCAACTCCACCTATATAAAGGCCACAAATCCCTACCATGATCCTTTGCAAATTCAACTGACCTGCCAGCACAGAACACCATCACACAGCAACCACAGACACACTCACAGCTCATCCATCATACAAGCCACTCACCATTAGCACCTCAACAAATAGCACCCTCACATACACCCAGCAAAACCTACACACACACACCCTCACTTGCACACACACACACATCAATCACCACCACCACCCATCACCATGCCCCCAAAGAAGAATCATAAGTTCCTAGACAGTGAATTGGAAGTCCTGGTAGATGAGATCCTCAGGGTAGAGCCACAGTTGTTTGGTACATTGGTCCAACAGACCCCCATGTCGCAGAAAACCAAGATGTGGGAGAGGATCGTCGACAGGGTCAACGCACAATCACCATGTTTGCGCATAAAGGAAGACATCCAGAACAGGTGGTATGATGTGCGCAGGAGGGTCAGGGACCTACTAAAGAAGGATTACATCGTGAGTCAGCGCACCGGCAGTGGCCCTCCTGCCAAACCACTATACCTCAGGCCCTGGGAGGAGAAGGTGCGGGCCATCCTACCACCAGTGAGCGTATATGGACTATTCAATTCAATTCAATATTTTTATTCAAGATTTGGAACTCCTAGGAGGTCCACATAAAATTACGTACATAGTATTATAAAAACATAATAAGACTCTTTCCGCATACCATCATAACATTTTCCACCTCGGCACGTAAACATTTCGACTTTAAATAGCATTTAAAATTTGTAACATAAAGGAAGAGATAACAAACCGTATCCTGTAAGTGCATAGGACATCTAATAGCTACCCATTCATAGATTTTATAAACCCAAAATTCTAATTCAAATAAAACTATTAAAAATTATTTATCAAGCAAGGAGGAAGCCAAGCCTCTCTTACAATGTACAAATATATAAAAGGTAGTAAAATATCCACCTAATAGCAGCATGGAAGCAGAGTTACTGAAAGTAGCCAGAACTGTGCGAAAGCCAATTCAGTAGCAGCTAAGTTATGTGCAAAATGCATGCAAAGTTTCACTTCGATTAATTTTAAGGAATAACCGTAAGGTCAGGGTGGAACATATACTCAACATATCCCTAATGTGCAAAATGGCAGTAAATAGCAGCTTGGATGTGCAAAATACAATTTGAAAAACAAAATACTAATCCTTCGTGAGATTTTCTTAATCGAGGAAGTTAACTACCCAAATAAAGAAAATATATATATAACAGATTTAAAATATATACATAAATTCTTTAAAATAGTTAAAAAGTTTTACACATATCGATTCATTTTTTGGACAAAAAAGATAATCTCGGACTATATGGACTAACAAACATCCCAGAGCCTGGTGAGTACACAA